>JACEFZ010020031.1:0-63256 GCA_014155875.1 Cepaea nemoralis
TTTTTTTAACAACCTTTTCCTTTTAAGTTTTATAAGTCTTCTGTAACTTTTTTCTTCACTTGGGTGATATTTTTCTCATTAGGTTAACACATTTTCCTAAGTTTTATAAGTTTTGTTGTAACTTTTTTCTTCACTTGGGCGATATTTTTTCTCATTAGGTTAACACATTTTCCTCCTTTCATAAGTATGGTTGAGATATTTCTCCACTTGGCCAATATATTTCCCATTTGGTTAACATATTTTCCTAATGTTTATAAGTTTGGACGACATATTTATAAGATTAGTTGAAACATGTCTTTACTTGGACAATATTTTTCACATTTGGTTAATAAAGTTTCCTACATTTTAAAAGTTTGGATGCGATATTCTTTACTTGACCAATATTTTTCATCTTTGGCTAACAAAATTTTCTTTGGCTACTTTAGTCGACATATTTTCCTACTTTTTGTAAGTTTGGTCGAGGTATTTGAAAACTTGGTCAATATTTTTTTCCTAATTTGGGTAATAACATTTTCTTATAAAGGTCGACATATTTATAAGTTTGTCCATCGTTCGCCTATTGTATAACTTCAGTCGACATATTTCTTGATTTTACTAGCATGTTTTCTTACTTGTTATAAATTCGGATGAGATATTTCTTTACTTGGTCAATATTTTTCACCTTTGGCTAACAAATGTTCATACATTTTATAAGTTTGGACGAGACATCTATAAGTTTGATCGATATTTTTCCTATTTGGCTAACATGATTTCCTACTTGCCCAATATTTGTCACATTTGACGAACAATTTTCCTACTTTTCATAAGTTTGGTCGAGATATTTCCTATTTTGGTCACCTTTTTAAATTAATTTGGTTACAATTTTTCCTACTTTTTACAATGTTAGTCGAGCCGTTTCTTATTTTGACCAACTGTTTTGTCAGTTTAGCTAACAATTTTCCCTACATTTTATAAGTTGGCCGAGACGTTTCTTATTTTGGCTAACAGTTTGTCAGTTTGGTTAACAATTTTTCCTACATTTTATAAGTTGGTCGAGATATTTCTGTATTTGGCCAACATTTTCATTAGTTTGACTAGCCTTTTTCCTATATCTTATACGCTTGGTTGAGATATTTCTTATTTTGACCCCGAGTTTTATAAGTTTGGCTAACATATTTTACTATACTTTATACGTCTGGTCGATATATTTCTATATTTGGCCAACATTTTAATAATTTGGCTAACATTTTTTTTTTCTTATTTGACTGTTGGAGTGGAACATAGAACCTGTACTTTGTCAGGATGTGAAATGTGGTAATGAGCCGACACATTGAAAAAACATATATTAGCTTTGAACTAGGTTTCTGCGGAAAGATGCAAAGACCCCCTTTGGCCAGGCAGAAGAATTAATGAAAGTGTAAATGTCTACTCTGAGAAGCGATAACTTTGCTGGTCAGGACAGCGGGTACGTGATATGTCATGTTATATGAGAAGCCTAAGACTGATCCGGGGAAGCTTGTTGTGTTCACGGGTAATATTATATGATAAATATAGCTAAACACTCGTCGGTGTATGACCCGATAGATGTTAAGTAAAAGGTACACCTCCCCCAACTGGCCTCGGTGCTCACATCTCTCCTCTATGTCTATGAGAACGGGTTAGTTGAATACTGTGATGACTTGATTATAGTTGTGTATATTATATTCGAAACTGCCTTGTGGTGTATAGAGGCCTTGGTAGTAGTAGTTTCGTGTTCTTTACTGTTACTTGGTGACCCTATGACGACTCGGAAATAGAAAAGCGAGAGAATGAACACCCTTTTAAACCTCCGACGCCCTGTTGACGAGGGTGCAGAATCACTCCCGTACATGGTGGTCATCACGAATTAGGTCCCCTGGTTCGATCGCCAACATAATACCGTTGTTTTTTTTTCCTGTAATATCCCTCTTAACCACGTGTCTCGGCTGTATCCATACGCATGTGACAGATATAACGCCCTCTTTGCCCGGATGTAGCCGTTTCCCACAGGTCCATATACATTGTGATAATATACGTCTATCTTGTGAGATGTTGGTTTACTTCTACCACGCTAATGCATACGAGTAGAGACATGGAGCTTGAAATGGGGAAACGGTAGCCTAGAGACTACAAGGAAAGAAGGAAAAAAAATGTCTGATGGGAGGTAGCTTTAAAGCGTTAGAACAAGAATCGCTGTGATGAAGGTTGTCTTTTGCAAGTTGGTAAACATACTGACTAATATAAAGTTGACAACTGTAATGAGAAATAAAAGGAGTGTTTAAGTACTACATAGAACCCGTACTTTTGTATGACTGTGAAGCGAGGTCAGTGAGCAGACAAGTTGAAAAAGCATCTACTGCTAGTGGCGTTGTGGATTCTGAGACATAGTTTTTAAAAAGTTCACTAGACAACCGCATGAAACTCCCTCCAAATACTACAAGGCAACATGACAAAACATACAACGTAGCAGACACATAGATACTATACCGGCTCTGTAAGGCAACATACTTTGATAATGTAGACATAACGGCCGCTTTCTAATAATACTGCACACATCTATAAGCCAGTGGTAAACCCGTATACACAGATACACGATACTTTCCTAAAGTAGACTCTAGCCATGTTCGCAGTGCAGCTATATAGAGGCATGGCTGAGTTGATGTGAAATATTTTTGGTTATTTTTACACCCGGATGTAATAGGCGACAAGTCACAACACAGCTACGATGCGCTGACAAGGGTGCCCTTATCAACTTCACATACTGGTCAATCTATATACACCACCCAATAACATAGTACACCATCCGTCTTCAAGCCACAAGCGTTTTCAATGTCACAAGAATAACGAACTACTGATATTTAAGACCAGAGTGGCACATGCTGATACTGTTTGTGATATCTCCTACTCATACCACCTGTTTTAACTAAATAAGGACACATACACCTAGCCCATAATCTCCAATCGGCAATTATGAGAAAAATCGAGGGTAGTGTTATTGATTTTTATTGGATGTCCTGACAATAGGTGTTAATCTTTTAATCCCCTTCCAACCTTTATATGAACATTTATTAATATCGCGAACTATTTGCAATGGCGGAGATATAAGAAATATTATTAACCTGACTTGGTCATTACGAGGATGATAATCCCATGGATTAGCCGTTATAAAAAATGAGTATTGATTTTTGGCAACACCTGTTGAGGTCATATTCTGATTTCTAAGTTAGGTTATATTTTGTGACTCGTAGGTGCAACGGTGAAATCTGCTGCCTGTGTTTTTCAGCAGCGTTGGGACTTGTGGCCGCTGCGACAAGGCCGGACAAAGCGACCCTAACCTCTATGGTTAACTAGACACCCACACGTTGTTGACTGGCAATCTTACCAACGACAAAGTTCCGAGATTCGAACCTGTCACTTCCCACGGTGTCTGGGGTACCCCTAAACATACTCCGCAACCAGCACATCACCTCTACTTTTCTAAACATAACCGGGTTAATAACACCAGAGCTTGAAATCACAACTAAGTAACCAAATATTATCAATATTTCTTCTACCACTAGATCGCCCCACTGGGATTCGAACCCGCTGATAGTGTTCAGAAGCGTTAGCTAGCTACTCAACCACTCACCCCACCCCTTAACAATGAATATCACAAAGTCATGCCAACTAAACCAGTATAATCGACCACTTTCAAAGTTTTCATTTGAAGAGTTGTAACCGGTATGATCATAGTATTTAAGGCCCAGCCACTATAGATAATATAACAAACAGTCGACCCCTTTACAATAGACATGTAATGAAAATATCCTTGGTCTTCTGACGACCGACGCCGAAATTATGCGTTGAATGTGTCGGTGGTACACCTCCATGCCTATATTTACCCACTTCTCCACTCGATCACCCTGGCTCTTACCAAGGAACAGGCGTAATTATCCAACCACTCCGCCCCTCGCCCACCTCTTAACAAGGATCAGAAGCAGTTATTTAGCTATTTGTACACTCACCAACCCCTTGACAACGACCCGGAGCCTTTATCTAGCAACTCCTCTGTCTCTTAGCAAGGAACCGCCGCATTTACTTAGCCACTTCGCCACTCGCCCATCCCTTTAAATTGTTCGGAAGCTGTTATATAGGTACATCACCACTCACCAACCCCTTAACAACGAATACCACGAAGCCACGCCCCCTTACAACCGTTACTACATGCCATCTTTACTTTTTTAAGGTTTTCATTTGAAGAGGTGTAATCTATATGATGATAGTTTTATAAGCCACTACGACCCACTACAGATCATATACACGCCATATATACCTTTTTACTTATTATAATTTTCATATGACACGCGGCCTGGGTACATCTGTTTGGCCAGGTTGGCAATTTGCGACCCGTCTCGAGGATTTTTAAACACTACTAGGTAATGCGAATTCAGACTGATAGTTCTTTGTTCTTTGTTCTTACCAAAAAGGTTCTGGACTATATACATGACACTGAGATTACGATGATGACTACCCTTGGTAAACAGTTTGGTCACTCTATCATCTGTCTCGGCCATTAGATCATCTATAACCACTAACCGCCGTCTATCCCCAGACCATTTTTCCACGTCGGGCAGTCCCTCGTTAAATTGAATACCCTTCATAGTCTCGTACATGGGTTGCCACTCCCCATAGCACCATATAACCTCCTCTGGAATCGGGTCGACCATGTCTGGGAGGTGGGCCAGAAACTGTTGTACAAAGACGGATTTACCACATCCTGTTGGTCCCGCAATCATCGAAGTAAAAGGATGTTTCCATCTAGGATCCATGACTACGAATGACCACCTACCTACCGATGCGACGTATTTTATGGGTTCGAACCCGCGACCGCGCCCGCCCCTCTGCTCGCTCGACCGCCCCGCGCGCCTCTGCTTGTCTTTTATTTTTTATTTTTTTTTTTTTTTTTTTTTTTTTTTTTTTTTTTTTTTTTTTTTTTTTAAAAAAAAATATTATACACATAGTTATCTGCTCTTAGAAAAAAACATGTCTTTTATTAGAATTATCAACCCTTACATATGACCTAAGTACCTACCCTACCCAAACCGCCCTGGCCCCGAGCTGGATTGGGGACAATCCAGCGAAGTCAATCCATAAAGTATAATTAGGAGCAGACAAAAACCCTAACCCCTAAACCCTAACCCTAACCCTAACCCTAACCCCTAACCCTAACCCCTAACCCTAACCCCTAACCCTAACCCCTAACCCTAACCCCTAACCTTAACCCCTAACCCTAACCCCTAACCCCTAACCCCTAACCCTAATCCAGCTGGATTGGGGTCAATCCAGCACCACAATCCAGATTTCCTACTCAAATACCCGCTAACATACTACTCTGGTGACCTTTCGGCCAGTTTTACGTTCAGTAGTTTATCATTGCTTTTCCCAACGACCGATGCTCATAACATCGTGACAAAACAACACAAAACGGTCTACTTCAAAATCGCCCGCGGCTGACATTATGTGGGAATTGTGACTGCGTTCACAACCCCTACAGAAGGCGACATTGGGAATACAGTTCCAGCTCCATATTTGTTTTCAGCACAATCAACACTCAATTAGCGATGTGCTCAATATCACGTCAATCACTTTTACTTCCCATAGAATTTCCTGGTGACTTGGTGCAGGGTGTATTTTTAATGACTGTGCAGTGTTTGAAAATATTGCCGATCCAAGTTTTGTATTTACCTATTACGGTGCATGAACTTTACAGAGGGTGAATACAAAACTTGGACCGGCAATATTTTCAGACACCGCGCAGTCATTAAATATATATATTATATAATTAGTTAGTTATTCCCATTGTATTTTGTATCTGCTGATTTCACTTTGCAGAAACTATGAGACGATTATCAGTTGTCTGTCTGGTGACATCACGGCACGTGTACCAGAGAATCCACTGGATTTCTTTATCCATTTGACCTTCAGTAACAGCACACTTCGCTCCAACAGTGTCGCCGTCTGCTCAAAGTTCAAAGGTAAGCAACAATGTCAGATGTCAAAATATACATATATTGACACCTGCAAAGATCACTATCTGGAAACATGCATGTGGCTTGATTCTCTGCATAGATACGAATGTCGGCAATGAATAATGAAATCGTGAAGAAACAGGGGGAGGCGGAGATGTGGGTTTGGGGAACAATATTAGACAAATCTTGAACAGAGAAGAATATAACAACTGAAATATTTAGAGCTGCAGACATAACAAGGTCGATCATCAAAACCACCAGGAAAGGACAAATGAAATGTTTGGGCCATATCATGAAGTGTACAGATAGAAAAATCACCTTTGTGTAAGTGACAATACTAGAAATGAGAGGAAGAGAAACAACACATTACTACCGAACATGTGCTAACCACTGCGTTACAGCAAAGCATGCAAAGCACATGTAGACTATGATATCCACACACTGGGATCGTAGTCGGGTCTACGGGTTTGTGCACTGAGGTAAGAATCTCTAGTTCATGGGTCACCAAACTTTTTTCACGGCGGGCCGGATAACTGGCAAAATGACGAGCGCGGGCCGGATACTCATCCTGTGCAATACTTGCGCCGGTCTCCGTGGCGAAGGTCTTACGGACGCGGTTCGTAATCACGTATACCCGCGTTCGACACATAGCTGTGCGCGATTTGGCAGCAGACCGCGTTGCGCTGGTTTTTTACGCTATGGTATGGGTGTCGGTCGTTCAGAAAGCAATGGCAAACTACTGAACGTAAACTTGCCAAGACATCAACAACAGCAAAAAATGCTGGTGTTGACTGCAAACGTCCTGTAAAGGATATGCAACTAACTTTAACAATACTTGCAAGCCAGAACGAAAGCTCTGGGAAAAAAGACGAAAAACTAAGTTAATCATGGGTGAGTGGCGTGCAATGCACACAAGAAAAAAACAAAAAAAAACAAAGACAACCAACATATTTATTTACTTAAAAAGGTTATCAAAGAATTCAGAATCAATTTCTTCAAGAAAAGCCTGGAACTGACGGTGATTGAGTTTATGTCCCCGAATGAAGTTCACATCAGAAACGACTGGTTTCAGTACACAAGAAATATCTAAGTCTTTCTCACAGAGTGTTTGCTGATGTATGATGCAGTGTATGAATAGAGCGCCCGGAATTTGCAAATCTTCCAACTGAGTCCTGATCTTCCCCCATCAGACCCTTCCTCACTCCAGCCATGTTTTTTTTCGTTCATCAACTGTAACACCTCGAAGCTGATTCCACTGAAGGTTATAGTCTTGCAAACATTTTGCACTTCCATGAAAATGTCTTTTCCAGTTGTTGTTCCATGCATGCTGCAAACGGATGCCAACTCTTCCGTTCTCTGAAAGTCCAAATTGACATCACGAATGAACACGAGAAGTTGTGACGTACTCGAGAGATCAGTAGACACCCAGCGCCAGAGAATACCACAAGTTCCTAGTTTTCTCGCTTATCTGTAGCACTATGTTCTCTCCGAGTTTTTCTGTTCTTCGCACAACTGAACTTGCCGAAAGGCTGATAGTTCCAAACAAATCGGCTTTCTCAGGACACATGTCATTTGCTGCTTCCATCATACACTCTTTGATAAAGTTACCATCAGTAAACGGTTTTCTTCGTTCTGCCATCTTATGCACTATTTTGTAACTTGTACGAGTGACAGATTCATTTTCAGCGAACTTTCTCGTGAAGAGATTTCTTTGTGTTTCTAAACCACGTTTCATGGACTCATATTTCTCAGAGCGTAACTTTCCAGAAAACTTTGAATATGTTCATAGATGATTTGTTTCCTAGTGACGCCGAAGATTGTACTCTTTCAAAACCGCAACACTTTCGCTGCATATTACGCAACTGGTTTTCTGGTCCTTTATTTCCACAAAGAAGTACTTTACTCCCCATTCTTCATTGAAAGCGCGACACTCGGCGTCCACTTTTCTTTTCTTAGTGGCCATAATGAAGGGTGAAGTACGTGGGATCTGAAAATGAAAAGGACATTGAATTAGAAACATAATTAAAGACCTATTGAAACACAAGAAAAGCAGACGACAAGGGGTCACTGGTGAAGCTACGGCTCACCAAAAATACATTTAAAGTTTATAGGTACCTATATATAGGAATATATCTCACAATAAGGTTTGCAAAATATATAAATAGGGCCGGCCTAAATAAACAGCCTAGAGCAGTGTTTTTCAACCGGGGTTCCGCGAGTGGCAGCCAGGGGTTCCGACGAAACAGACCGAAATCGCCTAAATGTAACATTTCTGCCCATCTGGTTTATTACATAAAGTAGGACAGACACTTGGATCATCACACAGAGTTCCTTGAGCAAAGTAAACATTTGCGTAAGGATCTGCTCCAGCAGAAATGTTGAAAAACACGGGCCTAGAGACCAGCTCGATTAACACCTTGACCGGGGAATTCTTCTGAGCTGGGGATAATATTTTCGTAATAACACGAGGATTCTATGGCATTTTTATGCTATGTTTGCTACTTTATTGCCTCTATTCACACTTGTAGTTCACTTACCTATCACTGTCAAACAAATAGAAATCCTTGTTACATACCTATACAATGGATGACTGGCAAAATGAAGTAAATATTTCTGGAGCATCGAACCTGTGTTGACAGACGGACGCATCTGGGGGAGGGAAATATGTGTGTGTGTGTGTGTGTGTGTGTGTGTGTGTGTGTGTGTGTGTGTGTGTGTGTGTGTGTGTGTGTGTGTGTGTGTGTGCCATGGAAACTATGGTAACCTCGAGCCTGTAAAGGACCTGGGATGGCGCGAAATGAGCAAACATTACAATAAACAAGAAAATCAAGATACAATAATTTATCATTGAAAATAGTAAATTTAAGACACATAGCAGCCAGGAGGTCTCCGCATGTATGAAGATCTCCTATTATTCTAAATATAATGTTTACATTTAAATTGTATAACAACGTCTCGTGTTCCATACGTTATATCTATTCAATTCAATTTTATTTTAAAAGGGTTACAAATTGGGCACGCAGGCCCATCTTACATTTGGCCCTTCCAACCACTCATCTTTCATTCATCAAGAGTGCATGATATCAAGCAAGTTCGAGTACCGTCGGCGGGCCGGATGAAATGACGTCGCGGGCCGTAGTTTGGTGACCCCTGTCCTAGTTGAAGGAAACGATGGGAGTGCCAAAGGGAAATGAAAATGGTCATACGAAAGGAGTGTGATTAGTGGCAAAGTTTTAAAGATTTAAATAATTAAAGGAGTAGTTCCCAATTTCTATTGCACGGTAGTAAGGTCTTAGTCAGATATGACTGAGCTACAGTACAACAGTACACAATACCTACTTTTTGTTTGTGACGAATGTTGGGCGGCGCTGACCAAACCCGACACCCCACATTGTGCCAAAGACTTCGGGCGGAGGAGCGCGATTGGGAGTGTGTGTACACGCCTTACCCTAGTGCAGGGGTACCAAACTTTTTTCGCGGCGGGCCGGATAACTGACAAAATGACGAGCGCGGGCCGGATAACTGACAAAATGACGAGCGCCGGCCGGATACTCATTCTGTACAATACTTGCGACAGTCTCAGTGGCGAAGATCTTACGGACGCGGTTCGTAATCCCGTATACCCACGTTCGAAATACAGCTGCGAGCGATTTGGCAGCAGACAACGTTGCGCTGGTTTTTACGCTATGTTATGGGTGCCGGTCGTTCGAAAAGCAATGGTAAACAACTGAACATAAACTTGCCAAGACATCAACAACAGCAAACAATGCTGGTGTTGACTGAAAACGTCCTGTAAAGGATATGCAAGTAACTTTAACAATAATTTCAAGCTAGAACGAAAGCTCTGGGGAAAAAAGACGAAAAACTAAGTTAATCATGGAAAGGGCGTGCAATGCACATAAACAAACAAACAAACAAAGACAACCAACATATTTATATTTATTTACTAAACAAAGTTATCAAAGAATGCGACGTTAGCAAAATGATAGTTACATCAGACATATTGTGCACATATCCGAATCTCACAAACTAAGCAGCAAAAGAGGATAGTGAGTTTTGTGAAACTGACGTGTGGCTTTCAAAATACCATTAATGTTTGGTTTGGAATTGCTGCATCCAATCAAGAGAATTGCTTTCAAATGTTCATCAGTCAATCTCATTCGATGTGGTGACTTCACAGACTTCCGTTTTGAAAATGTTAGCTCACAGACTTATGTTGTTCCAAACAATGATGTCATACCAGCGGCAAATTTCTTAAGTTTCGGAAACTCAACATCAGGTAAGCAGCGGTACTTCCTTCTCAATGAGCTCCAACTGTAATTCAACTGGCACACCATTAAGGTTACAATCAAACGGATTCTGGAACAGAAGGATGTCTCTCAAATTTGTCAAGATCTGAAAATCTCTCCAAACTCCTTGAAACAGTGAAAATGAGAAAGGTTTTCTCCTTCCTGTTGTGCTTCCAACAATGACAGATTTCTTCGAAATCCTTTGATGGTTCTGTAGAGATCACAGACGAGGTAATCCTTTCCCTGAAGTTTCAAGTTAATATCGACAAAAATTGACAACTTTGACAGCCAGGTAGGATCTGACAGCTGTGAATCAGCTTTATCTTTTTCAGTGAGGAAAACATCTATTTCGTTTCGGAGCTTGTAAAAACGAAGCAGGACTTTACCGTAGCTGAGCCACCTGACTGATATGTGATAAGGCAAGTCACAGAATTCAGAATCAATTTCTTCAAGAAAAGCCTAGAACTTACGGTGAATGAGTGCATGTTCCCGAATGAAGTTCACAGCAGAAACTACTGGTTTCAGTACACAAGAAATATCTAAAATCTTTCCCACAGAGTACTTGCTGATGTACGATGTATAAACAGAGCGCCAAATTTGCAAATCTTCCAAATGAGTTCTGATCTGCCCCAACAGACCCTTCCTCACTTCAGTCATGTTTTTTCCCCTCATCAACTGTAACACCTCGAAGCTGATTCCACCGAAGGTTATAGTCTTGGAAAATTGTTTGCACTTCCACGAAAGTGACTTTCCCAGCTGTTGTTTCATGCATGCTGCAAACGGACGCCAACTCTTCCTTTATCTGAAAGTCCAAATTGACACCACAGATGAACACGAGAAGTTGTGACGTACTTGAGAGATCAATATACTCGTTCAGCGCCAGAGAATACTACAACAAGTTCCTAGCTTTCTCGCGTATCTGTAGCACTATGTTCTCTCCAAGTTCTTCTGTTCCCCGCACAACTGAACTTGCCGAAAGGCTGATAGTTCCAAACAAATCGGCTTTCTCAGGACTGTCGTGTGTCCACTTAAAATGTCGTCCCTGGAGTGAGGAGAGTCAACACCCACATAATAAGATTTTTTCCCCCCTATCAATATCTTGGAGAATCCACCAGCTCCCGTCCAACACACTCCATCAGCCCGTGGACACCTTTTCCTATCACTCTCGCACTGTCGTACTATGCCCCTCTCATACTTCCCCAACGCAACGTATTCAACAACTCTTGCTTCTAAAAATTAATAAAGATTAATTTATTAAAAGAAAAAATGTGTAATGTACGTAAGGCGTGTATGCAAAGAAAATGAGTGATGTGTTCTATAATGTGTGTATGATCGGACTTTCAGATAATAACATAGTCAGTTCTTCATTGCAAGGGCCCACCACAGCACATTAAATCATAACCAGTGCACCTCACCCAGTGTCGAAACCCTCTTGCCGGATACTGACTGTCATCTGTAGCCACCTGGTAATCCATCCTCATGATCATCCGAAATAGATACTGTTTGTAATTACAGATTGATCACGGACTGGTTGCAAACTAACTTTGTAAGTTCCTATCGGTCCTAAAGAATGCACAAATCCTTTGTAGTGTATTTAGGTTTTACTGTTAATGTTTCTACACTTGATCCTAACTAGTGTTCATATAGGTTCAAGTATATGTCATATGTAATATTACACTGGAATCTAGCACACGATGTGACTTATCCGTTAATGTTCTCGTTCCTTAAACCATGTTTGTCTGATGTGTGATATATCAACAATCATCACCCATCCTATGTGAACCATACCACGCAGGAGTCGTTATATTGGCTGGCTCTTCTGGGCCATACCATGGTGAACCCTTCTGAGTATGAGTCCAGCGTAAACATATACCATCTTTCTTCTCGGACGTTATTCCTTTTCCGTAAGAATCATTTTAGAGTCCAACTGGTGTTCGTCCAATTGGAGTGCACTTCTTCAAAACCAGTGTTGAATTTCCTAGTAACTGGTGGGGAACCTGTGGGAAAACCAACACATCATGTGAGAGCACTAGTCACTGATCCTACCGGCTGGGTGTAAGCTTATTACCCTGCTCTGTTATTTTACAGCTAACTACTCTGTCAGAGAGCCTTATAGCTTCTCACCTACGTCCGAATCAGGCTATGACAAGGAAAGACCAATAAACAGAGTGCAACCTCAGTATTCTATTCACCCTAGCAGAGCCAATATCACTTCACTACTCTAACTAGTTTTCACCATGCTACCGCCTAAATTAATTAGGACTAATTACATAGTATACTACCTTAGGCAACACTGTAGTCTAACAAATCACATCTACAAATTGCCATGACAGGCACGTGAACCATTAAATCCACTAATAAGCACACGGTAGACATTATTCCAGTCAGAACTGCAGTGCCGAAGCACGTCCGCTAAAATCCAAGGTTTGAGTTCAACTGTCCTCTCCAATCATGGTTTTCTGGCAAACCCCTAAAACTGGTCACGTGACATGGTTGATGTCCTGCAGGTGTTATTTGGGCATATCATCCATTGTCAAGAATCTATCTTCCCTGGGTCCATCAATGTCAGAGTTGTCATCAGTTGTTTAGATTCCCCAAACAAGCTAGCGAGTTCCTGGATACTCCCAACAACAGTTGCCAATAACAAGCCGTCAATCTTCTGTCGACTAGTGACAATCACCGCTGCCATTTCTGTTTGATGTCGGGAAACTCTAATTGACAGACGGACTGTTTCATGTCCCTAGCTGGCAATTCCGGTTGTCTCTGACTGTTGATAAACTGTCAAAGTGATGTATGCATTCACCTCACTTCCGAATGTTCCTATTTTTGCTGACCAGATGTACACGTGCAGCTGTTATTTATGCCCGACCTGTTTGTGAACACGTGCAGCCACAACTATGAATGTTTTCTCTGTATTAGTTGAAACAATTGTCGCTTTGCAGACAGTCCGTTTAATCAGAAAGCCGTTTATAGTAATCAGCTGGTCAAACGCGGGGTTTTATTTTGTGACATAGGCCCCCTCTTAAGAGAGTAGTCCATCTCACTCTTCTACACCGTGATTAATCCAGATGATTCATTCCTTTTCCTCAGGAGCTGGGTGTCTTGACAAGAAGTCCGCTCCAACATTTTCCTTCCCAGGAATGTACTCCACTGTGAAATTATAGGGTTGAAGTAACAAAGACCACCGCATCAAACGGGCGTTGAGCTTCTGAGAAGTAGCCAGGAACATCAGGGGCTGATGATCCGACTGAACCCGAAACTTAACTCCATACAAATATGGCTGGAATGTTTGCACTGCCCGTACGAGAGACAAGCACTCTCTCTCGACGGTTGAATAATTCCTCTCAGCCTGCAGTAATTTCTTGCTTGCGTATGCCACAGGTTTCAAAACCGAAGCATCGTCTTTTCCTTCTTGTAACAAAGCTGCTCCAATTCCAGTCGCACTCGCATCCGTTCTCAACACAAATGGTTTGGAAAGGTCAGGGAGCTGTAATACAGGTTTGCTAACCAAGGTCTCCTTTAACTGACTATAGGCATTCTCACATTCTGGTGTCCAAACTGATCTTGGTCCGGGAATCCCTTTTTCAAAGTTTCCTGTCAATGGAGCTCCCAGTTCAGTGAAATGTGGGATAAATTTGTGGTAGAACCCACACAAAGAGAGAAAAGATCGCACATCCTTCTTCGTTTTTGGCCTTGGTGCATTTCTGATTTTCTCCAGGTTCTTTTCTTCCGGGACTATGTGTCCTGGAGTGATGGTGTGGCCTAGAAATTCCAGAGTCTGGTAACCAATCATGCACTTGATTGGACGAGCAGTAAGCCCTGCTTCCTTGAGTCTCTGAAACACTCTCTCCAAGGATTGCAAATGGTCATCCAAGCTGTCACTGGAAATCAGAATATCATCCATGAAAGAGATGATAGCCGGATCCTGTAAAGGATCCAGTAAAGTCCTCATCATGCGTGTAAACACACTAGGGGCATTGCTGAGTCCAAAGGGCATGACCTTGAATTCGTAGTGTCCACTGGGTGTACTGAAAGCTAACAGTGGCCGAATCTCCGGTTTGACTGGTATCTGATAGTACCCCCTACTCAGATCCACCTTTGAAAAGTACCGAGCCTTATGGAGCCTAGCGAATAACTGGGTTGGATTCGGCAATGGTTCCACCTGAAACTGTGTATGACTGTTCAGAAGTCGGTAATCTATACACAACCGGTGTTCTCCACTTGGTTTCCGTAACAAAACTACCCCTGCATTGTATGGGGATGTGGATGGTGCAATCACGTCATCCTCCAGCAGTTTTTGTATTTCCTCCTCCAGGGCCTTTTCTTTAGAGAATGGCACTGGGTAAACCTTCTGGCGAACAGGCTCCTGTGTGGTCAAAGTCATCTCGAACTCAATCAACCTCGTTCGTCCTGGTTTATCAGTCAGTATCTCCTTATGAGACTTGAGAACCTGGGTTATCTTTTCCCTCTCCTGAGAGGTCAGATCAGGGTTCACCTGCACATCCTTGTAGGTTTCCTGGTGTACCAGGGGATATTCCCTTGCCTTCGCTGGTTCCCACGTCGGTCTCCACTGCAACTGCCATTGCCATGAGGTGAGCTGCCTTGTCTCCCGGTCTCTCTTCGTATTTCCGCAAGAGATTGATATGGAGAATCTTCGACTTTCCCCGGATTCCGGAATCTGATAGTTGGTTCTGGATATCACCCTTTCTACGGGAAATGGTCCTTGCCAACCTATCTCCAGTTTGTTGTTTCCCGTAGGGAGTAGCAACAATACTTTGTCTCCCACCTCTAGAGATCTGTCTTTCGACCTACGGTTGTAGTAAGCCGCATGTCTTTTCCTGGCCTTTTTCAAGTTTTGATTTGCCAGAGTCCATCCCTTGTGGAGTTTTTCTTTCAGTTCCTCCACGTATTTATAAGATGAGATCACTTCTTCTGACGTCCCCTCTTCAGTCCAACTCCTCAACATGGCTTCCAACGGTCCTTTGATTGGACGACCAAACAGCAACGTGGCGGGTGGTAGTCCTGTTGAGCCATGAGGAACTTCCCGATAGGCAAAGAGTGCTGCTGGGATATATTCATCCCACCTATCAGGTTTTTCCTGTGCCAGTTTCCTGAGCATTGTCATCAACGTGCCGTTGAAACGCTCTACTTGTCCATTGGCTTGAGGATGGTAAGGGCTGGTATGTATGTGGTTAGAGTGAAACACTCTAAATACCTCCTCCATAAGTTTTCCACAAAACTGAGACCCATTGTCCGTCAGAATTTGATCAGGGAAGCCTAATCTGGTAAAGGCCTCCATCAGTGCGTCCGCCACTCTTTTCGAGTCAATCGTGGTCAACGGTATGGCCTCACCCCACATAGTATAGCAATCCACCATTGTGAGTATATACATGTTCCTCTTCCTAGTCCTGGGAAGTGGACCCACGATATCGATGGCTACCCTCTCGAAAGGAGAGTTCATGATGGGCATCTCACCCAACACCACCGGTGCTCTCCAGTGTTTCGGTGCCACCCTCTGGCACTCAGGGCATGACTTCACATACCGACGCACATCATCTGTCATTCCCGGCCAATAGTAATGGCAGGAAATCCGCTGCATGGTGGCGGCAATACCCATGTGTCCACTAAAGGAGATGGTATGCCCCATATGAAGAATCTGGGACCGGTGAGCTTTCGGGACGACCAACTGACCGTATAGGTTGTCTCCCCTTCCTGCTCTCCTGTAGAGTATCCTATTCTTCATGTAGTACTGCCCCCGTCCTGGTGGATCAGCACTTTTCTGCAGCTTTCTGTAGCAAGGACGTAAAGTATCATCCTCACTCTGGGCAGTTCGTAGCTCCCCCGGCATTGGGTTAGTCACAATTGCTTCTGCCTCTTCCGTTCTCGTCTAAGAGCGAGTCTGCATTGCTCCCATATGGATTGGCTCCCTGGGCATTCCCAGAAAGACGTACCGGAAACCTAGGATTACTGGGAAAATGGGATCGTTCAATACAGCCGCCCTGATGGTGCCGGTGACATACCTTGACCGAATCTCCACAACAGCAATGGGCAACTTCATGGCTACAGCACTCTTCTGTGCAGGCTGTATCTCCCATGTCTCACCTGTGAATTGTTCTGGATGTACCAGATCCGCAGAAATCTCGGCCTCCCCGTCCAGTCCTGTGTCGTACAAACACTCCACTTGACGACCGTTAACCTCTACCAATTCCACTACAGGTGGTTTTTCCTGGTTTGGAGTCTCTTCCTCAGCCTCGGCCTGTTCGGTGGGCTCCACCTTAGGTTTCCCGGGGCACACGACGAATTTAGAGTCTCCTGACTTTCCCCTGCAGTCAATAGCATTGTGCGTGTTTGACTGGCATTGGTTGCCCCATTTCCCTGTCCTAGATTTTCTAGTACCGGATTTGAGTGAGCTCTCCTGGTGGCGAGCTTCCTTGTTGAACTTGGCATTTTCCGTGACAACCTCCTTGGAAGTCACTTGACATGCTGCGAAGTGAGGGCTCTTAGCCTTCGATTTGCAGTCCCTCGTATTGTGAGAGGGTGACTTACAAATTGAACACCACTTCTCCGACCACGGTCGTTTTGGTGTAGAGCTTGAAGTGCTCTTGCTTCCCTCCTTCTTCTTCTCTGAACTATCCTCTGATTTTTGCACATAAGGTTCCCACTTTTTGGTTCCTGAGTATTTGGCTTTCTTCTTGGTCATGTTTCTCCTGACTTTTGGTGTTGGTTGAAAGGTTGTCCCCTGCCTCCCCATGTACTTCGACGAACCGTTCTGCTAATTTAGTCACGAGGTCAATACGTTCCGCTCCTTGCTCTCCCAGGAATGTCCTGAGCGGTTTCGACATTTGCTTCTTCAGCTGGTCGACCACCATGAGTTCTTCCAGACTCTCATAGTCATGTGCGAACCCAGCCAAATCCATCCACTTGTGGAGATAGGATTTTAGACGCAAACTGTAAGCGGCAAACAACTCCCCCGGTTCTCGTTTCGCTGCTCGAAATTTTTTTCGGTAGGTATGTGATGTTACCTCGAATCTTTTCAGCAGAGCCGTCTTCAACTCGTCATAATTGTTCTCATGTCCTGGTGGCAGGCGAGAATACACCTCGTAACCGGTCCCGCGTAATCCCTGGGATAACTTGAGATTCCATTTGTTACGCTCCAGACCCATAGCCACGGACATGGCCTCGAAGCGTTGAAGGTACTGGTCAATCTTCTCTTTGTCCTCCTCGTAGATCGCTAGAGGAAACTTCATAGCATGGTAACTATGTCCACCTGCTGGGGTTGAGCCTGGCACGGAGGAACCTCCAACTGCCCCCTCAGTTTCCCCATTAGATTGCCTCTTGAGCTCGAGTTCCCGCATCCGGTACTCGTGCTCCCTTTTCTGTGCTTCCTGTTCAGCCTCTAATTTCTTAGCAGCCTTGTTCCAACTCCATCCTTCTCAATTCCAACTCGGCCTTTCTATCATCCCTTTCTGCTTGACGATACTCTCTCTTCACTTCCTGTATGTAATCCATAAGAGCAGAACTCGACAGTCCCATTTCTTTCCCCCTTTGCCTTTAATTCTGCAGTGGTAGTTTAGGGGTGGCCATTTTACAGAGAGGTAACTCAGCAGATAGAGTATAGATTATCTTTAAACAACTATATAGATAATGACCAAATTCAATGTATCTATATATATTATAACACACCACACAACCCAACACAATCACTCAGTGACAAGAGTAGAATTAGGACCACAGAACTATGCAGACGTGTGAAGTGTGAACAGGTAAGATATTTGTCAAAACCCCTATCCACATTCACTCTAGCTGGATTCTCCAATATAATATCTCCGTTTATAACCAAGGATCCCGTGTCAAAAGACCCCGTTGTCAGAAGATCCCACTGTCAAAGGATCCCACTTGCAAGAGAACTCGCTGTCCAAAGATCACATGTACAAGAGATCCCGCTGTCCAAAGATCACATGTAAGAGAGATCCCGCTGTCCAAAGATCACATGTACGAGAGATCCCGATGTCCAAAGATCCCGTTATCGAGCCCCCAATAATGTCTTGTGTCCACTTAAAATGTCGTCCCTGGAGTGAGGAGAGTCAACACCCACATTATAATATTTTTTCCCTATTAATATCCTGGAGAATCCACCAGCTCCCGTCCAACACACTCCATCAGCCCGTGGACACCTTTTCCTATCACTCTCTCACTGTCGTACTATGCCCCTCTCATACTTCCCCAACGCAACATATTCAACAACTCTTGCTTCTAAAAATTAATAAAGATTAATTTATTAAAAGAACAAATGTGTAATGTACGTAAGGCGTGTATGCAAAGAAAATGAGTGATGTGTTCTATAATGTGTGTATGATCGGACTTTCAGATAATAGCATAGTCAGTTCTTCATTGCAAGGGCCCACCACAGCACATTAAATCATAACCAGTGCACCTCACCCAGTGTCGAAACCCTCTTGCCGGATACTGACTGTCATCTGTAGCCACCTGGTAATCCATCCTCATGATCATCCGAAATAGATACTGTTTGTAATTACAGATTGATCACGGACTGGTTGCAAACTAACTTTGTAAGTTCCTATCGGTCCTAAAGAATGCACAAATCCTTTGTAGTGTATTTAGGTTTTACTGTTAATGTTTCTACACTTGATCCTAACTAGTGTTCATATAGGTTCAAGTATATGTCATATGTAATATTACACTGGAATCTAGCACACGATGTGACTTATCCGTTAATGTTCTCGTTCCTTAAACCATGTTTGTCTGATGTGTGATATATCAACAATCATCACCCATCCTAGTGAACCATACCACGCATGAGTCGTTATACTGGCTGGCTCTTCTGGGCCATACCATGGTGAACCCTCCTGAGTATGAGTCCAGCGTAAACATATACCATCTTTCTTCTCGGACGTTATTCCTTTTCCGTAAGAATCATTTTAGAGTCCAACTGGTGTTCGTCCAATTGGAGTGCACTTCTTCAAAACCAGTGTTGAATTTCCTAGTAACTGGTGGGGAACCTGTGGGAAAACCAACACATCATGTGAGAGCACTAATCACTGATCCTACGGCTGGGTGTAAGCTGATTACCCTGCTCTGTTATTTTACAGCTAACTACTCTGTCAGAGAGCCTTATAGCTTCTCACCTACGTCCGAATCAGGCAATGACAAGGAAAGACCAGTAAACAGAGTGCAACCTCAGTAGTCTATTCACTCTTAGCAGAGCCAATATCACTTCACTACTCTAACTAGTTTTCACCATGCTACCGCCTAAATTAATTAGGACTAATTACATAGTATACTACCTTAGGCAACACTGTAGTCTAACAAATCACATCTACAAATTGCCATGACAGGCACGTGAACCATTAAATCCACTAATAAGCACACGGTAGACATTATTCTAGTCAGAACTGCAGTGCCGAAGCACGTCCGCTAAAATCCAAGGTTTGAGTTCAACTGTCCTCTCCAATCATGGTTTTCTGGCAAACCCCTAAAACTGGTCACGTGACATGGTTGATGTCCTGCAGGTGTTATTTGGGCATATCATCCATTGTCAAGAATCTATCTTCCCTGGGTTCATCAATGTAAGAGTTGTCATCAGTTGTTTAGATTCCCAAAACAAGCTAGCGAGTTCCTGGATACTCCCAACAACAGTTGCCAATAACAAGCCGTCAATCTTCTGTCGACTAGTGACAATCACCGCTGCCATTTCTGTTTGATGTCGGGAAACTCTAATTGACAGACGGACTGTTTCATGTCCCTAGCTGGCAATTCCGGTTGTCTCTGACTGTTGATAAACTGTCAAAGCGATGTATGCATTCACCTCACTTCCGAATGTTCCTATTTTTGCTGACCAGATGTACACGTGCAGCTGTTATTTATGCCCGACCTGTTTGTGAACACGTGCAGCCACAACTATGAATGTTTTCTCCGCATTAGTTGAAACAATTGTCGCTTTGCAGACAGTCCGTTTAATCAGAAAGCCGTTTATAGTAATCAGCTGGTCAAACGCGGGGTTTTATTTTGTGACAAGGACACAAGTCATTTGCTGCTTCGATCACACACACTCTTTAATGACGTTGCCGTCAGTAAACGGTTTTCCTCGTTCTGCCATCTTATGCACTGTTTTGTAACTTGTACGAGTGACAGATTCATTTTCAGCACATTTTCTCGTGAAGAGATTTCTTTGAGTTTCAAAACCACGTTTAATGGTCTCATATTTCCCAGAGCGTAATTTTCCAGAAAACTTGTAATATGTTGATGGATGTTTTGTTTCGTAGTGACGCTGAAGATTGTACTATTTCAAAACGGCAACACTTTCGCTGCATATTACCGCAGCTGGTTTTCTGGTCCTTTGTTTAAACAAAGAAGAACTTTATTCCTCACTCGGCGTCCACTTTTCTTTTGCTACTAGCCACAATTAAGGGTGAAGTACACGGGATCTGAAAATGAAAAAGACATCACATTAGAAACATAATTAAAATCCTATTGAAACACAAGAAAAGCAGAGGACTAGGGGTCACTGGTGAAGCTACAGCTCATCAAAGGTACATATACAGTTTATAGGTACCTTTGTGTAACCGCACAGAGATGATTAGAGATAATAGCACAACGCCGACTGTTCATAGGCCGTAGAAGAAGAAAGGAATAAGAAGACAAAGAGATTCTCATTCTATCTCTAACAAGAAAAAAACAACGATTTAGAGATTTCAGAAGAAATTCAGGTCAGTGTACAGGGAATCAGAATAATGTGTAATTATAAAGATACAACAACATCTGATTAATAATGCCAATGCCCTAATATATAAAATTCATGATTAGATGCAATGACAAAATAGGCATCCCCATGAATAAACATACACATGATCATCCTTCACAGTACCATTGATATTCCATCACAGCTTGGGTAGTCATCCAACGCAGTACCAGTGATCTTCCATCACAGCATGGGTAGTCATCCAACACAGTACCAGTGATCCTCATCACAGCATGGATAATCATCCAACACTGTAACTGTAGTCTGATACACAACACCGGGAATTATCAGACAACAATATGGAACAAAGGTCATTTATTCAGTAGCATGTCCTTTGCAGAACCTTGCTCCCATAACAACCTTCCGGAAAACCTCTCGATCATAAGCAAGATTTCCCGCTTCAGATACATCCATCTGAAGATCATCCGCCACATCCTGCACCCATCTTCTCTTTGGCTTTCCTGTTCCTCTCTTCCCAGGCATATATCCCTTCATTATTGTTCTCAGGCACAGACATATCTATTATATTCCTATATTCCTATTTAAACTATGAAGGTTCGTTCAAAACTCTCCCCACAGCAGATAATCGTCAATCCACATTCAAGATCCTCTTGGATCTTTTGGATCTTCACAGGGCCTGTCTGCCCTCTCAACTGCGGTCTGGGGCATATTCGCCCATCTACTTGGTAGTGGCTCAGGGGTTTAAGTTCAAACCCTCTGCTGAAAACTAGACATTAGCATCTCTTCGGCCTAAGTTGTTCCCAAGGCCAAAGAGGCGGGAACATGGCATTACTGGGCTGTTATAGGCACGCCAACACAACATCCCAGCATCCTATACAGTTTTTACCAGGGTATCAAGGTATATGCTACTCCATACTCTTGTAGAGTCGCGGCAGGCGGCTTCATTTGGTAATAGAATATATCTTATAATAAGGTTCGCGAAATTTATAAATAGCCAGGAGGTCTCCGCACGTGTGAAGATCTCCTATTATTCTAAACATAATATTTACATTTAAATTGTATCGCAACGTCTCGTGTTTCATAGTTATATCAAGTAAGATCGAGTACCGACTGCGGGCCGGATGAAATTACGTCGCGGGCCGTAGTTTGGTGACCCCTGGTCTAGGTGATAGGAATGAGAGAGATGACGATTAATAGGCGAAATGAGTAGGACAAAACCTGGTCTGCACAATCAAGGCCTGCATGCACTTATTTTCGCACTGGCGAAAGGCCATGCAAGCTTATGTTGACAAATATTACAAATAGTTCCCCCCCCCCCCCCATTCTTCCTCTCTCTCTCTCTCTCTCTCTCTCTCTCTCTCTCTCTCTCTCTCTCTCTCTCTCTCTCTCTCTCTCTCTCTCTCTCTCTCTGCTAAATGCTGGTGCAATTATGTTTGTTTAGAGAATATTTCAAATATCATAATAACATGATAGTAATGCCTTGATTTATCACTACACTTATGTTCTAGCATTCTGCGGAATTTTTTTTTCTTTCTCGCATATCTTATTTACATCGCTGTCAACAACAGCATTGTACCGCTGTTGTTGATGTCTTTGCAAGATTACGCACAGTATTTTGCATTGCTTACTGAGCGACAATCTCAGATACCCCTGTAAGTAACCAACGCGACCCGATTCCCTACCGAATCTCGCGCAGCTGTTTCCCCACACGTGGATATACGGGTTTACGGAGAAAATCGTTAACACCTTCGTCAGGGAGATCGGCTCCGCGGAATTGCTAGATATCTAAAAGAAAAACACCCCGACAAACAAAATTGATGGTCCTTCATTATTATTCTGATGATCATATTGTTCTTGTCTTGTATCATCATAAAGGTCTTTCACATAATCTGACCACGCATGCAAAATCTGATCTTCTTCAATTATGATTTTGCCATCTTTGGTTTTTAGGCAACCTGTTGATGTGTCTGTTCTTTTGTTAGTGATGTCATTAATTCTTGTGTGCATTAATTTGGTATTCTGGGTGTTGTGTTGGTTTTCAATTTCCTTGCAATTTTCCTCAAGCCATGTTTCTTTTGCCTCTTTGCATAGCAGTAGCTTCCTAATTTTCCTGTGAATCTCTTCGTATATTTCCTTGTTATTTTTGTTATTTCTTCTTATTTCCATGAGTTTTAAGATGTCTTCCATCATCCATTTCTTGCGCCCTATTATCTTTATTTTTGGAATTATTATTGTTGTTAGTGCAGCTTCTTGACTGATTTCTTTTATATTTTCAATTGGTCACTGACGTCTTGAAATAATATTGCATTGCCATATCGGACAATGCATCGAATCTGTTCTTTACCTCTACGTTGAATTTACTTTTATCTCCTCACTCTTCAGTGCCTGTAGATCAAATTTTGCGTTTCTATTTGTATATTTGACTTTGTCTAAGTTTATATGTAAATTGCCTAAGATTAATCTATGGTTGCAGTAGGAGTCTGCGCTTGGTAGAGGGGCATAAACATTTAATATTGTTACAAGGGAGGTTACTAGAACTTGAAAATGAAAATGGTATACCTAGCTACAATACCTCTATCTAACATCAAAATCTTTAATTTTTATTTGACAAATAAAGGAGTTAATACCGCAGTCACTTTCTGAAATTGTGAGAAGAAAGCTTTTAAATTTTTATACAATATTTGTTTAATATTTTTTTACTTACATTTTATAATCAACTTTTTCGATTCTACAATTATGTTTAATTCTTAAAACTGTACTTTTAATGATAAGAAGTTTAAATTCTGAGCTGATGAATTTCCCCTCTGTAGGGAAACATTTTTTAACTGGCCTCTTAAGGCCACCCACAATTTAAAGAAAGTTGACTTACATTAACGGCGAAAGACCTTGGAAGTCTGTGGGGATTATGTTGATAAATACGTTTAGATGAAATGTCATTTATTTGAATAACGAAGACACAAACAATAGATTGCACGATTTATTGCCTGGCATATTTTGCTGCATCTCGTCAGGTACATACTGCAGAAATCACACAACTTACGTGAATTAACTAGATAAATCCTTCAAGTTGAAATATACACATATTCGCACAGTAATGTCACTTATCTACCACGGTAATTTTAAGCTCACTAACATGTCTTTCTGTTTACACAATTCTGGCTTGCGTTGATAGATCATAATTGCTTCTGCAAATTTTAACAAGCGAGTATTTCGTGTTTTAAACAACACGCGAAAGGCAGTGTCTCTGTTAACCACTTGGCCGCTTTCGATAATGTGCCTACCAATTGAAGACGCCGGGAGCTTCCGGTGTGTCGGCCCCACGAGGCTAGCATCTCCAGTGTGTTGTATCTTGTTGACCCATTGATGTATGTTTTCAGAGCTTCACACCTGTCCAGTACAAACGGGGCTTAGTACGGACCCTGTTTGACCGTGCTAGAAAGATATGCACCCAGGACACACTGACAGAGGAATTTGAAACTCTGAAGAATGTCTTAAACCTGAATGGGTACTCCACAGGATTTATAAAGCGCCACTGCCAACAGCCCAAGCCTAAAGAAGACGTAACTACAGTCCCTAAACTCAAGTTATTCATCCTGCTAACCTTTCGAGGGGATGACGTAATGTAACGTCTACAAGACCGGCTTACTACAGCAGTAGGCCGAACATTCTGTGCTGCAACTCCAGTCATTAGATATAGAACCATACCGATTCCCACACCAGCAGTCAAAGAGCCTGTTCCTCTGTACGCCACAAACAATTGTATGTTAAATTTACTATTTACCAATTCACATGTAGATGCCAGGCCTTCTACATTGGTAGAACAGAGAGACAGCTTAACAAACGAGTGTCAGAACACATACCTCAATGGGTCAACAAGATACAACACACAGGAGATGCTAGCCTCGTGGGGCCGACACACCGGAAGCTCCCGGCGTCTTCAATTGGTAGGCACATTATCGAAAGCGGCCATGTGGTTACCAGAGACACTGCCTTTCGCGTGTTGTTTAGCACACAAAATACTCGCTTGTTAAAATTTGCAGAAGCAATTATGATCTATCAACGCAAGCCAGAATTGTGCAAACAGAAAGACATGTTAGTCAGCTTAAAATTACCGTGGTAGATAATTGACATTACTGTGCGAATATGTGTATATTTCAACTTGAAGGATTTATCTAGTTAATTCACGTAAGTTGTGTGATTTCTGCAGTATGTACCTGACGAGATGCAGCGAAATATGCCAGGCAATAAATCGTGCAATCTATTGTGTGTGTCTTCGTTATTCAAATTCACTACGGGAAAACATTGTTGTGAATGTCATTTATGTTTGTAAATTTCAATCAATTTGAACAAATAGTTCTCTCTCTCTCTCTCTCTCTCTCTCTCTCTCTCTCTCTCTCTCTCTCTCTCTCTCTCTCTCTCTCTCTCTCTCTCTCTCTCTCTCTCTCTCTCTCTCTCTCTCTCTCTCTCTCCCCAAATGCTGGTGCAATTACGTTTGCTTAGAGAATATTTCAAATATCATAATAACATGATAGTAATGCCTTGATGGGTGCCTCCTTCCCTCCGCTAGCCTATGGGACACCCTTGGGCAAGGTGGAGTACCCGTTTAGCCTCCCGGTCAGGGTTACGTGAAGCCATGGGTGCAGGTGGTGGATGAAGTTGAAGAGCAGCCGACAGGTAGTTGTAGGTTATGGTCTCCAGCTTCACGATGGAAGGCAGATGATCTCTTTTTTGGGAGACATTGGCTGCGGTCATCGACCAGTATGGTCACTGCTAGGAAGGAAAGCAATGGCAACTACCTTCTTTACAGATGCCAAGAATATCATGTACTGCAGTCTTATCGATAATCAGAGAAACGGCGTAAATGGGTGCTCCATAGGAGCAGCCTCGCCCGGTAGGGGTAGTCATGTGCACCAGGAGACTCCAGACCCTCATCAGGAGACTGAGTGCAAAAGAATATCAACATTGAAAGTAGGAACTTGGAATGTAAGAATTATGAGTGGGGATGGGAAATTTGATAACCTTAACATTAGAGATCATCCGCCACATCCTGCACCCATGTTCTCTTTGGCCTTCCTCTTCCTCTCTTCCCAGGCATATATCCCCCCATTATTGTTCTCAGGCACAGACATAGCTATTATATTCGTATATTCCTATTTAAACTATGAAAGTTCGTTCAAAACTCACCCTACAGCAGATAATCGTCAATCCACATTCAAGATCCTCTTGGATCTTTTGGATCTTCACAGGGCCTGTCTGCCCTCTCAACTGCGGTCTGGAAAAACAGTGGCTACGCTCGGCCATGCCTGGGTCATGTTCGCCCATCTACTTGGTAGTGGCTCAGGGGTTTAAGTTCAAACCCTCTGCTGAAAATTAGACATTAGCATCTCTTCGGCCTAAGTTGTACCCAAGGCCAAAGAGGCGGGAACATGGCTTTACTGGGCTGTTATAGGCACGCCAACGCAACATCCCAGCATCCTATACATTTTTTACCAGGGTATCAAGGTATACGCTACTCCATACTCTTGTAGAGTCGCGGCAGGCGGCTTCATTTGGTAATAGAATATATCTTATAATAAGGTTCGCGAAATTTATCAATAGGGCCACCTAAATAAACAACCTAGTGCAGCCAGGAGGTCTCCGCGCGTGTGAAGATCTCCTATTATTCTAAACATAATATTTACATTTAAATTGCATCGCAACGTCTCGTGTTTCATAGTTATATCAAGTAAGATCGAGTACCGACTGCGGGCCGGATGAAATGACGTCGCGGGCCGTAGTTTGGTGACCCCTGGTCTAGGTGATAGGAATGAGAGAGATGACGATTAATAGGCGAAATGAGTAGGACAAAACCTGGTCTGCACAATCAAGGCCTGAATGCACTTATTTTCGCACTGCGAAAACAAGGCCATGTCAAGCTTATGTTGACAAATATTACAAATAGTCCCACCCCACCCATTCTTCTCTCTCTCTCTCTCTCTCTCCCATCTCTTCTCTCCTCTCTCATCTCTCTCTTCTCTCTCCTCTCTTTTCCTCCTCTCTCTCTCTCTCTCTCTCTCTCTCTCTCTCTCTCTCTCTCTATCTCTCTCTCTCTCTCTCTCTCTCTCTCTCTCTCTCTCTCTCTCTCTCTCTCTCTCTCTCTTTCACTCTCTCTGCTAAATGCTGGTGCAATTATGTTTGCTTAGAGAATATTTCAAATATCATAATAACATGATAGTAATGCCTTGATTTATCACTACACTTATGTTCTAGCATTCTGCGGAATTTTTTTTTTTTCGCATATCTTATTTACATCGCTGTCAACAACAGCATTTTACGCGACCCGATTCCCTATCGAATCTCGCGCAGCTGTTTCCCCACACGTGGATATACGGGATTACGGAGAAAATCGTTAACACCTTCGCCAGGGAGATCGGCTAAGCGGAATTGCTAGATATCTAAAAGAAAAACACCCCGACAAACAAAATTGATGGTCCCTCATTATTATTCTGATGATCATATTGTTCTTGTCTTGTATCATCATAAAGGTCTTTCACATAATCTGACCACGCATGCAAAATCTGATCTTCTTCAATTATGATTTTGCCATCTTTGGTTTTTAGGCAACCTGTTGATGTGTGTGTTCTTTTGTTAGTGATGTCATTAATTCTTGTGTGCATTAATTTGGTATTCTGGGTGTTGTGTTGGTTTTCAATTTCCTTGCAATTTTCCTCAAGCCATGTTTTTTTTGCCTCTTTGCATAGCAGTAGCTTCCTAATTTTCCTGTGAATCTCTTCGTATATTTCCTTGTTATTTTTGTTATTTCTTCTTATTTCCATGAGTTTTAAGATGTCTTCCATCATCCATTTCTTGCGCCCTATTATCTTTATTTTTTGAATTATTATTGTTGTTAGTGCAGCTTCTTGACTGATTTCTTTTATATTTTCAATTGGTCACTGACGTCTTGAAATAATATTGCATTGCCATATCGGACAATGCATCGAATCTGTTCTTTACCTCTACGTTGAATTTACTTTTATCTCCTCACTCTTCAGTGCCTGTAGATCAAATTTTGCGTTTCTATTTGTATATTTGACTTTGTTTAAGTTTATATGTAAATTGCCTAAGATTAATCTATGGTTGCAGTAGGAGTCTGCGCTTGGTAGAGGGACATAAACATTTAATATTGTTACAAGGGAGGTTACTAGAACTTGAAAATGAAAATGGTATACCTAGCTACAATACCTCTATCTAACATCAAAATCTTTTATTTTTATTTGAGAAATAAAGCAGTAAGTACTTCAGTCATTTTCTGCAATTGTGAGAAGAAATATATTAAAGTTTTTATACAACATTTGTTTAATCTTTTATTACTTACATTTTATAACCAACTTTTTAAATTCTACGTTTATGTTTAATTCTTAAAACTGTACTTTTAATGATAGGTTACAGGTTTGAAGTGATCAATTTCCCCTCTGTGGGGAAACATTTTTTAACTGGCCTCTTAAGGCCACCCACAATTTAAAGAAAGTTGACTTACATTAACGGCGAAAGACCTTGGAAGTCTATGGGGTTTATGTTGATAAATACGTTTAGAGGAAATGTCATTTATTTGAATAACGAAGACACAAACAATAGATTGCACGATTTATTGCCTGGCATATTTCGCTGCATCTCGTCAGGTACATACTGCAGAAATCACACAACTTACGTGAATTAACTAGATAAATCCTTCAAGTTGAAATCTACACATATTCGCACAGTAATGTCACTTATCTACCACGGTAATTTTAAGCTGACTAACATGTCTTTCTGTTTGCACAATTCTGGCTTGCGTTGATAGATCATAATTGCTTCTGCAAATTTTAACAAGCGAGTATTTTGTGTGTTAAACAACACGCGAAAGGCAGTGTCTCTGTCAACCACATGGCCGCTTTCGATAATGTGCCTACCAATTGAAGACGCCGGGAGCTTCCGGTGTGTCGGCCCCACGAGGCTAGCATCTCCTGTGTGTTGTATCTTGCTGACCCATTGATGTATGTTTTCAGAGCTTCACACCTGTCCAGTACAAACGGGGCTTAGTACGGACCCTGTTTGACCGTGCTAGAAAGATATGCACCCAGGACACACTGACAGAGGAATTTGAAACTCTGAAGAATGTCATAACCCTGAATGGGTACTCCACAGGATTTATAAAGCGCCACTGCCAACAGCCCAAACCTAAAGCAGACGTAACTACAGTCCCTAAACTCAAGGTATTCATCCAGCTAACCTTTCGAGGGGATGACGTAATGCAACGTCTACAAGACCGGCTTACTACAGCAGTAGGCCGAACATTCTGTGCTGCAACTCCAGTCATTAGATATAGAACCATACCGATTCCTACACCAGCAGTCAAAGAGCCTGTTCCTCTGTACGCCACAAACAATTGTATGTTAAATTTACTATTTACCAATTCACATGTAGATGCCAGGCCTTCTACATTGGTAGAACAGAGAGACAACTTAACAAACGAGTGTCAGAACACACAACTCATTGTTCCATGCATGCTGCAAACGGACGCCAACTCTTCCGTTATCTGAAAGTCCAAATTGACACCACAAATGAACACGAGAAGTTGTGACGTACTTGAGAGATCAATAGACTCACCCAGCGCCGGAGAATACCACAACAAGATCATAGCTTTCTCGCGTATCTGTAGCACTATGTTCTCTCCAAGTTCTTCTGTTCTCCGCACAACTGAACTTGCCGAAAGGCTGATAGTTCCAAACAAATCGGCTTTCTCAGGACACAAGTCATTTGCTGCTTCGAGCACACACACACTCTTTAATGACGTTGCCATCAGTAAACGGTTTTCCTCGTTCTGCCATCTTATGCACTGTTTTGTAACTTGTACGAGTGACAGATTCATTTTCAGCAAATTTTCTCGTGAAGAGATTTCTTTGCGTTTCAAAACCACGTTTAATGGTCTCATATTTCCCAGAGCGTAATTTTCCAGAAAACTTTTAATATGTTGATGGATGTTTTGTTTCATAGTGACGCCGAAGATTGTACTCTTTCAAAACGGCAACACTTTCGCTGCATATTACGCAGCTGGTTTTCTGGTACTTTGTTTCCACAAAGAAGTACTTTACTCCTCACTCGGCGTCCACTTTTCTGTTGCTAGTAGCCATAATTAAGGGTGAAGTACACGGGATCTGAAAATGAAAAAGACATTACATTAGAAACATAATTAAAATCCTATTGAAACACAAGAAAAGCAGAGGACTAGGGGTCACTGGTGAAGCTACAGCTCATCAAAGGTACATATACAGTTTATAGGTACCTTTGTGTAACCGCACAGAGATGATAGAGATAATAGCACAACGCCGACTGTTCATAGGCCGTAGAAGAAGAAAGGAATAAGAAGACAAAGAGAATGTCATTCTATCTCTACGGCTAACAAGAAAAATCAACGATTTAGAGATATCAGAAGAAATTCAGGTCAATGTCAGAATAATGTAATTATAAAGATACAACAACATCTGATTAATAATGCCAATGCCCTAATATATAAAATTCATGATTAGATACAATGACAAAATAGGCATTCCCATGAATAAACATACACATGATCATCCTTCACAGTATTCACAGTACCATTGATATTCCATCACAGCTTGGGTAGTCATCCAACGCAGTACCAGTGATCTTCCATCACAGCATGGGTAGTCATCCAACACAGTACCAGTGATCCTCATCACAGCATGGATAATCATCCAACACTGTAACTGTAGTCTGATACACAACGCCAGCAATTATCAGACAACAAGATGGAACAAAGGTCATTCATTCAGTAGCATGTCCTTTGCAGAACCTCGCTCCCATAACAATCTTCCGGAAAACCTCTCGATCATAAGCAAGATTTCCCGCTTCAGATACATCCATCTGGAGATCATCCGCCACATTCTGCACCCATGTTCTCTTTGGCCTTCCTCTTCCTCTCTTCTCAGGCATATATCCCCCCATTATTGTTCTCAGGCACAGACATAGCTATTATATTCCTATATTCCTATTTAAACTATGAAGGTTCGTTCAAAACTCACCCCACAGCAGATAATCGTCAATCCACAATCAAGATCCTCTTGGATCTTTTGGATCTTCACAGGGTCTGTCTACCCTCTCAACTGTGGTCTGGAAAAACAGTGGCTACGCTCGGCCGTGCCTGGGTCATGTTCGCCCATCTACTTGGTAGTGGCTCAGGGGTTTAAGTTCAAACCCTCTGCTGAAAATTATTCATCAGCATCTCTTCGGCCTAAGTTGTTCCCAAGGCCAAAGAGGCGGGAATAGGGCTTTACTGGGCTGATATAGGCACGCCAACACAACATCCCAGTATCCTATACATTTTTTTACCAGGGTATCAAAGGATATGCTACTCCATACTCTTGTAGAGTCGCGGCAGGCGGCTTCATTTGGTAATAGAATATATCTTATAATAAGGTTCGCAAAATTTATAAATAGGGCCACCTAAATAAACAACCTAATGTAGCCAGGAGGTCTCCGCACGTGTGAAGATCTCCTATTATTCTAAACATAATATTTACATTTAAATTGTATCGCAACGTCTCGTGTTTCATAGTTATATCAAGTAAGATCGAGTACTGACTGCGGGCCGGATGAAATGACGTCGCGGATCCGCCCGGGGGCCGTAGTTTGGTGACCCCTGCCCTAGTGCGACGAAATGCAACCTAAAGACAAAATGTCATGGCAGGTCAGACCAAGCCCTAAGCCTTGATCGGCAAGTGATCTAGTATAGCTCCGACAGGCGGCTAGCTAGAGCCTTGCTCTCCTGATCCAATTTCTTCTACCGCTTGTCGATTCCAGACGTATTGGGGTTGCCTTTCCTCTGGAGTAAACTAGGCAGGCCGAGAGATGGATCATGCTGCATGGGGAATACTTGGTCTCTAAAGTCAATTAAGGCTGTGTGCTATTGAGAGGTGTAACTCAGTTTTACAAACTATCGTCATTCAGCCGAGCTCCATGGCCTAAAGACCTGCGAACGCGATTAATGAACTGCTTACCACGCGTTCGAAACGCGGCGGCGACCGATTAGGCAGCTGGGGTTTTAACGTGTTGGTAGTGGAGCCGGTCGTTCAGAAAGCAATGGTAAACCGCTGAACGTAAAATTTGTCAAGACATCTACAACAGCAGTAAAATGTTGGTGTTGACAGCGATGTGCTGTAAACAGGATATGAAAAAAAAAAACATCGTCATTCAAGACGGCAAGGTGCCAGTTGGTCCGTAATATTACTCGGCGCGCACACACACACACACTCATACACATACACATGCACGCGCACACACATACATACACACGCACACACACACACACACACACACACACACACACACACACATACGCAGGCGTGCGCACACACACACACTCACACACCATATATATATATATATATATATATATATATATATATATATATATATATATATATATATATATATATATATATATATATATATATATATATATTTATTTTTTTTTCAGAGAAGAAGGACAAGTTGTCATGCGCAGATGCAGCCAATCAGACGCTGGCTGGAGCGTGTGCGGCAGATTTTTCTGCCGGGATGATGCATATATTCACATTGAGCCGGGAGAAAGCCATTCCCCAGACAGTACTACGTGAAGTGGCGTGCGAGTATGTTTTATACACGTCTCACAGATTTTGTTTAATAATTAAACTGTTTCTAGAACCTTCGCTTTGCACATTCTTCTTCTGCTGCTACTATTTATTACCCATGGGATCATATTCCCTCAATTTCTTCTTCTTTCGTTCGCCTAAATTATGTTTATAACTGCAATGTTGTCTCTTGTATGAATCTAACAGTCTTTTTTAGTTCATTCAGCGGTCCATAGAGTTTATCTTCCACTGTTGTCTCTCTAGGCCAGAAGGTTCGCCTGGATATGTTGTAGTTTGGGCAATCCTGGAGTATGTGCTCTGCTGTCTGCGACGCCAAACCACTACCTAACTCACATCAGGCTGTCCTATCGTTTGCTATCTCTTACAGCACCCTTTATGTCTTCACCATATTATTCATATCTGTCTATATATCGTCTTCTCCTTGTGTTTTTAGGTATCCCTCAATAATTTTTCCCTGTGAATGTTTTTACATTACTGATTGAAAACTAAGTTTTTATTATACACAGTATGTGGCATCAGCTCTCTTTTATCCAGCAGTCAGATCTGGAACACTTGTGTCCAGCAAGAGAAAAGTTTAAACTCCTTCCGCTTACGATATCTGGGAGTTATCCTCGGCATCTCGTGGAAGACCAGAGTAAATAATGATAAAGTTCTCTCACACATTGGTCAAAAGGCCAGGCTTGCGTATCTTACCGCAGAATGCGATGGCTTTGTCAAGTATACAGCATTTCGGATGGCAGCATTCCAAATGACATTCTCTATATGTAGCTGAAACGGCTACGGTTAGGAGACACGTGCAGGCGAGACATGAACATATTGAGGATAGACACCTGGAAGGACAATACATCTTCTGACCCTAACAAGGACGCGCATTGTAAGGACTCATCCTGAACTTAGAAAAGGAATTATTCATCAAGCAGACGAGTTATGAACCTGCCGAACGGGATTCCAGGTTGCGCGCTGGAGCCTTCTTGCTGACAGGACGCATCAGTCCATAGTCGGGTACGACAGAAGGAGGCTGTTATGTCTGGGCACTAAGCAGGATGTCCACGAAAGTCTTCACTAGGGGAATCTATATAACTGCTATACAATGAAGCTGCCAGAACAACGAACCATGCGGTAACCGTTGCTATTCCCACCGTTTGTTGATTCTGAAATTTAGTGTATGTGATCGTTCACTCATTTTGAACTCCAGCGTAGTCCATGTACATGCTACTTCTTGTAGTGAGTGCACTATACTGACTTTTGCTTTCACTATTACCAACACCTCTCGCCGTCAGGTGAACCCTCACCAACGTCTGTTGTACTTGTAATTTAATTTAGCAATGAAAAGAAGTCAACATTTTTGTCTAACTGACGAGCGTGTGAAATGAACCCACCCATGCACAGAGAAAGTGGAAGCGCGTTAAACCACTCACCCACGCCGACCTCCAAGTCCGAAATGGAAAAGGCAGATAAACTTGCAAAATACAGGAGAATGTGAACAAGAAGACAACAGAGTCTCATATTTTGAGAGGCAAATCTACCGGGATATCAGAAAAGCACAGAATAAAACCAAAGACGACTACCACGTTTTCCTTCAGTCACAGATCACAATTCTTGTTCTCAGGAGGCAACGTAGCCGACAGTCACAGATCACAGTTCTTGGTCTCAGGAAGGAACATACCGGGCAGAATAAATATTTACACCGGGTCATGCAGTCTGCAGCAGGGGAATGAGTGATGATTCAGCGACTTTCTGGTATCTAGATCGTGGGCGGGGAACGTCCGGCCCTCGGGCAGGAAAAGGCCCGCGAAATCATTTGGTCTGGCTCCACTCTGGAAGAACAAACGCCTTTTATGACACATGAATATGCTGGTGAATGTGCGAAACTAATTGAAGCATTTAATGAAGGATTCAAAGACATGAAAAGTAAACAAATGGAATGAAACATCTTTGCTACACCATAAATTGCCAGATAACCTACAACACAAAATTGTGCAGCTACAAAACAATTTTGAGCTGAAAACTGGGTACAAAACCTGCAACTGCTTGAGTTCTATAAACGTAGCATAAGCACTTTGAGGGGACATGCATTGAAATATGGATCTGTGTTCGGAACAACCTACTAATACGAGGAGTTCATTTCAAAAATTACCACCGCAAAGAGTAGACTGCGCTCCCGACTGACAGTCACAAAACTGGAAAAGAAGTTGGGTGTAGCATCATAATCAATGCTAGCTAGCATCACGGGTCTCACCAAAAAGAAGCAGTTCCGGCCATCACGTCAGGGGTGGGTTACTGAGATGTTTGACCAAATATAGAGCGCTAATGTTTAAGCTGATAATTTTCTATTTCCCTCGAATGCTGTTATAAATATCCCAATCCGGGAAGGTTAACCCGGTCAACAAATCCCCGCATAAGTCGGATGTGTGGGCCTAACGGCGCAAGAACGCAGCTTTGCTGTAAACAGGCACAACGCAATCACGTCCGAAAAAAGAAAAAAAAAACTCCGGATGAACGCAGAAGAAGAAGAAGAAGAAGACATCCCAATGAAACTGGGGGAAATAAAGATGTCGCACCTCTTATCTAGATGATGAGAGAATAAAGGAAGAAAGGAACTAGATAACTAACAGGTTACTTAGATTCAGGCTTTTGGTCGCCATCTTTAAAGAAATTAGAATATATAGCTTATGAAATATAAATATCACTGCCTGCATTGACTTTGTAGAGAGACAATACATAAAGTGGTTCGGATATTTTAACAATATGAAGCCCAGCAAGCTACAGTTTTTGCCTAAAGAAGAAACAGCTTTGATTATATAAGCTTTGGCTGCCTATATAAGCTCTTTCTATATAAGCTCTGTTTATAGAAGATCTATCTATAGACGCTTTGGCTGTAAAAGCTCTGAATATAGAAGCTCTGTTTATAGAAGCTCTTGTTATAGAAGCTGTTGCTACAGAAGCTATGTCTATAGGAGCTCTATCTATATAAGCGCTGAGTGTAGATACAAAAGGAAAGAGAGAGAGACACATACTCTATACTTCAAAAATACAAACTTAACGCAATCCAAGCTTCACATTTGACCCTAGATCAAGAACTCAAACACATAAGTTTAAGCACAAATGTGATTATCCTATGACGACAAGCCTAAGAAGAGAAACCGTGTATTTGGTGAAGATTACAGACAGTTATGGTCAATGGTCGTCTGTGTTGTTTCAACAGCGTTACCCTGCAGACGACGTTCTGTCTCAAAGACTCGCTGTCAACATGTGAGGAGGAAGTCCAGCTGGTTCTCCTGGGTTACTACTCTCTGTTCACCAACGACACTTGCGTTGCCAAGGAAAGGTCAGTGTTGATAGATTGGTTTTGGTGAACTGGGCTGGTAGAGGAGTTAGTAGTGGTAGATGTAGTAGCAGTCGTTCTGGTGGTAGCGTTAGTAGCAGCAGCAGTAGCATCGGGGGCAGCAGCAGCAGCAGCAGTAGTAGTAGTAGTAGTAGTAGTAGTAGTAGTAGTAGTAGTAGTAGTAGTAGTAGTAGTAGCAGTAGCAGTAGCAGTAGCAGTAGCAGCATAATAAGCAGCAGTAGTAGTAGTAGTAGTAGTAGTAGTAGTAGTAGTAGTAGTAGTAGTAGTAGTAGTAGTAGTAGCAGCAGCAGTAGTAGTAGTAGTAGTAGTAGTAGTAGTAGTAGTAGTAGTAGTAATAGTAGTAGTAGTAGTAGTAGTAGTAGTAGTAGTGTTGGTGGTGCAGGTGGCTTTGATGGTAGTAGTAATAGTAGAAGTAGTAGTATTGGTGGTTGTCACGAGCGCCCTGAGTTAACCCAGATAATAATACCGACGTTTGCGTGGCGTATATTTTCTGGGCCACAACAGTCGTACTAACAGAGTAAACACAGCTGTACAGGTTACATCGTGTCAGCCCATATACACATTTGGTGGTGAGTGAGTAGGAATGGATACACAGAGTTGGCAGTTCATTAACAAGTAGAATCACATATATTGTCAGCTTAGGATATGGAATGGTTCCGTTTGTCATCTATACGGCCGGACATCAGACGAAAATGGCTGCTGGGATTGTCACCACGGAACAGAAGAGTGACAAGTTTGTCAACATTTGAATGCAGATGGAAGCCGTGAGATCACAGGGGCAGATGTAAAACGGAAGTACCTAGTACGGAAAACAGTGCATCTGTCAATTCTTGGTTTCCGGAACATCAAGATGATTGGCAGCTTGGTATCGAAACTCTTTGTTGGGAGTATACAGAAACTAGCTGGCTTGTTTTGAGAATCTAGGCAATTACTGACAACTTTGACAGGATTTAAGCCAGGAAAATAGTTCTTGACAGGGGATGATTTGCCACTGTGCCACCTGTGTGGGGGAGTAAAGGATAACGTCACGTGGCCAACTTTGGTAGTTTGCGATATAAACTCGAGTTGAGATCAACTAGGGTGGACTTGAATAATGCTTTAGTTAGAGTGCCAGGGCACTGCAGTGCTTAGTGGAAATAATATCTACCGTGTGTTAATTAGTGACTTAATTTTACACGTGCCTATATGGCAGATGTAGATATGATTTATAGGACTGCAGTAGTGCCATTTAAGGTTCCCTACCAGATCCAAGGAAACTCAACAAGTTTTAAAAAAAACCATTCGGAAGAACACCCGTTCAACCATCAATAAAGTTGCATACAGAAACGTAACTTACGCTAGAAGGAAATTGATTCATCAAAGAGAGTGATGCATACTGATGCACCACACAGCATTAGACAGTAGTAACGAACCGAGAACCGGCTAAGAGTACCTAGTGTTAGTACAGTAACAATTAACATTAGTAATTAGCACTTATGGACTGAATGGTTCGATGTGCAACGAGGATGATCTGTCGACTAACTAACTAACTAACTAACTGCGTACACACTACAAAAGACTTGTGCAGTTTGTTTAGGAACATTAGGAACGGACATTGTGTAGAGTGCAACCGGTCCATGATTTACTGTTAATACCACCGGTGTCTATTTCGGATGTTCATGAAATTGGATTACCAGAGGTCTACAGAGGCAAAGCATTATCCGGCAAGATGGTTCCGGCAACGGGTGAGACGTACTTGTTCTGACGTAACGTGCTGTGGTCTATCTTTGCTGTGATCAGCTGACTGAGTTGATGTCTGAGAGACAGAGTCTACACACTTTATAGAACACGTCACACATTTTCTTCGCATACACGTCTCATACACGTTACACTTTTATTTTAATAAATTAATCTTTATTAATTTCTAGAAGCAAGAGTTGTTGAGTATGTTGCGTTGGGGAAGTATGAGAAGGGGGCATAGTACGACAGTGTGAGAGTGATAGGAAAAGGTGTCCATAGGCTGATGGAGTGTGTTGGACGGAAGCTGGTGGATTCTCCAGAATATTGAGGGGGAAAAAAATAATATTATAATGTGGGTGTCGGATCTCCTCACTCCAGGGACGACACTTTAAAGGAGGACACGACAGTGGTGGTGATGGTAGAAAAAGTATCAGTAGTCGTTGTTATAGCAGTACAAGTTGTAGTGATAATGCTACACTGATGGACATAAATAGTTTCTATCTATCACTTAATCATTCAATCAGTCGGTCGGTTTGTCTGTCTGTCAGTAAGTCAGTCAGTCTGTTAGTTAATCTGTCTGTCTGTTGAATTGTCTGCTTAGTTATATACCCACTTAGTCTGTTCTAATGCATACTTGCTAAAGCATGAAGAAAGTTGACTACATGACAAAGTTAACTGATGCTTACATTGGTCGAATGACAAAGCACCATATATGATGAACTTAGAGTTGTCTGTATAGCACACGGACAAAGTAAAATTGACCTAATGACAAGTGAAACTATATCACAAATTTTAATGTATGACCAAGTTGAGTTAAGATATTGTCAAACTTGCTTATGGAATGCCCGTATCCAATAATCCTTACACTGCAGACCAGCCAAGCAGGAGACGGTAGTGTCTAAGTGTGCCAGAGAGGCTGCGCAAACGCTGTCACGTGACCAGTCGGAACCAGAGCCTACCTCCCTGCTGGATTTTCTAATTCTGGGACTCAAAACTGACTGCAAGTAAGCTTTGATTGGTTGTTGGCTGGCGGTTGTAGCTATTTTGGACCCAGGGACTGATTAGATCAGTGGTTCTCAACCTTTTTTGGCCCGTGCAACCCCTTCACAATATTTTCAGAACGTCATTACCCTCCCCCCTTTCGTATTTCCTCCCTATAAATCTCTTTCCCCCCCCCCCCCCCCCGCCCGTACACAGTATATGTAAAAATGGAAGATAAATGTAATAACACATACTAGAACAAGTTTAGACGTCTATATAAATTGTGATTTGCGGGTCTACTTACGTTATAAAATGAATTTCAGAAGGGCGAGAAGCACATAATCATAAAACATGGGAGGAAAAATCAATATCAAGTAATCGGTTCTTGTATTAACGCGATCTTGAAATAATCTTAAATCCTCCCCTGGAAACCCTAAAATCCCCCCTTCCCCCACCGGCTGAGAACCACTGGATTAGATGTTACCTGGTGGTTGTAGCCATGTAGGACAGCCTAACCAGAACAGTGGTTCTCAACCTTTTAGGGCCCATGCACCCCTTCACCATATGTTCAGAATGTCACCCCCCCCCCCCCATTTTGTATTTCCTCCCTATAAATCCTCCCTACCCCCGCCCCTACACTATACGTAAAAATTGAAGCTAAATTTAATAACACATACTATAACAAGTTTAGATGCCTACTTAAAGGGTGATTTGCTGGTCTACTTACGTTATAAAACACATTTCAGAAGATCGAGAACCGTAAAGTATGGAGGGAGAAAGAATATCAAGTAATCGATTCTTTTATTACCGCTATCTTGAAATAATCTTAATCCCCCCCCACCCCCTTTCCACCCCAGGAAAATAAAAAATACCCCATGTGGGGATTGGGGGACTTCCCCACTGGTTGAGAACCACTGAATTAGAGGATACTGCCAGACACTGGTAGATAGCTATGCTGGGACAGACAGACAGATTAGAAGATGTTGCCTGGTGTTTGTAGCTATGTGGGACAGACTGATTGATTAGAAGATGTTGCCTGACGTTTGTAGCTATGTGGGATAGACAGACAAATTAGAAATGTTACCTGACGGTTGTAGCTATGTGGGACAGACTGATTGATTAGAAGATGTCACCTGGCGGCTGCAAGCTATGTGAGACAGACAGCCATATTAGAACAGTGGTTCTCAACCTTTTTGGCCCGTGCCCCCATACCATATTTTCAGAACGTTACCCTCCCCCCCCCCTTTTTTTTCGTGCTTCCTACCTACAAATTTGGCCCGTGCTCCCCTTCACCATATTTTCAGAACGTCATTCCCCCCTTTCGTATGTCCTACCTAACTATCCCGCCCCCGCCCCTCCACAATATACGTAATAATGGAAGCTAAATTTAATAGCACATACTAAAACAAGTCTAGACGTCCACATTTGTGGGTCTATTTACTTTATAAAAATGAATTTTAGAAGGGTGATACGTACAGAACGGTACAGTATGAAGAGAAAAACAGTATCAAGTAATCGGTTCTTGTATTAACGCAATCTTGAAATAATCTTAATCCTCCCCCCAACCCCCTGGAAACCTAAAATTCCCCAGGGGGGGGGGGGAATTCCCCACCGGTTGAGAACCACTGTATTAGAAGATGCTAATTGACAGTTGTGAATGGTCTTTTACTTTTGCTACTTTTAGGGTTGTGAGTTCATATTTCTTGCTGTCTAGTAAATAAATATATCTGTATTTTTATGCTTCTGACAATGAGGGCTGTTAAATACGTCAATGCACGTTGTGGGGACCATTAATTTGTTTATTGCAGGGAATGTTAATGAATGAAGCCCATAAACGAGCGCTTTCACACTTTCTTGCTATTTATACTCCGCCCCGACACGGCAAGGTACATGAGGAACAAGATGAGATGGGATGGGGGTAGGATGGGATGGGATGAAATGAGATTAGATCAGATGAGATTAGATGAGATGAGATGAGATGAGATGAGGGAATATTAAGTTCATTTCCTACATGGCCTTGTTCATGTTTGACGCTTTCTACAATTTGTATGAGTGTCTTTCTTCAAAGTGTACATTTCCCTTAAGCTTCGATTCTACTCTTCTCCATTTTTACTTAGTGTTTTAATGTCATCTTTAATAAGAGGTACGCGTAGTTTGTTATTATTTACCCTGTAGTTCTTTGCTTGCGTCATTTATGTTGTTTGTTTGTTTTTCTTCGCTCGCTTCTTTAGTACATACACGTGCTACTACCTTTAGTGCACTGGACTCATTTTTACGGTGTGGCTTAGCTTTCCTTATTACCAGTGTCCCTCGCCATCAGGCGAAACCACTCCGACTTTACTTGTCAAGGACGAGAAGTCAACATTTTAGTCCAATTGACCGGTGTAAGGGTTGAATCCGCTACCTCAGCATCAGCACACCGGATGTTTAAGTACGAGCATTCTTATCCATTCGGGCATGCTGACCTTAGTTCCCGCTATTTCATTCCCATCAATTGAACTTGTTAAGAGGACCCTTTCACGCGCCTTTACGCCTACTGAATATATGGCACTAGACATATCTATTTATAGACCAATCGACACTTATGGTACCAGACATATCTATTTATAGACCAATCAGCACTTATGGCACTTTTCACATCTATTTATAGACCAATCGGCACTTATGGCACTAGACACATCTATTTATAGACCAATTGGCACTTATGGCACTAGACATATCTATTTATAGACCAATTGGCACTTATGGCACAGATACATCTATTTATAGACCAATCGGCACTTATGACACTAGACATATCTATTTATAGACCAATCGGCACTATGGCACTAGACACATCTATTTATATACCAATTGCCACTTATGGCACTAGACACATCTATTTATAGACCAATCGCCACTTATGGCACTAGACACATCGTTTTATAGACCAATTCGGCACTTATGGCACTAGACACATCGTTTTATAGACCAATTCAGCATTGGATGGGTCATGTGGTTAGTATTTTATAGACCAATCAGCACTCGATGGGTCATTTATTTAGTATTTTATAGACCAATCAGCACTCGATGGGTCATGTGGTTAGTATTTTATAGACCAATCAGCACTCGATGGGTCATGCGGTTAGTATTTTATAGACCAATCAGTACTCGATAGGTCATGCGGTTATTATCAGGACGACCTCCTTTGCTTCCCATGACTTTTTCTTTGCCCATTTTAGGCCATGTCGATCTAGAAGCCAAGTTCAAGTTCGAAAAATGTCTGCGATGGTGACTCGAATACAAGACCGCTGAGCCTGCACTAAGGCGTGCTATCCGGAACCTGGGCCCTCCTGTTCCTGCAGATTCTTCTGCGCTTCTGCCCTCCTTGATTCCCCCCATTGGGTCATTGGTCAATTCCTGCAAATGTCAATGATTTAATATAGTATCTGGTTGGAACTGTGGAAATGTATATGTTCTTTATTTACTCCCCAGAATGTGTATGGGAAATCTAGGTTACTCGTCCTTGACTTGGGGATGTGAATTACAAGTACATTTTATTACACAATCAGCGTGTTGGATGTCTAGGTATCTGAGCTCGGGCTCACACAGGCAACAATAACTCCGTTAAATATAATATCTAACATTTATTGTAGTTCAATATACAGTGCGTTGGCGCAGTGGGTTTAAGAAGCCCGCACTGAGTTGCATATCACAGAGGTTTAACATCATCACACAGTTTAACATCATCAAACATTCTAAGCAAACTATCTAGCATATGTCTATGAACCCCAAATACACATGGGTCTAAACTATTGAGTCCCTCTAAGGCAGGCCCTGTTGCCTCTTCGATGTCCCGTCTCTCTCTGCCGATTCACACGTGTCGCAATCCGACACGGGTGGTAACTCTGTTCGAGTTCCTCGTGGACCCCGCAATAGGCGGGCCACATCAGTGTCCACGGGACAGTGGACTCACTGACCAGTCCTTCGAGAAGGTTCTGGAATACTCTGGCCTTCGAGGGTCTTACTTCTTTCCCTTGGGCGGGAGTTGTAGCCCTTGGCTAATATCTATTAACTAATGTTGGTTTACCGGATAATGTGGATAATGTGAGGCTGTGACAGGAGTCCCCCCTCTCCCCTGATTTGATGGGTTGTTATAGGGTAATTAGTTCTGAACTAATTCTGTCACAGAAATCACATAAAAACGGTATTTGTAGTTTGGTGGACAGTAACTTGGTAACCTACATACTGGCATCAACACTCATGTATTCTCCATACACCACTTCTCTGATTTGGTGAAGAGATCTCTCTCTCTCCTGTGTCCTTAAAAATGCTTATCTGACCGAAGTTACGTGACGTTTACTAGTTGTTTCTACAACCCGTCCTTCTCATAGTATCCTACTGATACCAAGATAATTAACCTCTGTATTGGAGAGGATTAACAAGACAAAAGTCTTGGCTAATTAAGTACAACCTTCAAATCTTGCTCTGTGTGTGCATTTCAATACACTTTTACTCTCGTATGTTGTATAATGCTAAATATGTAGTTACGTTGTTATTTTATCCCATCTAACTACATGTGTCCCTGTTGGCTTGTTAGTGTGTTGACTAATAAGTTGCTGCTTCTAATAAAGTGACTGCATTTTAATTGATAGTGTTCAGTTTTGAGTTTTGTGTAAAGTGTGTGCTGAATGTGTGGCTTATCTCCAAGCGTCACGAGTTGGGATATCCTTAATCATGAATTACTCCAATGTGTGTAATACATGATCAGGCATTCCAAGCAGTGGTGCTTAGATGTAGTATCCTAAATGCTAACTAAGAGTACTAAACTAACTGCTAAACATGTATCAACAATTTAGACAAGTAGTACAATTTACATGAAAGACGCAGACAAATTAAAATAAATACGTTTTGCGTACAATTTGTCCGCTCAGTATATCGCTCTCTCATTTAATTCTTTCACACTGTCATTCACAATCGGTACTGGTATTTCCGTATTGTCTACGTCTGTCTGATTTATCACAGATGCTACTGTTTGTAAATTGTCCTCAATGTCATTGTCGTCGTCGTCGAGATTAATAGTTGTCAATATGTCGTCAAATTGGTTGTCGTTGTCGTTATCACATATTGTCGGTAATGTACATATGTCTTTGTCGTCTTTGTCGTCGTAAGAGTGCGTCGTTAACGATGCTTCGTTTGTCGAGGTGTCATTCAGTTGGGTAATTGTCGTTTCGTTTCTGTCATCAGTTAGCTGCGTCTGCTCACTCGTGTCAGTGTCCTGTCTAGTATAGTATGGTTTTAACATATTTACATGGAATGGCCTCGAGGCAGTTGTGGTTGATTGAACTTCTGCCGTGGGGTTTTTCCCCTTTTTCACCAGTTTCTGACATATATCACATGATCTACAATAGGTTTTTATGTCTTGGCAAAATGTCGGCCAATAAAATTGGGTCAGGACCCTAGCTCTAGTCTTTTTGTACCCCATATGACCTCCAAAAGGTGAATCATGGGCTATCTTTAGTACTTTCTCTCGATGTGCTTGTGGTAACACTACTTGCTGTACCGTGGTCTGATCTCTAGTGTATAATCTAGTCAACACATTGTTCTTTAATCTAAATGACCACGATGCATTTTTAGTTAATTTTGGTTTAAGGCCTACTAACCTAAAATACTGTGAAAGTGTAGGATCTGATTTCTGTTCTTCTCCAAAATTAGTGATGGTAGTGTTTGGTGATACAATTTCTAGTGACTCCTGCAGTTGGTCGGTGTAGGTTTTGTGAGTTGTCTGTCGTGTTATTGCATTCGTGTGTTGTGTGTGTTGTTGCACATCTACAGGCTTGGTACTTGGTAGATCGGTAGCATCCTCAATTCGAGGTTTTAAATTGGTCGTATCACTGACAGATTCGACCGCCCCTGCATCATGCACCTCGGTGAATTCTTTCTTAATTACTTCATTGGTTGTCTCCCTTGTTCTTTTGGCAGATTGAGACAAGCATGAATGGTGTTTCTCTTTAGGATCGCTGTTTGGGTGCTGGATACCGTTTTTCTGCTCCCACTCTCTGATTTCCTTTTCAGAGCAAGGTCGTATGTTGGGCAGGTTCCCAAGTATAATATCAGCGATAGGATTTTCTAGGACTGCGCACAATACTAGTCCTGATATGAACGGTGTTCGAATTTCGACAAGAGCAAGGGGGTATTTCTCTATAGTGCCTGAGAATGTGCGACAAGTTACGTGTTTGTGTGTATAGTCTTTGTCGTTGATTAATGTTTTCTTAATCCCACAGAGCGTTGCGCCGGAATCACGAATTAATGTGCACTTTTTGTTATTTACAAACCCTGTTGAGAAATTTAGCTTGCCTGTAGAAGATAAGGCAGCATTGGCCATTTCATTAGAAATAGGAATGGTATGGCCACATAGTAATGTTGTGTCAAGTTGGAATTTCATACAGGTGTTACATTTATGGTCTGTAATGGTGTCAATAATTTGCACGGCATTTCCTAGTTCACTCACACTTTCGTTTTGATTGTCACACTCATTCAGTGATTCAATATCTTCGTCTGATGACGTTTCAACTAGTGCAGCATTGGCCTGTTTCAGTAATTTTCCGCCATCACAAAAGCGACTGTAGTGCCCAAAGCTACTGCAAAAATAGCATTTGACCGCTCTCTGGTACGCATTTCTCTTGTTCTTCTGCTTCTCCACGATCATTTTGAGATGATGAGGATAGTTGGGCGATTTATCGCACATCGCGTATTCTTCGTGAGTTAAACTACAATATTGGCACTTAACTGGCTTCCTGACATTCGAGCATGGTTTAAACTTGCTTTCAGTTGGTTTCGAGTATCTAGTGTTTACCACTGCTGCTGCTTTCGTTTTGACTTAGGTTTAATTGGAAAATATCTCTGTTCGCTGTGAAAAATGCGTTCCCCTTTGTCTCTACATCCTGAATACTCCTACAGTCCATTTGTTTCAAAAACTTAGCAAAAGGTGTGGGGATTGTACTAACTATTTTGTCAATATAATGAGTTCTTTTAGTTTGTCATGGCTGTTGTTAGTTTTAGCTGAGTTAATCCACTTTGTGCACACATCCTGAACTGTAGACACGTAGTCTATAAAGGTTTGGTTTGGTTGTGGGGATAATTTTGCGAACTGTTGTTGGTAACCTGCAGTATCTAAAGAGAAATGTTGGAGAATGCGTTGCTTTAAGTAATCATAATCTTTTCTCATTTCCTGCGGCACTGTCTCTATTACTTTCAAAGGTTCCAGAGCTAAGTTTCTCATTAAAATAAATGCCCAATCTGATTTTATGATCTTATGGTAGGACATTAGACACTCAAAATTTTCCAGGTATGCACTGATGGAATCTCCTGAGCATAATGCCTTGACGAGGCCTTTATACTTGTTATATTTCTGTTCCTCCTCTTTGCTTCTCAGTTTATTTACAGATATTTCTACGTTGGAATCTATTTCCATCTGCTTTAGTTTTATTTGTGTATCGGCATTCAATTGGGCTAATTTGGCCGCCGCCTCAAGCTCCATTTGTTTCTCTTGAGCCTGCAGTTGCATCTGCATCCTTTTCTCTTCTGCCTCAATTTGCATCTTCTTTTCTTCTCGATCTGATTGCATTTTTTTTCTTCTGCCTCCATTTGCATCTTCTTTTCTTCTCGGTCTGATTGCATTTTTTTCTCTTCTGCCTCCATTTGCCGTTGTTTTTCTTCTCGTTCTATCGCTCTTTCTTCACGGGCAATGTTCTCTGTGTGCGTCTTCTGTGCCCATTCTGACAGTTTCTCTTCTTTATAACCTAATTTAATACCTTGCTCAATACATTTTTCTAACGTAGACATCTTGTCGTTTACTTGTTGGTAATTTTACTGAAGTTAAATCCCTTAGAAAAATGTTGGGGAGTAGAAAATTTAGTTATCTCCCTTAATTATTTCATGCGCAAATACAAATGCAAAGTTATGTTGGTTACAAGGTTATGAATATACATACAAATCAATGCAAAGCAAAATGATACATGGATGGATGGTGATAAGTACCGCTTAGGGTTGCAATGGGCATGATATGAAACTTATCTTATGATCCCAGAACTTGTGAATGTTGTCTTGTACTCTCGCCACTGTTGGATAGTTTACATAGGTTACACACCACACAATTCGCGGAACAATCTGCTCGTAGAATGAGAAAACATTAGTAACAGTCAAAAAATGTCACAGTCATGTCAAAATAGTTTATAGTATTAACATCATTGAGAGACTAGCTGCAGAGGGACTCATATTAATACTAGTTGATCACTAGATAGATGCAAATTTGTTAAACTTCTTCAAACATCAATTTGATATGATTAATTTACTATTTTACTTGGCAATCAATAGCCGTCTATATGTAAAGCTTATGCCAAAACCGGAGATCTTAGCCCCCAAAAAGCCTGTCAGCGTGTTGGATGTCTAGGTATCTGAGCTCGGGCTCACACAGGCAACAATAACTCCGTTAAATATAATATCTAACATTTATTGTATTTCAATATACAGTGCGTTGGCGCAGTGGGTTTAACAAGCCCGCACTGAGTTGCATATCACAGAGGTTTAACATCATCACACAGTTTAACATCATCAAACATTCTAAGCAAACTATCTAGCATATGTCTATGAACCCCAAATACACATGGGTCTAAACTATTGAGTCCCTCTAAGGCAGGCCCTGTTGCCTCTTCGATGTCCCGTCTCTCTCTGCCGATTCACACGTGTCGCAATCCGACACGGGTGGTAACTCTGTTCGAGTTCCTCGTGGACCCCGCAATAGGCGGGCCACATCAGTGTCCACGGGACAGTGGACTCACTGACCAGTCCTTCGAGAAGGTTCTGGAATACTCTGGCCTTCGAGGGTCTTACTTCTTTCCCTTGGGCGGGAGTTGTAGCCCTTGGCTAATATCTATTAACTAATGTTGGTTTACCGGATAATGTGGATAATGTGAGGCTGTGACACACCGTATTGTGAAATAAGCTGAATAGGCAAGAGTTTCATTTTTTGTTTTGTTTTTTAGGGCATATCCTTGTACAGGACATCGATGTGAACACCGGCATTTTACTGCTGTTGTTGATGTCTAGGCAAGTTCACGTTCAGTAGTTTCCCATTGCTTTCTGAACGATCGGCTCCCATACCAACTCGTTAAAACCAAGTGCAACGCGGTCTGCTGCCAAATCGGTCGCAGCTGTGTTTCGAACGCGGGTAAACGGGCTTACGAATCGCGTCCGTAAGTCCTTAAGAGTTTCAAACACACATAAAATACTGTTCAACGGTCACACAGTTTTCATAATATATATTCCCAGAACTTATGCTACCCGGTACGACTGCTACAGGCGAGAGCTGATTAATGTCACCAACTTCCGCGACTTTTGGCTATCTTTGACCTTTGATCATAACAACGCAGTGTCTTCGCAGAAGGCCTACTGTGACCAAATTGACGGTAAGTATCAGATAAGGAGAGGGCGGGAGATTGGGGGACGTCTGCAGGAGATAACAGTAAACAATACAGCTTAGCGTAGGTTGGTTAAGGCCTATAATGTCCTAAGTATCCGTGGCGAAGTGGTCAAGGCGTCTGCCTCGGGCTCCCAAGGTTGTGGGTTCGATTCCGGGCCGCATCCTTCGGTTCACGAGTGCATTTTTTCGGAGACTCCTGATGGTCGTCGCTGGAGCTACGGAGTTCGTGCTTTGTGCGACGCTATCCACGCTGCGGAAAAAGACTGTACCATATGGGATAAAACCCGGTGCAACGAAGTCGACCCTGTCTACTTTTAAGCGACTTTTTAAGGCCTATACCAAAGTTAGGGATCAAGGGCAGAAGAAGTACAACCAGAAGTCTAACATATTTGGTACTATACATTTACCATGTTTCTATCTGTACTATTCTTAACTATGTCGTTTATACTATACTAATGTTACTACTACTACTACTACTACTACTACTACTACTACTACTACTAGTACTACTACTACTACTACTACTACTACTACTACTACTACTACTGCTGCTGCTGCTGCTGCTGCTGCTGCTGCTGCAGCTACTACTACTACTTTAGTCCAACTGACCGATGTAGGGGTTGAACCCCCTTCCTGGCCATCAGCACACTGGAGGTTTCAGAGCAAGCGCTCTTATCTATTCGGCCATGCTGGCCTCTGAATACACTGCTGTTGTTGATGTCTTGGCAAGTTCTCGTTCAGTAGTTTGCCATTGCTTTCTGAACGAACGGCTCCCATACCATCACGTTAAAACTAAGCGCAACACGGTCTGCAAATATATCACCTCAGAAAATTAAATACTTTGTCCATATCAAACATCGCCTTGGTTCTACCAGTGGTTGCGAAACTGTGCCATTGGACAGATCTAGAGAGCAATGAAACCTCGAATTTCCAATACGCTTACGATCAAGCCGGTTCTATGGCAAAGGGGTTACGAACACAATTTGTAATCCTGCATACCGCGTTCGAAAAACAACTGCGGGCAATTTGGCAGCAGACCGTCTTGAGTTGGTTTTCATACAGTGGTATGAGTTCTCCTCGCTCAGAAATTAATGGGAAACTACTGAAAATAAAGTTGCCAAGAAATCATAAAAAGCATCAAAAAAAAAAAAAAAAAAAAAAAAGACGGAGTTGGCTGCGACGTCCTGTAAAGGATATGCAACAAACTGTTTAGCTACCAAGAAAACGATTTTATTTGGTTGCGTGTTTTTATTCTTAATTGCCATTACACTTTTAATTAGAATGTTCTTAATGCACAACGTGAGTGTCAGCGTTATCTGCCACTGGTTTTCTTCTAACAGAACACATTATTCCCCGGATCACGAGTGAATGTTTCAACAAATCACAGCCGGGCCTGGCCTCTTGTGAGGTCGGCTTCGGCCGAGAGGTTGAGGCCATTAGAGAAGAGTGGTTTAGGAATCCAGACTTTGATGGTCTACAGCTGCAGACTTTGGCGTGTAGGTAAGTACCTGGTTGTTGTCGCCATGTCAGCCAAACCAGTGAGAATATAATGAGAGACAAGTCAGAATTGATGTCACCCATGCCAGTCTAAAAGAGAGAATATTATGAGATATCGAGCGAGAAACTATAATTTATGTCACCATTTCATTCTACAAGAGAGAATATAATAAGATATTTGACACACACACACCAGAAATGATGTCACCATGTTGGTCAAAACAGTAAGAATATAATGAGATACTGAGCGACAAACCATAAGTGTTGTCACCATGGTAGTCAAAATAATGAGAATATAATGAGATTATTGAGAGACAAACCAGAATATATAATACCTTGTCTTTCAAAACAGAGAATATAATGAGATACGTGAGAGACAAACCAGAACAGATGTCACATTGTCAGTCAAAACAGGCAATATAATGAGGTGACACATACAGAGGTTGGGGGGGGGGGGGGGGGGAGTTAAGATGCAAGATTAACTTCATTACACCGTGTTTTATCCCAAATGGAACTTTTCTTCCCTTTTCCGAGTATCAGAATCAATACCGGCATTTGAGCTTCACATCTGTAAGACGCATGGCGATCCTTGGAGCGTTTTCCACACCCGGGAACTCAATCTGTCTATAGGCGGCACCATGGAGAGTGCTCCATGACTGTGGCCATTGTTGGTTCCGGTACTGCTGCTGCCGCCTTGAATGGAGCACAAGATAATGTGTGTGTTTATTTTCTGTAATTAGCTTGAACACAGCGAAGACAGGGCTTCTGGGACAAATGTTGCAAATAACTTGGACGGCCCAAGGAACTGCCAACTGTCGCTGGGACAACTTTGAGGTAGAGGAGCCTATAGCAAATATCTTGAACCGCTGGTGTAATCAACAACAATTACCTGGAAAACACTCGAGGGAAGTGAAGACGTGGTTTCTGAAGCCAAGGTTACGAATACTCAGCACGTCCCAGAAACTGACGATTGTCTGGACGAGCTTGAGAGCTTGGAAGACGTGATTTCTGAAACGAATGATATGAATACCTTCGAGGGCCTGAGTAACTGACAAATATTTTCCTGGAAGAGCTTGGAGGCAGCAGAGATGTGATTTCTAAGACAAACGTTGCGAATTAGTTAGTTAGTTAGTTAGTCGCAGTTCCAACTTCACAGCAATGGGTCATCCCCATTATGCTCCGTTCCTGTGCCAGTGAATATCACACAAAACGCTCCCCACTGCCCAATGTGAAAAGTGGAAAAGACAGGAGTCTTGACAAAAAAAAAGCATTTCACACGAAACTCACAGCTCACAGTGTCGCGCCACGCACTCACTCAGTAGCAGGGTGACGGAACCATCAAGCCTCCTTAGTCGCCTCTTACGACATGCGTGGTAGGCTGCAGTGTTGCTATTCTTTGCTTCCCTTATGGGCTCCGGCAACACACGGGTGAAAACGTTGCGAATATCTTGCACAGCCAGAAGAACTAACAACAATCATCTGGAATAGGCTAAAGAAACTAGAGCATTACACACAGCTGTAAGTAAGAGACAAGCAGTCTTCTGTGCTCACACAATTAGTAGAAAGACATTGGAGAACATTATGACGACTGTAGAGATCGGATGTAGAAGAGTCACAGAAGACCGAGAGAAGTGTTTTTGATGATCTAAGACAATGAATGGAAGACAATCATCAATAGGATTGATCTAGATTCTAGAACAGCATGAACGGAGATTTACTTAGAGACATGTACGTCCGCGTCACTTTGCAGAGCACGTGATAATGGCGATGAACTTTTTTATGAATTATTGTTAAACTCCCGAAAACCTATCCCATAGGAGCTCAGTCTCTTTGATAGAAGAAAAAAAAATCTATTATAGTGTGTATTGTTCTTTTGGAAATTACTCAATGTACGAATTAAATTTTTCACAAGCGTTTCTTATTTGGCGCTTTCTAATTTACATTATTTCAACTTCCAGGACATCGGTGACAAGAGCTGCCTGTTTGGACAACGCTATGCAACCCTGTGGTTTACAAGTCTCTAGAGCGATGGCAATAAGCGAAATTGGGATTTTACCAGATATTTGCCGTCGGCTCCTGGCAGTTAAAACGCCCGTAAGACCTGGTTCTGGTGTCCCTGCGGATGTAGGCAACATCACGGACAGCGAGGAGTTTAATTTCTCAAGTACTGCAACCCACAAAAATAACCAAACTGGCCCACAACCCGTATTTCCTGGCAAAAACGAATGGCAGATTTCTAATCAAGCTGAACCTGGCAGGGATCCCGAAAACGTTGCTACAACAATTTTAACACAGCTAAATATGGACAAAGTAGCCAAATCAACTGAAAATACCACTTCCAGATATACAAACGGTACCGACGCAAACAAAAATGTACAAATTACACGAAGAAAGAAACTTGGAAACAATGGAACTACTGCGCAAAGGCAACCAAGCAATGGTGGACAAAGTCAACGAGCCACTATATTAATGGGAACAATCTTGGGAATAATTATGTCTTGTATTTGCTGTCTGTAAACAGTGTGTGCTTTTGTGTGTGTCTACGTGGTAGTGTATATGATCTTCACCATTTCAGTTGTTATCAAATGTTAATGAAACTCCTACTTCTACTGCTGTACATCCACCTCCCGCTGCTGTAACTCCTCCTTCAGGTACGGGACAGACAACGGCGATCATGACTCCCTAATCTCTGTCACCTGATATTATGATTTTATTATTATTTTATTTAAGCTCGCTCGCTTTGAACTCAGGCGTAGTACATACACATGTTTCTACTTCTAGTGCATTGCACTGATATTTGATAGTGGATTTGCTTTCCCTACTACTAGTGTCCCTCGCCATCAGGTGAACCCACTTCGACTTCAGAGGTACTTGTAATTTACATCCCCAAATCAAGGTCGACAAGTCAACATTTTAGTCAGCTGATGCGTGTTAGTGTTGAACCCGTCAAAAGGAAACCCGGAGAACAATGTGTCAAGAGGAAACGTAGAGAACAATGTGTCAAGAGGAAACGTAGAGAACAGTGTGTCAAGAGAACATTAGAGAAAATGTGTCAAGAGAACACCTAGAGGAAATTGTGTCAAGAGGAAACCTAGAGAACAATGTGGCAAGAGGAAACCTAGAGAACAGCGTGTCAACCAGGACAACTACATGTATCAGAAACAGAGGTGGGCAGAGAGAAGATACTGTTTGGAGTCGCAGAGAATGACACAAGATTATCAGTTTTCCATTAAATCAATAGATGAAAGATGGATGTGAAGAAACACAATCATAGTCCATAGATGACAGATGGATGTGAAGAAACACACAGTCCATAGATGACAGATGAATGTGAAGAAATACACAGTCCATAGATGACAGATGAATGTGAAGAAATACACAGTCCATAGATGACAGATGAATGTGAAGAAATACACAGTCCATAGATGACAGATGAATGTGAAGAAATACACAGTCCATAGATGACAGATGAATGTGAAGAAATACACAGTCCATAGATGACAGATGAATGTGAAGAAATACACAGTCCATAGATGACAGATGAATGTGAAGAAAAACACAGTCCATAGATGACAGATGAATGTGAAGAAACACACAGTCCATAGATGACAGATGGATGTGAAGAAACACACAGTCCATAGATGACAGATGGATGTGAAGAAACACACAGTCCATAGATGACAGATGGATGTGAAGAAACACACAGTCCATAGATGACAGATGGATGTGAAGAAACACACAGTCCATAGATGACAGATGGATGTGAAGAAACACACAGTCCATAGATGACAGATGGATGTGAAGAAACACACAGTCCATAGATGACAGATGGATGTGAAGAAACACACAGTCCATAGATGACAGATGGATGTGAAGAAACACACAGTCCATAGATGACAGATGGATGTGAAGAAACACACAGTCCATAGATGACAGATGGATGTGAAGAAACACACAGTCCATAGATGACAGATGGATGTGAAGAAACACACAGTCCATAGATGACAGATGGGATGTGAAGAAACACACAGTCCCATAGATGACAGATGGATGTGAAGAAACACACAGTCCATAGATGACAGATGGATGTGAAGAAACACACAGTCCATAGATGACAGATGGATGTGAAGAAACACACAGTCCATAGATGACAGATGGATGTGAAGAAACACACAGTCCATAGATGACAGATGGATGTGAAGAAACACACAGGCCATAGATGACAGATGGATGTGAAGAAACACACAGTCCATAGATGACAGATGGATGTGAAGAAACACACAGTCCAATAGATGACAGATGGATGTGAAGAAACACACAGTCCATAGATGACAGATGGATGTGAAGAAACACACAGTCCATAGATGACAGATGGATGTGAAGAAACACACAGTCCATAGATGACAGATGGATGTGAAGAAACACACAGTCCATAGATGACAGATGGATGTGAAGAAATACACTGTCCATAGATGACAGATGGACGTTTAACATATTAGGCTGAGTACGTAGTGGCTGGGGCTTTATTGTAAAGGCTAATGGACGAGTCTTGAAAAAGGAGATTCTGGCATATGAGACTACGACCTCCAGCATGAGAATGGAGGTGGAGGCAGTAACAGCGACATTCCGGTGGCTAGAGGAGACTACTGCAACACACGTCTTCATTACGGATTCAAAGAGTATGCTTAGTAAGGTGGAGAAAGGAATGTTTCGTGTGGAATGGTTCTCGTCGCTTCAGAGGTCACCGATTGTGAGAATTGTATGGATATTTTGCCCTGGCCATGCGGGGGTACGGGGGAATGAACAGGCTGATAGGCTAGCTGGGAATGCACCTCTTGGTGGTAGATTGCCTATGGACAAGGGGGAGGTGGGCGTGCGCTTGTGCGACCAGGTGGAGAAGACAGAGGAACAGATTGAGAGCCCATATGTGGAAAGAATGAGATTGCGGGGGATCGGCAGGGGTTGTGGAAGAATCTCAAAACTGAGAGGAAAGACCAGGAGAACGTTTAATCAGATAGCGGTGGGAACGATTAGTGATTAGTAATATGACTCTACGCTGGCTGTTGAACGAGGGGACGGAGCACGTATGGGAATATCCCGAGTGCAGTGGTGTCGGTTCTTAACTCAACTCAACAGCGGGATAGCGTATTCAGTCAGGTCAGCGTACCTCCACCCAGTGAGTTAGGTTTAAGGAATATGACAACTTGATTGGGGCACTTTTAAGGGCATTAGTGCGGGACGGGCATTAGTGCGGGACGGGCATGGGGTTGTAGTGCAACTAGCAGAGACAAAATAAACAAATTGGGGTTTATTGCATGGAGTTAGGTGTGAAAGGTTGGTGTTTCGTCTTTGTATGGCTGAGAAACGTCTACGGTCAGAGTTGTTGCATGGGAGGTGAGGGTGTACGAGGTAGACTTGAAGGTCGTTCGGGTTTACGTCTGGTTCAAACAAGAGTACTTAGAATTTAGCATGTTACAGTACGAGGCTGAGTGGTCTCGAGGTATGGTGTCCGCCTCGAGTACTGGAGGTCCCGGGTCCCAGAATTTTTCACGTGGACTTCTAGTAACAAACTTTCCTCTGGTCTCTGGGTAGCGAGATCGGTTGCCCGCGTGTATTGTTGCGCATGTAAAAATCCCGTGGCAGTTGGAAATCGAAAAAGAATAACCTAACGGCGCTGCTGGGGCAAAATTTCGAGTTAAAAATCTACCCAAAAAGTATTTCAGGATCCTCGCCGGTGCTACGGAGTTCGTGCACTGAGTTTAGAGTCTCCGGACCCAGGCTTGAGTTAGGAGTATAACGGAGCATTTATGGGTTACACCCGTGTGCCGTGATGTTGATCCGTCGACTAAACTAAACTAATGCTACACTGAACTTCCAAGAGTACCGAGAAAAGCACGATGAGGCTACTCACAGATGGAAATGTATTTAAGAACAGCAAGTTGCAACAGTAGTAGGTTAGTTTTGGAGAGACAGAGGTTAGATTTTGAAAATAACAAAAAGTTAGTTTGGAGAGGAGAAAAGAGTTACGTTGAGGAGAGAGTAGTTAAGTTTAGGAGATAAGTAGTTTTGAAATTATGTAAATTTTGAGACTAGAGTAAGGAAATAAGTTTATGAGAAGTTAGAATTGATAATTTTGACTTACAACTAAAGTTGAGTATTTAAACAAAAGTAAGTTTTGAAAGTTATGTTCTGAACTGAAACTTTGCAACAGGACTGAATTAGGCGTAATTAGGATGGAAGCGAGTGGAGATAAGATATAAAATATTGCAGAAAGGAGATAACATATGGCACAGAAAGTTGGTCTACAGTTCAAGTTAGAGCGAGGAAGAGGATGATACCCGATATTTAGCTGGAAGTTCGCCTATAGAGTTAGCTCAGTGAAGTCAGTTCGGACGTTTGTTTTTCCTGTGTGCCAATGGGCTCCGTGCTGTATTAAAAACGGCTTGTTTGTAAGCATCGGTGAATTTTGCTTAATACAGTAATATTTCTGGACATGGTGTTTATCTTTAGTTCAGATAGTAAAGGACTGTTACAACTGTTGATCGGTCATCGGTGTTACACACGGTCGTTCAGAAAGCAATAGCAAACTACTGAACGTAATCGTGCCAAGAAATCACAAACAGCCCCCCCCCCCCCCCCCCCAAAAAAAAAATGCTGGGTTGACTACTACATCCAGTAAAGGATATGCGGCTAACCCTCATAAGTAGGAGCCTTGATAGAGTAGTGGCTTTACACTCGCCTGTCGTAACGTTCAAAATTGACATGGCTTCCTAGCCTAACATAGGTACCAAGAAATACTTATGAAGTAAAGGCTGATGATGTATTACTGGCCTTACCGCCCACAGAGCGCCGATTGACCTATAAAATGTATCTAGCGCCATATGCGCGATCTGCCTGAAGGCATGTAATTTATAATGACTGTGCAGTGAAAATATTGCCGGTCCAAGTTTTGTATTTACCTATTATGTTGCATGAACTTTTTACAGAGGGTGAATACAAAACTTAGACCGGCAATATTTTCAAACAATGCACAAACATTACAAATACACCCTATATAAGGGTCCTTTACTTACCTCCATAAGTGGTCTAGTATCCTGCCATAGATCACACCAGGAGGATCTCAGTACAGTGTTCCAATAATGTGTTTGTACATGAAAATCTGTGTTAATGATTCAGTGTTATAGTTTTTTTTTTTGCCAGCCAATAGCTAATGTTATAGTTCTTTGCCAGTCAACAGCTAATGTTATAGTTCTTTGCCATTAAACACTTTGTTCACCGGCTCTGGTACAACTATTAAAAATAAAATATCTCTATTTGTATTTTGTTCCTATGATTTTACTTTGTTCTTGTGAGTTCTTTACATTTTATGAACATTAGCCTGGTGTTCTGGGACTCTGCCTAACGCCGAGTACATATTCAGTACAGCTCAGCGACTGTTTAATTACATAAGTAGTATTTACGTATGCAGTATCAATGAAACCAGCAAACAGGGAGGGGGCCGGGGGGAGAGACAGACAGGGAAACAGTGAACAGACATTTCGACTAATACTTCTTCCAATTCGGACGCTTTGAACTCAAGCGTAGTGCATACTGCGCTACTACTTCTAGTGCACTAGACTGATTGTTGCGTGTGGATTAGCTTTTCCTATTACCCAGTGTCCCTCACCATCAAGCGAACCCACTCGGTTTTCTGAAGTACTTGTAATTTACGTTCCCAAGTCAAGATTGAGAATTCAATATTTTAATCCAACTGAGCGATGTAAGGGTTGAACCCGCTACCTCGGCATAAGCACACTGGATGTTTTTTTTCCACTTGCTCGCTTTGGACTCAAGCGTAGTCCATACACTATTTATAGTAGCCTTCTTTTTCTTCTGCGTTCATCCGGAGAGTTTTTTCGGATGTGATTGCGTTGTGCCTGTTTACAGCAGAGCTGTGTTCTTGCAGCGTTAGACCGACACATCCGACTTCTGCAGGCATTTGTTGACTGGGTTAACCTTCCCGGATTTATAGTAGTGCTGGACTGAATTTTGCGTGTGGATTAGCTTTCCCTATTACAGTGTCTCTCACCATTAGGCGAACCCACTCCGACTTCAGAGGTACTTGTAATTTACGTCCCCAAGTCAAGGACGACAGGTCAACATTTTAGTCCAGCTGTCTGGTGTAGGGGTTGAACCGCTAACCTCGGCATTAACACAACGGACGTTAAAGAACACGCGTTCTTACCCATTCGGCCATGCGGACCTGCACTAAGGGTACAAGACGGCTTGGAGTTGCTTGGTTGAGGGCAATGATCCAATGGAGGAAACAAAGGGCGACAGAAGAAGAGGTGGAAGTTTGCCATTACTTTCTGAATGGCCGATGCTCATACCAATGTGAAAATCAATGCAAAGCGCTTCGGCTGACTTTGAACCCAGTATGCTGGGGTTGTGAAACTGCGTTCACTTCCCCTAAGCCACAGACGCTGACATAGTAATATAAAGTTAGTTGCATATTCTTTACAGGACGACGCCTGCATTTTTTCCCTTCTGTTTTTGATTTCTTGGAAAGTTTATATTCAATCGTTTGCCATTGCTTTCTGAACGACCGGCACCAATACCATTTCATAAAAAAAACCAACGCAAGGCAGTCTGCTACCAAATCTCCCGTGGCTATGTTTCGAATGCATTATGTGGGATTACGAACTGTGTCCGTAACCCCTTCACCACGTAATAAAAGGAGACCTAACAACAAGAAGAGACGTGCATATGGAGGTGAATAATGGGGAGACATGGGAGGAGTTGCAGGAGATAATAAAGTATTCAAGGTATAGGAGGGCAGGGAGACTGAGTCATACATACATCACAAGTACCTCAGGAGCTGGAGTGGGTACGCCTGATGGCAAGGGACACAGCTAATAGGGGGAGTTAATCCAAACACAAAATTCAGTCCAGCACTACTAGAAATAGTATGTATGGACTACACCTGAATTCAAAGCGAAGCGAGCGCAAATAAATATATAGAAATCCTCCTATGAGCAAATCTCTGCAGTTTATTAGTAATCGTTTGAGTCATTCTCCATGATTCTAATCCATAAAGTAGTGCTGCTTTAACGTTAGAACTGAATGTTCTGTTGCTAAATTTAATTTCTTTTGGCTTCCACAAGTGGCCTAGTGCTATAAAAGCTTCTCTAGTCTTTTTTGTGGTATTCCTATTTGCCATGTGTTGGTTTCCATACATTGGTATGACAGCCGGTCGTTCAGAAACCAATGACAAACTATTGAAAGTAAACTTGCCCAGGAATCACAAACAGCCTAAAAATGCTGGAGTTGACTGCTATGTCCTGCAAAGCATAGGCAACTAACTTTATTTTGATAACTGTACGTTTCCCATCTTTGTCCACATTGCTGCCTAAACAGGTGTATGCTACAACCTCATGAAGTGAGGTTTCACCAACAGAAATCAGATTATCAGACCCTTGATTTACTCATTATCTTCTTTCCCTTATGCATTTTAAAATCTAATTGTTTTGACCTCCCACCCAATATGTCTAGTTTTGTTAGTTGGATTTTGCAGTCAAGAGTTTTTATACAAACTGGAAGTCAGTTCCAACCCTCATCCATTGCCTCTTAGGTCATGTATGGCCAGTGTTACTATTCTTTGCTTTACCTTAGGGTCCAAATAACAAGCAGGAAAATAGCAACCTACTAAATGTAACATTGCCCAGAAAAATCGCCAACAGTCAGTTGATTGTAACATCCTGTCAAAGAACATGCAATTAAATTATATTTATTTCTTTTGCCCCTTGGATTCCAGTGAAAGAACTTTCTAGTTACACTATTAACAGGCTTTCTCAGTGTGTGTCCTACCCACCACCAGCATTGAGTCCTTGTCCTCTTGGTTCACTGAAATTTAGTTCTCTCCTTGAACTTCACAATTAGACCTAGACATTGTCTCTAACAAAAGTAATAGTCTCAGGTTCATAACACTCCTAGATTATTGCGATGGGATTTGTGAACAGTAATAACAATATGGGGCTCTATCGAGGTTCTATGAGGGCACATGAGTACACTTGGAGGGAAAGTTTCAATGTTGGCCGGTCAGTCAGTCCTACCTGGCAAAGCTCGAAGCTTGCCAGAAGTTGACCAATGGATGTGACATGGTGGTAGTAGCAAATATACAAGGGTTAAGTAGGTAAGGAACCTACGACTGGTCTAGCAAACCGGTAGGGAATTTACTTGATCCTAAAATTCCACTCAAGATTCTTGGAGGAATAGTCACTGGTGCCAAAACTTTGATTACCCCTCCCCATGATGCCTAGCAGCATAAGTGGAAGAAAAACAAACAAACAAAACACAATGATCACGATTTGGTAGCATGTGATGGTGAAGACATTACTAGATGTATGGACTGTAATGATCACCATTTGGTAGCATGTGATGGTGAAGATGTTCCTAGATTTGTGGACTGTAATGATCACCATTTGGTAGCATGTGTTGGTGAAGATATTCCTAGATTTGTGGACAGTAGTGATCACCATTTGGTAGCATGTGATGGTGAAGGTGTTCCTAGATTTGTGGACTGTAATGATCACCATTTGGTAGCATGTGATACATTTTGGCGCTCAAGGTCTATCCAAAGATGTAGGCACAATTACATTGCAGCCTTTTATTTTCCACTACAAAACACTTTTTTCTTGTTTTGCCTGTCCCCTTCTACTTTAGAGTAGAGCATACACCCAACCACTAGTGCCTTTAGTCAGTCAACAGTGTTTTTGGATTTTAAATGTTGTAGGTCCTTTGCAGGACATTGCAATCAACCCTGGGATGATGTTATAGACAATTGTACACTCTGTAATTTGCCACTGCTCTCTGAAAGATAAGGAAACATTTAAGTCCAATTGACCTGTGTAGGGAATGAACACACTGCCCTACCATCAGCACACAGGAAGTTCAATAGTGAGAGCTTTTAACCTTTCAGCCATGCAGACCCCATTATTTCAATATCACAGTTAAAATACAAAATATGAAACACATACAAACTATAGGGTGTATTTTTAATGACTGTGCAGTTTTTTAAAATATTGCCGTTCCAAGTACTGTATTTACGTACTGTGGAGTTTATGCAACATAATAGGTAAATACAAAACTTGAAACGGCAATATTTTCAAAAACTGCAGCCATTAAAAATACACCCTGTACAAGTACATGACCCCCTTTTGTTCCATGAAGCAAATTGGGTACAATGTGCTAGTCCGATATTTTCAGACCAACCAGCATGCGATCAATGGTGTGGTCGATATCACATTGATAGCTTTTATTTCCCAGGAAATATCACGGTAACCATTTTGAGCTGGGTCAGCCTGGAAACCCAAGTTAATTAGAAAAAATAAATTCCTGCTTAAAGAGGATTTGAACTTACAATCATCGGATCGACAGGCAAGTATTCTAACCCATGCACTACTAGAGCTCCCTAAAAACACATATAATGTAACACAATATGCTTGTGTCGCAAACCATTTATTTCATGATCAGAAAACACAATAACAGACAGCTGTGGTTGACCTAAATGAAGTTACTATATCAACAACGCATGAAGCAAGCAGAATGCAGAATATGCACCAGAACATTCTCTGACACCTAACTGATGACGGTGACTCAACCTCTAAGCCAAACTGGTTGACACAAACAATCCCCATTCTTACCACTAGAACCTGCGACCAAGGTAGTTAACTCTAACTGACTGCCCCACTTCATTATACACAAACCTAGCATAATAAGTCTAAAAATTCATAACAGCAGTTTTATGTCACAAGACCTCTACTCAAATTATTGTGGTTTCTTTAATATGTGGACACTGTTACATTCAATAACTTCATGAGTAGCTAAAATTCATTACACATACTGTTACACTGTATAATGAATCTACAGTGGAGACAAGCATTATTCCTGATACTCTGAAGTGTGGACACAAACTCTCAAATACGAAAGGAGCAGCCATGATGTGGACACAGAAGATCACCATAAGCAAAACGCAAATATAAACAGAATCAACGTCTCAGAAACTGAAAACCACTGGCAATATACTTCAGCACTGTGTTGGGAGGAAAGCCTGGCCATCAACTTCACTTCAACAGATGCAAACCCTCTTCAGGGTTCAGACAACATGCACGCCAATACATCAGACTTAAAGAGTTATAACTCAGTCTTTTAGTGGATTCACTAATCCACAAACTAACCAACAGCTACCATATCCCCAATTTGCTACGACAGCAAAGAAATGAGACCCTTCACTTTGTATGTCTGACCCAACACATGCCAGCAAGCTAGAACACTGTGCTGTGTGAAGTCCATTGCTGTACATGACATAACAGTTCCCCCCACTCCCCCTGTTATAGGAACAGAGATGCTAGCAAATAAATAAGGCATCTCTAAAAGTAATCCCTTACTTTGTATGTCTGACTCAACATGTACCAGCAAATTAAAATCCTGTGCTACTTCAAGCCAATTTCTGTACATGACACAACAGTCCCCATTACCCCCTGTGATATAGGAACAGAGATCCTAGCAAAAACACAAAGAATCCCGTATCTGGATGTCATGATTATGAATGAGACTATCTAAACGCCCAATACAAGATGATAAACAGATTCATAAATTATAACCGCCACAATGTCGCAAGTTGATTATTGTAAATGGGAGAGATGAGTATATACGGTTAGGATGTCAATAACATAATGAAATAAATAAATAATCAGTAGCATTGTATGCAAACATTGTACTTAGAATGCAAGCCTTCTGTGTGTGCAACCCTGAACAACAGTCATGGTGTTTAGGATATAGGAAAGATAACTAAAAACACACATTACCTAGCCAACCCATGCTGTGGCTTAGGGAATAGCGAAACTGTGTTTCACAACTTCCTGCCACATGAGTATTTGAAATCAGCTGTGGGCGATTTGGATGCAGACTGCTTTGCATTGAGCTGGATAATATAAGGTGTTGGCCATTCAGAAAGCAATAGCAAGTTACTGAATTAACACTGCCTAGTAAATAACAAGTGGCTGGCCAAGTGGCAAGAATGCCAGGTTCTCCTTTAGGAGACCTGGGTTAGATGTGGATTTTTTTTCTGTCAGGGGCAAAAAGACAACCCTAACCAGTACAGTTAGTGGCGACTGCACTAGTCAGACGGCCTCAATACCTCAGGCTCAAGACATCCTTGTGCTACACCGTAAGTTACTATGGGTTGTAGATGACAGTTTTTTGTTGTTGTTGACAGTAAATTAAAAAAAACTGCCAATAAATGCTAGGGTTGACTGCAACATCTGCCAGCCTAATGGTAATGTGCTCGAATCCTCATTGAGGCAAATGATTATATATCGACCTGGGGCCCCATTTCGACCTAGCGTAAATTAAACACCTGGAAATGAAATAGAAAGTCAAAGCAGCTGGTGAAATATTGATTCCACCGCCCAGCTTCACCTCTGCACTGAGTTTTCCTGTGAATCCTGTGTGTGGTTTGGTTTTGCTGCATACAATTGTTCACACATGGACTGGTCAACAGCTTTGTGGCTGTAATCTCCTAGCTAAAGCA
>JACEFZ010020032.1:0-61955 GCA_014155875.1 Cepaea nemoralis
TTTTTTGGAAATCAAAAAAATGGAGGGGCAAGAGAAGGGAAAAAAAAAAGAAGAGAAAAAAAAATGTCAGACAGACCTGCGTGCCTCAATTCTTAAAGTGTTTTCGTTCGTTCGTTCTCTCTCAGTGGTTGTCTTTGCTTGTGTTCTTGTATGTATAATCGGTGACTCAATTCCAATAGTATTTTCTTATAACTCTCGTTCCTACAGGTGGGAAGAACGGCGGACTGCCAATGGACGGATACATTATGTCAACCACATGACCCGGACCACACAGTGGGACCGGCCCACAAGGTAAGATGATAATGGACAATATAATGAGATGTAATAAGATACCCCACAGAATTTCACGTTCAACCAACCACGTTGAATTTCCACAGTTTTACGTCCAGTCATTTGTTATTGATTTCTAAGCGAAAAGTCAACTTTCAGCCCAACTGGCCGGTGAAGGGAATACACCCACCCCACCATTAGTGGACATGAAGTTTTGAGAATGATCGCTCTTAACCTTTCGGCGACGCTGGCTCTAATAAGAATGGTGGGTCAGTTTAATAACATCAATGTAGTAGATGGTGGACAAAACAAGGGCAAGGATGTTAACTTTATTCTCTCTCTCTCTCTCTCTCTTCTACTCTCTCTCTCTCTCTCTATCTCTTCTCTCTCTCTCTCACGGTCACTTTGCTTCTTTGTATCTCACTTCTATATCTCCACACCTTCCTCTCTCTCTTCCCCCCCCCCCTCTCTCTCTGTTTCTATCTTTCTCTTTCTGTCTGAATGCTATCTCCGTCTATACCCCATCTCTCTCTCTCTCTCTCTCTCTCCTCTCTCTCTCTCTCTCTCTCTCTCTCTCTCTCTCTCTCTCTCTCTCTCTCTCTCTCTCTCTCTGTCTCATTCTCTCTCTCATTCTCTCGGCACATGTCGTGGAAAATGTGCAATATATATATATATATTGCGATTATGAACTATTCAGAAATAGATTAGTGCAACTTTCAGCAAGTTGCCTGCAAGCAGTGTATAGTCTTAATTGTATTCAAGATAAAACCAACACTGTCATTGTTAGGCGGGTATTTGTACATTGGCACGACTTAACGTATGAAGTTGGGTTAAGTTAGTTGCATATCTTTTTTACAGGAGGCCACAGTTAATCCCAACATTGTTTGGCTGTTGGTGATTCCTGGGCGAATTTACGTTCAGTATTTTGCCATTGTTTTCTCAACGACCAGCACCCATACTATGTCATAGAAAGCCAACGTAAGGCTGTCTGTTGCCAAATCGCCCACAGCTGTGTTTTGAACATGGGTATGTGGGATTATGAACTGCCTCCGTAACTCCTTTGCCACGGAGCTGGCAGTTAGGTAGCCAACTCAATTTCTTTGAACGATTTTTTCCCGATACTTACAACACGATCCAAGTACCCATGACTGCAATTAGTCGGCACGACCTTTCTTCTTGTTGCATTGGTCAACGGTAGTAGTAAAAGCAGCAGTCGTATTTGTTGTTGTTGTTGTTGTTGTTGTTGTTGTTATAATATTACAAACAGTCTCCCGTCCTCGGTGAGCTAGCGGCAGACAGCTGCCACTATCTGACTGTATGAAGTTATCAATCTGTCAGACCGCCAGAGAGATAAAAACAATGTTTACCATAACACGCGCAGAGAGTGGCATGCTAGGGGAAATAATTAACTGAGTAAGATCTCGCAGTAAGGGAAATAATCATCTGTGATTACTTTTATGTAATTGTAGTAATTGTAACCAGCGCAGTATTTCTGTGGTTGACTCGTAACATAGTTACCGCCATAATTGTCCGCCTACCATAATGATTGCCCGGCTGCTGCCATGATTGTCCGGCTGCTGCCATGATTGTCCGGCTGCTGCCATGATTGTCCGGCCTACTATAATGATTGTCCGGCTGCTGCCATGATTGTCCGGCTGCTGCCATGATTGTCCGGCCTACTATAATGATGTCCGGCTGCTGCCATGATTGTCCAGCTGCCGCCATTATTGTCTGGGTGCTTTTTATGCCCTGAACCCCACCTTTTTTAAAGTTGTAAAGCATGTACACACGTTGCTTACTAAATACCATATCCCCGCTTTGGACAACACTCGCTTTCAAATTAATATCCTGTGTGGGTAAGCTGACTCACTCACAGTATTATTAATATGAGCCCGGTTGTACCCTAATATAAATTCTCTTTTAGGTTGAAACGGAATGGGATAAATATAATCGACATCGAGCCATCTTTGGACAACAGTCTCTTTTAAAAATTTAAAATTCGAATGGGCTGATAAAAATGTTTTTTAATCTGAAAATGACGATGGACCTTAAATAACTTCTCTTCTGATGTTAAAGGGGTAGATTGGAATCCATGTGTGCTGGGTTGCTGAACTGCCTTATACAGTAATGTGTGGCTGCTGATTTTCTTGTGACAGCCGCTTCCATCAACCATGAACTGTATCTTTTCGTGGCGGACTTTTGTGTTGGCATTCTGACATAGGCATTATGCATAGTATACTTGTCAGGTGTGGTTTGTTGAGACTCCTGTCTGTTCCACTAGTCACATGGGGCAATGAGGAGCATTTTGTGTGATATTCACTGGCATGGAAACGGAGCATCATGGGGCGACCCGTTGCCGTGAAGTTGGAACCGCGACTAACTGACTTACAAACATATGTGGTACCGAATGACAACGCCAGTGACTTATTTTAAATGCAGCGTGGGTTCCCCGAAAAGTCTCCAAGACACCCGGTGGAGCTGGATATACTTGTTGCAGAAAAAAGCTTGCCAAGACATCAGTATGTGGGGACTACAAGACCAAGTTCAGAGCTGTAAGATCTGTGCTCCCCACAAGCTCAGTGCTTTGAGCAAGCGACAGAAGGCAGCAACTCGTACATATGGAGGATCACTATGCCACAAGCCTGTCAGAGAACGCATCATTCGTGCTTTACTTATTGAGGAGCAGAGGATTGTAGCAAAAGTTCTCGAGGCAGCATACAAGGCTAGCTGGCAACACTAAGACTTCTGCTGGTTCAAACTGAAATGGTAAAAATTTAGTCATATTCTTTATTTCGCTCGCTTTAAACTCACCTGTAGTCCATACACGTGCCATTACCTCCAGTGCACTGGAATGATTTGTGCGTGTGGATTAGGTTTCCCTATTACCAGTTTCCCCTCGCCATCAGGCGCAGCACACACTCCGACTTCAGGGGGAATAAGATGAAGGTCAGGTAATACTTCATTCGTGTGAAAAGGCACAGTTATTGTTGGAGAGTGTTGTGGAGGAGAAAGTGGAGAGGGCGCGAGCAAGAGGAGGACAGACAGTTTATATGTGCGTGAACATCAAGAAATAGAATGGAAGAAATAAAACAAAAGATCCGGTAACGTGCATTGATCATCACTCATAGTGAGAAAAAGAAAATTAGTAGAGATCAGAGGACAACCAGACTATATAAAATATTAAATTAGTAGACACTCCCGCCACTCCAACACGATGACAGCACCTCGCTGAAGGAAGGAATATGGTATCCCAACGCCTGGATATAAATAAGCATAATTGATGAAACATGAACTTCAACGCCCGGCCAACTATATAACAGAATTAGCAGGTGAACTTTAATGCCCGGTCAAATATATCACTGAATTAGCGAGTGTACTTCGGCACTCGGTCAACTAAACATCTTGAGGAACTAATGTACTTTGACCCACGATCAACTAAATAACTGGAGGAGCTAATGTGCCTTTATCCACGTCCAGCTAAATAACTGAAGGAACTAATGTACTTCGCCCTCTGACCAACTAAATAACTGATGGAACTAATGTACTTCGGTCTCTAACCAGTTAAATAACTAAAGGAACTAATGTACTTCGGTCTCTAACGGATTAAATAACTGAAGGAGCTAATGTATGTCGGTCTATAACCAATTAAATAACTAAAGGAGCTAATGTACTTTGGTCTCTGACCAACTAAATAACTGAAGGAACTAATGTATTTCGGTCTCTGACCAACTAAATAACTGAAGGAACTAATGTACTTCGCCCTCTGACCAACTAAATAACTGAAGGAACTAATGCACTTCGGTCTCTGACCAACTAAATAACTGAAGGAGCTAATGCACTTCGGTCTCTGACCAATTAAATAACTGAAGGAGCTAATGTATTTCGGTCTCTGACCAACTAAATAACTAAAGGAACTAATGCATTTCGGTCTCTGACCAACTAAATAACTGAAGGAGCTAATGCACATGGGTCTCTAACCAACTAAATAACTGAAGGAACAAGTGTACTTCGAGCCCTGACCGACATAACTGGGGAGACTAATGTACTTTGCCGCCCTGACCAAGTAACTAGCCGAAGAAACAAATGTACCTCGACTCCGACCAACTACATAACTGGAAGAACTAATGTATTTCATCCCCCGACCAACTAAATAACTGGAGGAACTAATGTACTTTGACCCTCGACAAATTAAATAACTGAAAGAACAAGTGCACTTCGCCACACGGCCAACTATATAACTGAAGAAATAACTGCAATAACCGCAAGGTCACTTGTCTGGCAACAACACCATCATCAACCACAGCAATTGTGCATGTCATAAAAGACGTTTAAAGAGGGTTGGTCTGACACTGGCTATCCACACCACAGAAAAAAAAAACCAGCAAACGTCTAACATACCCATTAACTGGCCAATAAAGGGCTTGGCGTACGTGGCTGCGGGACTATACCCCGCGCCCTCTCAAGGGAGGGAGAGAGAGAGAGAGAGAGAGAGAGAGAGGAGAGGAGAAGAGAGAGAGAGAGAGAGAGAGAGAGAGAGAGAGAGAGAGAGTACAATTCTGCATGTAATCAGGGACAATTATGTGTGGGAGGATTACTTGTGTGAGAAGGGAAACATATGACCGAGGAGTGTGTGAGTAGCGGGTGGGGGAGGGGGGGGAGGGGGGAATTTAATGACCTCCCAACAGCATGTGCTAAAACTATAAGCGCCGACGATCGTGGCCCGCTATCTCACACGGTTATCACAGTCGCGCATCAGGTCTGTGTTCTTGTTCTGCTTATATCAAATGAAGTCAAGTTACGGCAAAAATATATGCGTGAGCAGTAATCCCAGATTTCCCATGGATAATATTTGATAAGCCGAACAAACAAGTCCCCCACGGAAACGAGGATTTATCAGATCGTGTGCTTCTACAGAGGCCGCGTGCGTCATTGTGCATATTTTGATAAACATTACAAGAAAGGATCTAGGCCTGGCGTCATAGCCCAGGAGTGAACACATTGGGGCTATTGCTGATATCAATGCATTTATTAGTATTGATTTACACTCACGGAATATGCTGGGATTGATGTGGACAACATATGACACACATCATCATCATCATCATCACGTCCCTTGTCGTGAAGTGATCTTTATAGTAATTATAGTCTAGGTGGGGTCTGAAAGTTGTTGCGCACTGGTAGATCAATCAATCAATCAATCAATGGTAAATGGATAGCGTAGTGACTGGTGTTCTTGTCTGATGCTCCTAAGTTTGCCCACCCCCCCCCCCCCCCCTTTTGAGACTGGGATTTTGTTATGCCTCTTAAAATTTGTATTAGAGCATATGTTAGTGATGTAAAGAGCTGCGTAATCTACATCTTTTGCTCTCCTCTCTCTTCCTCCTCTCCTCCTCCTCCTCCTGCTGGTGCTGCTTCTTCTTCTTCTTCTTCTTCTTCTTCTTCTTCTTCTTCTTCTTCTTCTTCTTCTTCTTCTTCTTCTTCTTCTTCTTCTTCTTCTTCTTCTTCTTCTTCTTCTTTTCTGCTGCTGCTGCTGCTACTGCTGCTGCTACTGCTACTCCTGCTCCCCCTTCTCCTCCTCCCCCTTCTCCTCCTCCTACTACTTCTCCTCCTCCTACTACTTCTCCTCCTACTACTACTACTCCTCCCCCTTCACCTCCTCCTCCTGGTAAGCATGGGCAATCAAAGCTCCATATCTCACTTGACCCCATAGTTTTGGTCTGTGTTCTTGTCCCTATGATGCCATGTGGCCATACCATCCAGGCATTTATCTCTGTCTTCCAGTTCATCATTTTCCCAACAACATTTGCTTGTTGTCACTAAATGTTCTTGTTTATCTCCATGAAAATGTGACCCAGAAATCTGTTCTCTTCATCAAAGTTCTCCAACGATTTTAAGTTGTCATCTGCTTTCAGAAGGACTACCTTATTTCAGCACTAGGATTACTGGTGACATTTGTAACGATATGTCAACTGTGCTAGTGACCAGACCAGTGTACTCGCTCTTTGGCTTGGTTATCCTGAGTTTAGATTTCTCCTTAGGGAGGATTCTTTCATGGGCCACATTTCTCCTGGCTTCATTGGGCTTCATAAAATGTGAGTTAGTTAGTCAACAGATCATTCTCATTGCACTTTGAACCATTCAGTCCATAAGTGCTCAGTTTCCCTCTTCAATAAATCCAGCAGGCTGTAGCTCACGACACCAATTTTGTATTAGTTCATTAATCTTCTTTGGCTTCCTGCAAGGCCATTTGTCTGGCCAAACCTCTTTTAACTTGCTGCTCTCGCAGTCTGACCATGGTTGTAGATTCGGCCATCACTTGGTTTTTGCAAAAGTCTTACTTCTCATAGAGCATTCAGTATATCAGCCTCATAAAATGAGGATGCGAACAATTTACTGAAAAGTAAGATGATCGGAGTAATACTGACCAGACCACAACTGGCACGTGGCTGTCTTGACAGACAATAGTTTGTTACATTGTAATTTTAAAAATAGTTTGTTACATTGTGATTTAAAAAAAGCCATCATAATTACAATGGCGGGGACCAGGGATGTAGTTATACCTTTTCATAGCACAAAACCTGCGCTGAATTGAAGAGACCATGTTTCCCATGCAGCATGATCCCCCCTTTTGGCCTGCCTAGTTTAATCCAGCGTATACATGCCTTTGAATATAAATGTTATAGACGAGTTCTAAGAATATCTTGGGTAAAGAAAAGAACAAATGCATCCATACTTCAAGAGTTGAATATTGAGGAGGGATGGCTATTAAAGACGATAAAACAAAGAAAATTGAAGTATTTTGGTCACGTGAAACGTCACGACAGTTTGGAGAGAACAATAATGGAAGGGTATATGCCTGGGAAGAGAGGAAGAGGAAGGCCAAAGAGAAGATGGGTGCAGGATGTGGCGGATGATCTCCAGATGGGTGTGTTACTCCAGAGGAAAGGTAACACCATTACATCTGGAAAAAGACCAGCTGCAGAAGCTGCTATCATCAAAGCATTAATCCAACAGTTTGATTACTCATTTTCCTCATGGTTCCATCGCTACTGAGTTAAGTGCATGGAGTGACACTGTGAACTGTGGATTTCATGTGAAATTCGTTAACATCTGTCCACAGTGGTTGCATTGTAAACTGCATGTTTGGAAAAATGATGAATGGCCCGGTTGCTGAACTATTTGGTTTTAACGAATGCTGTAGTGAAGTGGTTCTCAACCGGTGGGGAAATTTAGGGTTTCCAGGGGCGGGGAATTAAGATTATTTCAAGATCGCATTAATACAAGAACCAATTACTTGATATTGTTTTTCCCTCCATACTTTACGGTTATGTACTTCTCGCCCCTCTGAAATTTCGTTTTATAACTTAAGTAGACCCGCAAATCACAGTTTTATATGGACATCTAGACTATGCCGGTCTCCGTGGCCAAAGGCTTGCGAACGTGGTTCGTGAGCCGGGTACCAGGCGTTCGAAAGTCAGCTGCGACCGATTTGTACAGCAGATCGTGTCGCGTTGTGTTACAACGTGCTGGTATGGGAGCCGGTTGTTCAGAAAGCAATGGCAAACTACTGAATGCAACACTTGCCTAGTACATCAACAGCTGCTGAAAAATGCTGGTGTTGACTGCAATGTACTGTAAGGGATACGCAATTTAGTTGACTTGTTCTTTTTTTGTTTTTTAATTCGCATATCCTTTAGGACATCGCTGTCAACAGCAGCATCTTTCAGCTGTCTGTTGATTTCTTGGCAAGATTACGCTCAGTAGTTTGCCATTGCTTTCTGAGCGGCCGGCTCAGTTATCCCGCAAGTCACCAGTGGGGGACGAACCGCTCCCAGTTCTTGCCCGCTACGAGACTACGTGATAAACGGGATTACGGAGAAAGTGGTGTAACCCCTCGGCCAGATAGACTGGCAGACTTGTTCTAGTATATGTTATTAAATTTAGCTTCCATTTTTACATATTCGTAATGTAGGGGCAGGAGTAATTTATTAGTTTGTTAGGTAGTCTTTCCTCTTGAGCCTAAGGTGGCGCATAGGGCAGAAGTCATGGCTCTCCATGTCTGGCGGTTCGCTGCTACCTGTTGTAGATTCTGGATGTTCACTTGGCCGTTGAATGAGCCTTCTCTGATGATGGTTCTACGCAGGGCTCTCTTGTTTTCTTTTCCCTACTGGTGACCATAAGAGGGCTTGGTTGGGGAGTCTTGTCTTGTCCATTCTGAGTACATGGATGATGTAGTTCCAACGGCGTTTTCTTATAAAATTGGATACAGTATCTTGCTTAGTCTCTTGGTTTTAGTAATACAAAAGGCGGGTGGAAATAACATTCTGAATATATGGTGATGGGGTGCGTGGGCCATAAAAGGTTGAGAACCACTGCTGTAGTGTGTGTGGGCAATTGTTGATTTCCTAGTGACCGCTGCTTCCAACGACATGAACTGTAATTTGTGTGGCCGACTGTTGTGTTAACATTCTGACAGCAGCCTTATGCATGTATGCCTGTGCATGCTGTTGGTTTGTCATGACTGTTGTCTATTCCACTGTTCACATGGGACAGTGAGGAGCATTTTGTGTGATATTCACTGGCACAGGAGCGGAGCATTATGGAGGTGACCCTTTGCCATGAAGTAGGAACCACGACTAACGACTAACCATTAAGGAAACTATTTTGAATACATTGTGGCACTAACTGTATATGTCTTCTTTGATTCAGTTGACAACTATCTTGTTATTCCATTGTTAATTGATATCTTACCCTCAGGCCGGCTGTAGAGATGTGTAGACCCTTGAGTATTGTCAGCCCAAGTGGCCGAGGTGGCAGTCCAGTCTCTAATGTGTCATCCAACAACCGCGACAACAACCACCTGTCTGGCAACAGTATCATCAACCACAGCAGTAGAGATGTCTTAAGTGGCATCAACAACGGAAGTGGTCAAAATGGGGAGACCAGCATTACTGATAGTCATGGGAGTAGCAGCAACGACAGCAACAGACAGAACAATGTGCAATCAACAGCAGCAATACATGAGTTTGTGAGGAGACGGTCGACTCGGCACAGGCATTACATGAGTCGGGCCCAGTTACACGATGCTGTGGAGCTGCCTGATGGATATGGTGAGTGAGTTCATGTGCTTTCTCTAAGAGGGCATTCTTGAATTATTACACAGGTCTTCTAGATGGGCAGATGGTGAGTGAGTTCATGAGCTTTCTAATAGAATCATGAATCATTAGACAGGTCTTCTAGATGGGCAGATGGTGAGTGAGTTCATGAGCTTTTCTAACTAGAATCATGAATCATTAGAGAGGTCTTCTAGATGGGCAGATGGTGAATCATTCCATGTGCTTTCTAATAGAATCATGAATCATTAGAGACATGGTAAAACATTTAGTGTGTTTTATTATAAGATACAATGTTGAAAACATTCATCATCATGATGTGCCTTGCCTGAGAGCATGGCGGTCATATTTTGCCATTTCACATGATCACCAGAGTCATGGATCAGCTCTGCGTTCTTGTCTAGACCATACCACGTGGCCAAGCCATCCATTATTTATTTCTCTGCCTTCCCCTTCTTCTTTTCCCCTCATTCTTGCCAATTGTCACCAAGTTCTCCAAATTATTTCTTTTAGCATGTCCAAAAAATTGTGACTGTCTACATCTAATTTCTCTAATCAGTTTATGGTTTTCAGTTGTTTCTTGTAGGACTTTGGTCATTGGTTTTTCTGTCCGTCCTTTGTATTCTTTGCAGTTTCCTCAGAAGCCACAATTCCACAGCCATCAGATGTTTTTCTAGCTTGTTGCTCAATATCCACACTTCACATCCATACAAAAGTACAGGTTCTATGTAGCACTTCAACACTCTATTTCTTGTTGCGTTCGACATCTTTTTATTGGTCAGTATGTTTTCCATCATGCAAAAGGCTACCTTTGCCATGATGTTTCTTGTTCTAATCTCCTCAAGGCACCTCCCATCAGATGTTCTGGCTGTTCCAAGATAGTTGTACCTCATTGTAAAACATTAGAGAGGTCTTCTATATGGGCAGATGGTGAGAGAGGTCATATACTTTCCCTTGGTATGCAATGTTGAAACATTAGAGAAGTCTTCTATATGGGCAGATGCTAAACCTCCTAGTGTGTTGTATCATAGATTGCCGTGTTTAAAATTACAGAGGTCTTCTGTTTGAGCAGATCATAAGACATTTAGAATTTTCTCTTAGGGTACAGTCATCATTTGAGAAGTCTTCTATATGGGCAGATGGTAAGTCATTTGGTGTTTTCTCATAAGATACAATGTTGAATCATTAGAGAGGTCTTCTAGATGGGCAGATGGTTGAGTCAGTTTATGTGCTTTCTCATAGTGTGCAGTGTTGAAACTTTAGAAAGTTAAATTGGCAAATGGCAAGATATTGAGCATGTTTTCCCATAAGAAACACTGAGCAGATGGCAAGACATTGAGTGTGTTTTCCCATAAGAAACAGTGAGCAGATGGCAAGACATTGAGTGTGTTTTCCCATAAGAAACAGTGAGCAGATGGCAAGACTTTGAGTGTGTTTTCTCATAAAATACAATGTTGAAACAATAAAATGGTCATTGTGACAAGAAAGCCTTCATCAGCACACAAAAATAAAAAGACACTGTTACAGCTATATAAAAATTATTTTAATAGTCAGTTAGATGTAAGACTTGGAGATGCTCTGAATGCACAGAGCACCAAAATTAAAGTCAAAAGTTAGTAGGCCCATTGTTTCTTGACCAAATGAACCACTGGTGAGTGATGTAGGCAGCGTCATGCTGGTCACCCTAGCTCCCTGACATGTTCTCAGTCGTTTTGTCAGAGGGAACCATGGTAGAGCAGTGGCTAGCAGGCTTGCCTGCTGGCCCAATTGCCAGGTGGTCACATCCTCAGTGAGGCTGGGTTTGTAAAATTGACTTCTACATTGACCAAACCTTAAAGGTGTACCAGGATATGTTCTGGAAAGTAAAAGCGACTGGTGTGATAGTGACAACACCACTTATTGAATGTCAGGGTCATGAGCTGACATGTGAGCTCTGATCACATTGAAGCATGGGCTTGGCCTTACGGCAAGAAGCACGCTTTGATGATGGCCAGGAGAGAAAGGTCTCTCCTAAACCGGCCACTTGGAGTGAAGACTGTGGTCGAGATTAGCCCAGTTGATACTCAGTGTAGGCAGTGGCACCATTTACACTGCCGTCAAATGTAAATATGGCAGTTATCAAGTGTTTTATATTGATAGTATTTAAGTCAAGTGCGATTATGTTACTATGTGAAGTATAGACATGATAATAGATGATGCTGGGAAGGTTAACCTGGTCAACAAATGCCCGCAGAAGTCGGATGTGTTGGCCAAAAGACGCAAGTATCGCAGCTCTGCTGTAAACTGACACAACGCAATTACTTCTAAAACAACATTTCGGACGAACGTGGAAGAAGATAATAGATGATGTAAACTGTACAGCGTTTTGTTGAAGTTTATAATTATTGTGCCACTTTGTGGTTTGTCATGTTAACCAGGGAGGATGAGAGCGAGTCAAATAGAATATCTAGTCAACCAGCCACAATACTCGATCCATTCAACAAGGAGTCATACAATACTCCTGACAGCTTGAGGACACACCTGTTTAAACATACATCGGGCCAACAGAACCAAAACACCCTGTTAAATCCACATATTGGGCCATGACAGTCAGTTTGTCCATCAAAATACAGAGCGAGCACAATATGCCCAGTGAGCCTCATCTCATCACATCACATCTCATCTCATCTCATCTCATCTCATCTCATCTTGTACCTTGCAGTGTCGAGTGAGCCTCAATGCGTTTAAAGGGATCCTTTATTTACTGAACTTACTTACATTTTAATGAGGCTGGATCAATCCCAGAGCATTGAGAAGATTAAATAAATTTCCATTGGGGGAGATTTGAACCTGGGACAGCCACATCTTCACATACATACACTTGCCACTATTCCATCACGGATCCTCATACATCACTTATCATCTTCACACACATACACTCGCCACTATTCCATCACGGATCCTCATACATCACTTATCATCTTCAAGGTTATAACCATATCCGTTAAATGCCTTTTCTTTTGGCGGGTTCTCTCTTTTCCCAGAGCAACGCACAACACACCAAGGTCAAGTCTATTTTCTGCACACAGTCACCGGAGTGAGTACCTGGCACGACCCACGTGTTCCCAGGTGAGTGAGATTTCTGGCCATGCTTGTGTTAAGAGGGCAGGTGTAAACAAACAGCTGCATTCTCAGGCATGTCAGCAGCTGATCTTTCTCTGGTCCAGGTAGGGCTGTGGTGAAATGTCAAGGCTCCTCTTGGGAATGGAACAAGGAAAATTGGGGTTCAGGGGTTCTCAACCTGAGACTTACCAATACGCAAGATGTTTATGGATGGGTGGTTGGAAGGTCTCTGGGAAACTTGAGAACTAATTCTTGAGCCTGCTGCCCAAGTTGAATTTCACAATGATAAAACCTACCCACAAATGAATATTTGTAGCTTGTGTGATTCTGAATACATATAGTTTGATTCTTGCTACTGCTTTGGAGTTTGTGCACTTTGTTGAGATTCTCCTTGTGTGATCTATGGGAGATATCTGCATAAGTGGAGATATCTGTATACAGTGAATTTACAATAGGACACATAGACTGAGACACGTGGACACGCATACAATTGCACAAGTATGTCTACATATATTTAGTAGATTTTAAAAATCTGCATCTTATAGTATGGTTAATGGTTATGAAATATGGTAATACTATATGGATTCAAGGAGATATATAAACAGTATGAAGTATGTATTAAACATGATGGACATATAATCAGACTGCTACAGGTACCATTAGTATTGGGACTCTTCACTGGCTGTTGAAGATGAGACTGGAGCACATATGTGAATGTCATGAGTGCTGTGATGTCGGTTCTTGACTCAGTTCTTTTTATGTATAAAAAATATATCTGGTTGAATGAGTCAGGACTCATTGTAGAGAAGATAAATAAAGACAGGGAAGAATAATAAAGGGAAGATATGAAGATAGCTGCAGAAGATAGGAGAAGATATGAAAGCTTAGTGTGAGTTGAATGAGGGGCCTATATTCTGTTGAAAGATAACAAGGGAGAAGGAAGATGAAGAGACAATATGGGAATATTCTGCATAAATCACACAACACAAACTGAGGCATTAAAATAAATCCTTCAAGCTGAAATAAACGACATATGTATTCACACAGTAATTTTAAACTGATTATCACACCTGTTTCTTTGCACAAAGTTGGTTTCTGTAAATGAATGGCTATTGCCTCTGCCAGCTTTAACATGCGACCATTATGTATGTTGACACACAAAACGAATTTCCTTAACAATCACATGATCGGTTTCCGAAATGTGCCGTCCAATCGTTGACATAGGAGATTTAAGGTTAGTTTATGTTGTGTAATTTCTGCAGTATGTGTCTGACAAGATGCATCAAAATATGCCAGGAAATAAATCGTGAAATCTATTGTTTGTGTCTTCGTTATTCAAACATTGTTTTGAAAATGGGATTTTACAAATCTATCAAGTGTTTATAATGAGAAGACTTGTATGCAAACTTTCTAGAATTTTGGAATAGTTTAAAGTTTTAGTTTAGAATATCTTCTTGAGAATTTTCTAGAACAGAAACATCTTAGAATTCTACCTATAGTTTAACTCTTAGTATACAATGAGCCGGCAGCCATGCTATCATAGTGGCTAGATGCTCTCCTGCTGGCCCGGGGTTCATGGGTTCAAATCTGCATCCAGATGGATCTTTAGAATTGACCCAGGACCCAGCCTAAAAGGGGTAGCAGGAAATGTCTTGGGAAGTAAATGCGGCCTGTGTGATATTGCCAACAACACCCAATGATTGCCAACAACACCCAATGATTGCCAACAACACCCAATGATTGCCAATTGGTCTGTAAAGCTATTGGTATATAGTGCATTCACAAATGCCCTCATACACGTTCAATTAAAAAAAAAAAAAAGTATTTGTTGCATCGTTATGAAATGCTTCCTCCAGTCTTATATCTACTCCCACCCAAGGAATATGACTTTGATAGGTCCAAAGATAACTGAAATCATGGAACATGGCAAAATTTCGTTGATATTTTGGTGAAAATGTGTTGAATTGACGCTAGCAAACTTGTTTTACAGTCATTATTTACCTCACCTCTGACGAGTTCCGTTCCACTATGCTTCTCATAAGGAAATTCCCTTGCACTATGGAGAATATTCATTATTGGACTCTGATGTTTCCATGTGAAGATGTAGTACATTTCATAATATGCACTTCATCTCTGACCCATAAATTATATACCACATATAAACAAACATTGAGATCTACTGTACAATCTCCAGAACAAAATTTACTTTGTTGATTGTACATAATGATAAGGTTATATGCTAAATCTCATCATTTTCCCTCAGTTGGTTACTGAGTTATGGATATTTATACAGGGGCAAACATTTGTGAGCGCACCATAGCACCATAGGCCCAGTACTCCTTAACTCATTTAAGACATTTCTTTACTGCCATGTTTATAAGCACCTGTATGTCTGTTTCCCAGACAACTGGAACTGCATGACGAAGACCTGGGTCCAATGCCAGATGGTTGGGAGGCCAGGAGGACCACCAGCGGGCGGGTTTACTTTGTGGATCACAACAACCGGACCACCCAGTTCACAGATCCACGTCTGTCGCAGAATTTACATTTGTTGCAGGACAGATTGTGAGTTGTTTGTGGTCAGGTGATCGTTTTTATTGGTGATTTTACACGTGGGTGGACTTTATATGTCTGATTCTCATCATCATCAGGTGCCATCTCCACAGTGAGTAGGTACGTAAAGGACGTATTTTACGCTTTAAGGCACATTGGTCATTTGGTGCTAAACCCATGTTTTTATAGGCCATGTGACACTTGATGGATCATGTGGGCAGCATCATGTACTCAGCATCATGTGGTCAGCATCATGTGATCAGCATCTGTGGTCAGCATCATGTGGTCAGCATCGTGTGGTCAGCATGTGATCAGCATCTGTGGTCAGCATTGTGTGGTCAGCATCATGTGGTCAGCATCGTGTGGTCAGCATCATGTGGTCAGCATCGTGTGGTCAGCATCGTGTGGTCAGCATCGTGTGGTCAGCATTATGTGGTCAGTATTATGTACTCAGTATCATGTGGTCAGCATCGTACTCAGTATCATGTGGTCAGCATCGTACTCAGTATCATGTGGTCAGCATCATGTGGTCAGGATCATGTACTCAGCATAATGTGGTCAGCATCATGTACTCAGCATCATGTGGTCAGGATCATGTGATCAGTATCATGTGGTCAGCATTGTGTGGTCAGCATCATGTTGTCAGCATCATGTTGTCAGCATCATGTGGTCAGCATTGTGTGGTCAGTACCATGGGGGCAGCATCATGTGGTCAGCATCATGGGATCAGTATCATGCGGCCAGTATCATGCTGGTTGCTTTTACTTCCCAAGAAATTTCTCGGCCCCCATTTTAGGCTGGGTCAACCTGGGAATCCAGGTCAATTGGACCAATCTGCCTGCCTTTCCTGTCCGTAACAAACGCTGAGTGCAGGCATCAAAACCTCATTGTCCACGCTTATGATATGGTTAGAGTAACATCCTGGCATTACACCAACGGGCCCTGTGCAGCTGCACAACTGGGTCCCTTTCATGGATATCTGGTTCCACTTTATGTTTGGGTCCATTTTATGTTTGTGTTTGGATCCACTTTAGATTTGGGTCCACTCTGTGTGTTGGACCCGCTTTATGTTTGGGTCCACTTTATTTTTGAGTCCACTTTAGTTACTTTATGTTTGGGTCCACTTTATGTTTGGACCCACTTTTTGTTTGGGTCCGCTTTGTGTTTGAGTCCACTTTATGGTTGGGTCCACTTTATGTTTGAGTCCACTTTATGTTTGGCTCTGCTGTATATCTGACTGCACGATATGTTTAGTTTCATTGTGAGTCTGATTTCTAGATGTGTTTGGTTCCACTTTATGTTTTGTGCCACCATGTATTCAGTTCCATTTTGTTTTGTTCTACTGTGTATTCAGTTTCACTGTATGTTTTGTTCCACCATGTATTCGGTTCCATTTTATTTTCAGTTCCGCTGTGTATTCAGTTACACTTAATGTTTAGTTTCACAGTGTATTCAGTTCCACTTTATGTTTAGTTTCACCATGTATTCAGTTACACTTTATGTTTAGTTCCACTGTGTATTCAGTTCCACATAATGTTTAGTTCCACAGTATATTCAGTTCCACATAATGTTCAGTTCCTACCGTGTATTCAGTTCCACATAATGTTTAGTTCCACGGTATATTCAGTTCCACATAATGTTCAGTTCCTACCGTGTATTCAGTTCCACAAAATGTTTAGTCCCACCATGTATTCAGTTCCACATAATGTTTAGTTCCACAGTGTATTCAGTTCCACAATGTATTCAGTTCCACATAATGTTTAGTTCCACCATGTATTCAGTTCCACATAATGTTTAGTTCCACCATGTATTCAGTTCCACATAATGTTTAGTTCCATCATGTATTCAGTTCCACATAATGTTTAGTTCCATCATGTATTCAGTTCCACATAATGTTTAGTTCCACCATGTATTCAGTTCCACATAATGTTTAGTTCCACTGTGTATTCAGTTCCACTTAATGTTTAATTCCACAGTGTATTCAGTTCCACATAATGTTTAGTTGCACTTAATGTTCAGTTCCACTTAATATTTAGTTCCACTGTGTATCTGGCTCCATGGCATGTCTAGTTTAACTTTATTTTGTTCAGATACGTACGGTTCTCCCCTGCATTTTACATGTACCTATTTTCATCTCTGTCTGTCTGTCTGTCTGTCTGTCTGTCTGTCTGTCTGTCTGTCTGTCTGTCTTTCTGTCTGTCTGTCTGTCTGGTCTGTCTGTCTGTCTGTCTGTCTCTCTCTCTCTCTCTCTCTCTCTCTCTCTCTCTCTCTCTCTCTCTCTCTCTCTCTCTCTCTCTCTCTCTCTCTCTCTCTCTCTCTCTCTCTCTCTCTCTCTCTCTCTCTTCCTCTCTTTTTCTGGGCATGTGTGTGTGTTTTAGATAGAGGGTGAATTTCTCTCCATAAGGGGTCAAATTATGCAGCCCTCCCTGGTTTCCACTGGATTAATGGAACTGCAGTTAAGCTTTATAAATACAATGAATGAATCACCAAGAAATCCCCTCTGCCGTGCGTCCACCTTGACGAGGTAGAGGGGCTTGAGCGTTCCAATGACCCCAAGAGCTATGCCGACGGTAGCACAGCTACTGGTAGGGTCACCCATGTCGGACAGGTCAAGGGAGAGGGACCAGACGAAGTGACGCACAAACCTGCTGCCTTGTAGGTAGACTGGGGACAGTCAAAGGCTAGGGAAAGCATCCCGAACAAATGCTTGTCGAAATCGGATGTACTGAGCCACAGGCTTGACAAAGAAGTGCAACGTAACTTTATCATTTCATGATGCCACAGATGAAAATTAATCGTTATGGTGCTAATCCCGTGAAGTCCCATCAGGCGGTGATAGTGCCGGGCCCCCTGCCTCGAGGGGGTCCACCCATGACTACTGGTGGTCACCTTCCCCTGTGCTGTGGAGTCAAGGCACAGAGGAGTAGGTTAAGAGCTATTGACCAAACACCCCGGACACTCAACATACTACAATGGAATGCAGAAGGAGTTTATAACAAGAAAGCCTCCCTAACACAGCGTCTTCATAAAGATAGAATAGATGTGGCATGCATTCAAGAGACACACCTCAACGCCAATCGCACATTTTCAGTCGAGGGATATCAGGCCACACGTTTCGACCGCGAAGGACACAAAGGAGGAGTTGTAATACTTACACGAAATACAATACCTTGCAGCGAAGTATCTGTGATCTCTGACAACCAAACGGAAATTATAGGTGTTGATATAATGATAAAGGACGTGAAAATAAGAATTTACAATCTATATAGCCCGGCAGATAAGGATCTTACACTCTCAAACATGGAAATAACTGACACAAATTGCATTGTTGTCGGAGACTTTAATAGCCGTTCAGAAAGATGGGGATACCCAGATACTGACAAAAGAGGAGATGAAGTGGAGGACTGGGAAATAGACTCAAATCTCCATCTACTTAACAAAGCGGATGACACACCGAGCTTCTACTCCAGAAGATGGATTACCACTTCTACTCCAGACTTAGCTTTCTGCACAGGAGACATCCTCCACAAAATCGATCGCCATGTGCTGGACCAATTAGCAGGTAGTGACCACAGACCAATCAAGCTTGTAATAAATATGGAGTATGTTCCACAGGAGCAAAAGCCTTTGCCCCGTTGGAATTACAAACGAGCAGATTGGGACAGATTTGCCATACTAACAGACAAATATTGTGAAAACGTAAATACACGATATGGCAACATGAAGCAAATGGTGGAAAGTCTAAACAGAGCAATAATACAGGCGGCCACTGAGTCTATTCCAAGAGGAGCAAGGAAAAATTACAAACCATACTGGACTGAAGAACTACAATTTTGGAGGACAAAGTTGAAGATGCTAGGAAGACCGCAGAGAGAGAACAAACAACTGAAGCGAACATCTCTCTCAAAGCCATCTCAGCAAAATATAAAAGAACAGTAAATCAAACAACAAGAGATTGTTGGAGGAAAAAAACAGAAAACCTGAATTTTGACAGGGATGGAAACAAACTATGGAAACTAGTGAAAGCCATGAACAATGAAGGACCTAGAAACAAACAAATAACAATTAAACAAGGAAATGCCTTGCTTACAGGAAAAAAGGCTGCAAATGCACTAATGGAACACTATGCCAGTGCAAACCACATTGATATTACAGCCGAACAGAAGAAAGCAATCAAAGATAAACAGATACATCATAGATATACAGAGGCAGCAGCAGAATATATGATGGCAAATCTAACAATGGAAGAAATGGAACAGGCAATGAATACCCTAAAAAAGAAGACATCACCAGGAAAGGATGGAATCACAAATGAAATGCTAATAGGACTAGGCACTAAGGCAAAAAAGAAACTACTAGCAGTCCTAAATTACAGCTGGAAGAGGGGAATAGTCCCACAGGCATGGAAGGAAGCTATACTAATACCAGTCCCAAAGAAAGGAAAAGACCTGGAAGAACCAAATGGCTATCGACCTATCAGTCTTCTTAGCTGTGTAGGAAAATTAATGGAACGCATTATCAATGGCAGGCTAACATGGCATCTGGAAGAAAACCAACTCTTTAACACCTCACCAAGCAGGATTCAGAAAGTACAGATCTACTGAAGATCAAATAACCTATATAGCTCAGGAAATAGAGGATGCCTTCCAAGAGAAAAAGCACACACTAGCAGTCTGGATAGATTTAGAAAAAGCATTTGATAAAGTATGGAAGGAAGGACTGAAAGTAAAACTGCAAAAAATGCATGTTTGCGGGAAAATGTACAAATGGATCAGCCACTACCTTGAGAACAGAACTGCCAGGACAAAAGTACAAGGACAAACCAGCAAAATGATGCTGTTGGAGCAAGGTGTCCCCCAAGGAGGAGTTCTTTCACCAACATTATTCCTAGCATATATAAACGACATCACGGAAAATTTTCCAGCCAGAGTACACACATCATCCTTTGCAGATGACCTAGCCATATGGACATCTGAAGAATATATTAGTACAGCTAACAGCAGAATACAGCAAGCCCTATTAGCGCTAGAGGACTGGTCAAAATCATGGCTAGTGAAGATAAGTGAGGAGAAAACAACATGCACAGTGTTCTCCCTCTCAACTAAAACTCAGCAACCTAAGCTGGTATTGAATGGAAAAATATTGCGCCATGAAGAAAATCCAAACTATCTAGGAGTCACCTTTGATCGTCGCCTGACATGGAAGACACAGGTTGAGAAAAATCGAACAAGAGCAAGGCAAAGAATGGCAATCATGAAAAAGCTTGCTGGTACAACATGGGGAGCAGATGAGAAAGTTCTCAAGAAGTTATATACTGGACGGGTGAGGCCAGTACTGGAATATGGCATTGCAGCTTGGGCAACAGCAGCTAAGTCAAACTTTAACAAAATAAGTAGAGTCCAAAATCAAGGAATGCGAATCATAACTGGAAGCCTGAAGACAACGCCTATTAATGAATTAGAAAAGATCACTTGTTTACAACCAATGCAGGATAGAAGAGATAGCAGAGCCCAGCAACAAGCAGAAAAATTTAGAAGATTGACAGACCACCCTATGTACAACAGATTTAATGGTTTTGGAAAGGGAAGACTGAAGCGTAGCAACTTTGTAGAAACTGCAAAACGAAGGATTAGGTCAGATCCTATTCTTAACATATCAACAGTCAAGCCCATACACAATGCACACAAGTTCCCAGCTTGGAGACAGCAGCAACTGCCTGAGATGATAGAAAACATTCCTGGTATTGAGAAAAAGAACACTCAGCATGAAACCGAAAGAAGAGAAATAACCCTAAACTACATAAAAGAACATTACCCAAGCAGGAATTGGACCCATGCATATACAGATGGATCAGCCAAAAATTCAATAGAGAATGGAGGAGGAGGAATTCTCCTAAATTTAAAAAATGGAGCGAAAAAAACACATTCAATGGCAACTGGAAAATTTTCAAGTAACTTCAAAGCGGAGGTAGAGGCTCTGAAAACTGCAGCAGAAATGCTCCTGATGGAGGAAAATAAAGAGAAGCAAATAGCTATCTTCATAGATGCAAAGTCAGCTGTCTCAATACTGAAGAGCAATAACAGCACAGAACTAACTGACCTAAGAGCAGCACTCCATGGTCTATGCCAGAAATCCAAAAAAGTTGTAATACAGTGGATCCCATCACATTGCAGTATACCTGGAAACGAAGAGGCTGACAGACTGGCAAAAGAGGGCGGACGACTACCACAGCCTGACATAGACATAACCTATAATGAGGCAAAGAGGTTGATAAAAAGCACTTATAGAACCAAATGGGAATCAGAGCATCCAGGCCATCAGAAGGATGATGCATATTACAAACTCGACCGAAGAGAACAAGTAGCAATCTTCAGACTCCGCACAGGACATAACAGGCTGAAATACCACTTGTTCAATAAACTAAAGATAGGAGATACCGATGAATGTAATTGTAGAACTGGAAAAATGACAGCAAAACATTTGCTGCAGGATTGCCCAACGTATGCAGAACAGAGAAAGATATTTTGGCCCACATCTGCTTCATTTGAGGACAAGCTCTATGGAGATATCAACAAGCTAAAGTTGACCGCAGATTACTTTAACTATATACAGGTTGACATTTAAAGGTGCATGAAGACCCAGAGGCATGAAATGGAATATTGCTTGGATAGCAAATCCATTACGTGGAAAGTCCAAATCAAAAGCCCATTGTGTGGGCTTCATAAAAGGTGGAAAAGTGTCCTAGTGGCACGAAATGGAATATTGCTTGGATAGCAAATCCATTACGTGGAAAGTCTGAATCAAAAGCCCACTGTGTGGGCTTCATAAAAGGTGGAAAAGTGTCCTAGTGGCACGAAATGGAATATTGCTTGGCTAGCAAATCCATTACATGGAAAGTCCGAATCGAAAGCTCACTGTGTGGATGTCATCTGCAGACTGCATACTTCTGGTTTCCGGAAGAACAGCCTATGGTGAACGGAAGGCCCAATATACGGAAGTGAGGCTAAGCAGCCATGTGCAGGACGTGACGATTCCTTGGGTGAGCCCAGTACCAGAGCGCTATGTATCGGCTCTGCAAGTATGGAAGCCTCCTTGGATGGCGGGGAATGCCCATGGTCTGCCCCTGCCTTCCCTTGAGGGCTGACCAGGATCTTTGGCTGTTCTATATGGACCAGCTGGGATGGGGGATAACACCACAACAGTGAGAGTCAAACGTCCTAAGAAACCCCCGGGAAGGTTAACCCGGTCAACAAATGCCCGCAGAAGTCGGATGTGTCGGCCTAACGGCGCAAGAACGCAGCTCTGCTGTAAACAGGCACAACGCAATCACATCCGAAAAAAAAACTCCGGATGAACGAAGAAGAAGAAGAATCACCAAGAAATGAGAAGTGGATGGTAAGCTTTACAAGAACGCGATCATGAGTAACAAAATGGACGTTGAGGCCAAAGCCTTCGTCAGCACACAAACAACAAACACACATGGATACAACTACATGGAAAACACTACATGAAAATATCAACATAAAAGTTATTTAACTGTTTTCTTGTTGTGGACTGGATACGTGTTTTATGAAATCTGCATGTATGATTCTAATAAAGCGACTGAATGGTCCGGATGAAGGCTTTATTGCAACGTCCATTTTATTACTTGTGATCTTAACGCTTACCATTCACTTCTTGTGGTTTGGTGATTCATTCTTGGTGGACAGCAATTCTGTGTATTATTATTATCCAGTCAAATACTGTAACATATCACTGCCATACAACAGCAGCTGTCATATGTTCATATGTCCATATGTCTTGCCCAGGAAAAGTCCCTCACAGGACAAGGAGAATGAGCAGCCCAACTTGCCCAAGTATAAGCGTGACCTGGTACAGAAGCTGAAGGTGCTCAAGCATGAAATCAGCTCCCTCCAGCCGCAGGCCGGCCACTGCAGGCTGGAGATCAGCCGGGAGGAGGTCTTTGAGGTGTGTCTGCTGTCTCTGTGGCATGTCTGCTGTCTTTGTTGTATGTCTGCTGTTTTTATTGTATGTATGCTGTTTGTTGTATGTCTGCTGTCTTTGTTGTATGTCTGCTGTCTTTGTTGTATGTCTGCTGTCATTGTGTTATGTCTGCTGTCCTTTTGTTATGTCTGCTGTTATTTCAGTATGTCTGCTGTCATTGTAGTAAGTCTGCTGTTATTGTGGGATGTCTGTTGTCATTGTGGTATGTCTAGTGTCATTGTGGTATGTCTAGTGTCATTGTGGTATGTCTGCTGTAATTTGGGTGTCTCTGCTGTCATTGGGGTATGTCTGCTTTCATTGTAGTAAGTCTGCTGTCATTATGGTATGTCTGCTGTTATTGTGGTATATCTGCTGTCATTGCAGTTTGTCTGATGTCATTGTGGTATGTCTGCTGTCTTTATGAGATGCCTGCTGTCATTGCAGTATGTCTGCTGTCATTGTGGTATGTCTGCTGTCTTTGTAGTATGCCTAATGTCATTGTAGTATGACTGCTGTTATTGGGGTATTATGTCGTTGTCATTGGGTATTATGTCTGTTGTCATTGGGGTATTATGTTGTCATTCACGTGTTTACTGTTACAGAAATATGTCTGCTGATTGAGGTAATTGTGTTATAATTGGAGTATGTTTATTGTTATAGAAATATGTCCACTGTCATTGAGGTATGTCTGCTATGTTTGAGTTACATTGTTAGAAATTTCTGGCACAGCATATGAGTGGACTGTTTCATGTAGCTTGTGTGATATGTAACCATAAAAGTGCGGAAACTCAATTTCCCAATGAGACACAGTATGGTCCATGTGAACAAGTTATAGACTCATTGTTGTGATGGAGAGAACTAAACAAACTCCAGTGAACCAAGAGGTGAGGGAAAGACGCAGGCACTGGATAGGACACACACTGAGAAAACCTGAGGACAATATAGCTAGATATTCTCTTGTCTGGAAGCCACAAGATAGGACAACCTGAGGACAATATAGCTAGACACTCTCTTGTCTGGAACCCACAAGATAGGACACACACTGAGAAAACCTGAGGACAATATAACTAGATATTCTCTTGTCTGGAAGCCACAAGATAGGACACACACTGGGAAAACCTGAGGACAGTATAGCTAGACACTCTCTTGTCTGGAAGCCAAAATCGAATGAAGTAACGGGAGACCTATAAACACACAGTGAACAAAGGAATGAACAAACTTTATTTTCAAAGGGTCACAAATTGGGCACGCAGGCCTGTCTTACAATAAGCCCTCCATTCACTCATCTTTTGTACATCAATGATCTGTTGTGATTGTTACATTCACATAGGGAAAAAATATTGTCAAATGAAAGTTGTAAACATGAACAATGCATATTACCATGTTATGAGACAGGCAGGCAGCCAGTCACACATACACACGCACATGCACCAACACATAAATACATATATACATGCATACCTGCATGCATACATCATTTACACAAACCCTCACAGTTATGAAGACACAGATTATGGGCATATTCTTAAACAAGTGAATCGGTACAATTATCTCGGAACAGCCATAACATCTGATGGGATATGCCTTGAAGAGATTAGAACAAGAATCGCCATGGCGAAGGTAGCCTTGTGCAAGATGAAAAACATAGTGACCGATAAAAAGATGTCAATTGCAACAACAAAAAGAGTGTTAAGGTGCTACATAAAACCTGTGCTTTTTGTATGGAAATTAAGCGTGGACAATGAGCAGACAAACTGAAAAACACCTGATGGCTGTGGAAATGTGGTTTCTTAGGATAATGCAAAGAATACCGTGGACAGACAGAAAAACCAATGAACAAGTCCTTCAAGAAACAAATTAAAATCGAGACATTAAACACAGACAGTCAACAATCTTTGCGCATGTTATAAGAAGAAATGAATTGGAGAACTTGGTGACAACTGGCAAGATCGAAGAGAAGAGACCAAGAGGAAGACTGAGATGTAAATACCTGGATGAGTTGGTCACATGGCATGGTCGAGACAGAAACACAGAGCTGATCCACGACTCTGGTGATCGAGTGAGATGGCGAAACATGACCGCCCACGCTTATCGGCATGGCACATAATGGATGGATGGAATAACACACAAATACAAACTCCCTCATATACACATATACTCACTCACAATCACAAGCTCATTAATGAAAGTTACCAAACAAAAGTTAACAAACTCACGAACAAAAGTTAGCAAACAAAAGTTAATAAACTCACTAACAAAAGTTACCAAACAAAAGTTAACGAACACACTAACAAAAGTTAACAAACACTAACAAAAGTTACCAAACAAAACTTAACAAACTCGCTAACAAAAGTTACCAAACAAAAGTTAACAAACACACTAACAAAAGAAGAAGAAGCCGTGTTGGTGTAGTGGGTAAGAGAGTAAATGACTGTTGATAAACTTGTGGTGTGGTTTCTTGCTAGGACTCATACCGGCAAGTCATGAAGATGAGGTCCAAGGATCTGCGGAAACGTTTGATGGTGAAGTTCCGTGGAGAGGAAGGACTGGACTACGGTGGTGTGGCCAGGTACAGTGAGAGAATGTCTTCTCTGTCAAACTAGATCTGGCTTGTGTCATTGTTATTTGGTTAGTTGCCAGAATGATTTATGTGTATTTTGAAGACAAGGCTGTCTGTGGTGAAGTAACTAAGCAGCCTGTCTTACACTCTGAAGGTTGTGGATTTGATTCTGGACTCTTGTCATTTGGTTCATGAAAGCAAATTTCTCAGACCACCAGAGGTCGTCGCTGGAGCTATGGAGTTTGTGCTTTGAGTAGTACTTTTGGCAGGTCTCCCTGCAGAAAGAGATTAAACCAAATGGGATGGAACCCAGTGCATTGAAGCTGATCCTGTTGCCTGCAAACCTGTTACCTTGAAGCCAGGAAGGTGAAGGTAGTTGTGTAAATGTATTGTGGGTTGTTTATCATCATAAATTGTGTGCATGTTATATTTTCAATTAAAATAACATTGTTAGCGATCATGTTTGTTTTGTACAGTTGTGGGGAGGTTTTGGTTTCATCAAGACATTTGCCTGGGCTCGCAGGTTGACCCAGTTTACAACGGTTACCAGGAAATCTGGGAAGGAAATGTGGCCAACAGAATATTGACCATACCGTCCATCAGGTGCCGATTGAGTCTTTAACAGGATATTGACCATACCGTTTAGATTAGATTAGAATAAGAATCACCATGGTGAAAGTAGCCTTTAACAAGATGAAAAACATACTGACCGTTTAAAAGATGTCAATTGAAACGAGAAAAAGAGTGTCGAAGTGCTACAAAGAGACTGTACTTTTGTATGGATGTGAGACTTGGACAAGGAGCAGTCAAGCTGAAAAAACATCTGATGGCTGTAGAAATGTGGTTTCTGAGGAGAATGCAAAGAATTCCATGGACAGACAGAAAAACAAATGACCAAGTACTACAGGAAACAAATGAAAATCGTAAATTGATTAGAGAAATTAGACATAGACAGTCAAAATATTTTGGACATGTTATGAGAAGAAATGAATTGGAGAACTTGGTGAAACTGGCAAGATCGAAGGGAACAGACCAAGGGGAAGACCGAGAAATAAATACCTGGATGACTTGTCCACATGGCATGGTCGAGACAGGAACAGTGAGCTGATCCATGACTCTGGTGATAGAGTGAAATGGCTAGTCATGACCGCCCACGCTTTCCAGCATGGCGCATGATGAATGGATGGACCAAACCATCCATCGGGTGCCGATTGAGTTTTTAACAGGATATTGACTGTGCCATCCATCGGGTGCTGATTGAGTCTTTAAAAACATGGGGTGAGCACCATATTTCCAGAAAATCTCAAGGCGTGAAAATAGTCTTTTAAAGTTAAAAGTTAGCTGCATATCCTTTACAGGACGTCACTGTCAACTCCAGCATTATTTTGTTGTTAGGTGATCTCTTGGATCTCTTCAGTAGTTTGCCATTGCTTTCTGAATGACCGGTGCACATACCATTTCGTAAAAAACCAACGCAAGGCGGTCTGCTACCAAATCGTCACTGCTGTGCTTCGAACGCGGTATGAGGGATTACGAACTGTGTCCATAACCTCTTCGCCACGGAGCCGGTAAATAGTCTTTTACTTTAAAAAAATAACAACTGTTGTATGTTGTATAGACAGTGCCTTTCACGTGTTGTTTAATGCACAAATAGTTGCTTGTTAAAGTTTGCAGAAGCCATAATGATTAATCTACACAGGCCAGTTTTGTGCAAACAGAAATACATGATAGTCAGTTTAAAATTACTGTGGTAGACAGTTGACATTACTGTGCGACCGTGTGTATATTTAAGCTTGAAGGATTTATCTAGTTATTTTACTGTACACCCTCTGGTTTATTGGGTATATGGTGCTAGTGCCATATTTATATAGATCAACACACATGGTGATGTAGCCAGTATCTGCCACTTTTATTTCCCTAGACATTTCCTGGTGCACATGTTAGGCTGGGTGGTTGTTGAGCTGATGCACATGTTAGGCTGGGTGGTTGTTGAGCTGGTGCACATGTTAGGCTAGGTGGTTGTTGAGCTGGTGCACATGTTGGGCTGGGTGGTTGTTGAGCTGGTGCACATGTTAGGCTGGGTGGTTGTTGAGCTGGTGCACATGTTAGGCTGGGTGGTTGTTGAGCTGGTGCACATGTTAGGCTGGTTGTTGAGCTGGTGCACATGTTAGGCTGGGTGGTTGTTGATGCTGGTGCACATGTTAGGCTGGGTGGTTGTTGAGCTGGTGCACATGTTAGGCTGGGCGGTTGTTGAGCTGATGCACATGTTAGGCTGGGTGGTTGTTGAACTGGTGCACATGTTAGGCTGGGTGGTTGATTAGCTGAGTGAGTCGAGTCAACCTGAGTCCAGAACTGACATCACATAAACCATGACATTTCCATACACGCTTCATCCTCATCTTCAACAACCAGAGAAGAATCCCAATACTAATGGTACTATTCGCAATCTGATTATGTGTCCGCCTGGCCTTTCCTCAGAGTTCTGCCGACCAGGTCCTTTGGTTACATTCTGCTGCCCCATTCTCAAAAGGGAATCCAAGACAGTTTTGGAAATGTCGATGCAAAGAGAAGCTCATGATATCCACATCAGCAAATGAACTTGTTTGTTATGTTGGAAACTTGCCAAAACATTGTTTATTTTTTGGATATTGGAATACAGGCACCTCAATCAATCAATCAATCAAACAATCAATCAATCTCCACAATGAAGGTTGCTATAATGGATCTCCAACATTGTCATCTCTTGCCAGGTCTGTAGATTCTGTCAGATTGCTGTCTATCCATATCTTGATGTTATCTACCCACTTGTATCATTGCCTACCTCTTGCTCACTTGCCTTCAACCTCACCCTCCAGTATGGTTTTTCTAAGTGTCTCACACCTTTTAACGTGTCTGAAATATTTCACTTGCCTCTCGGCATTGGTATACTACTGAATGTAAACATGCCAAGAAATCACAAACAGCTAACAAAAATGCCGGAGTTCATTGCAATGTCCTGTAAAGGATATGCAACTAACTTGTCACCATTGTGCATCCTCAGGGAATGGTTCTACCTGTTGTCTCATGAGATGTTGAATCCATACTACGGCCTCTTCCAGTACTCCAGAGATGACATCTATACCTTACAGATCAACCCTGACTCGGGAGTCAATCCAGTGAGTATATATATAAACTGTACCTACCAGATCAGTCCTGACTCATGAGTCAGCCCAGTGAGTATATATCTAAACTATACCTACCAGATCAGTCCTGACTCAAAGGTCAACTGATTGGGCATACATCTGAACTCTTCTGTATAGATCATCCTACATCAACTTCAGCTTACATCTAGGTTGGTTGGTGGTTGATGGTTGGTTGGTGTGTGGTTGATGGTTGGTTGGTGTGTGGTTTGCGGGTGGTTGGTGGGTGTTTGGTTGACTCTGTTTCCCCTGGAAGACAGAATCTGAAGTCTGATGCAGTGGTGTTCAAGTTGTCTGAGCCAAGAAAAAGGCCAAGAAAAAGGTGTACTGGAGTTAGGCTGGCGCAGAGACTACTTTCCTGACCCAGTACCACAGTTCCAACTTCATGGGGATTGTGTCGTAGGGCTCTCCTACCCCTCTCCAAACTCAGAAACCAACAGGGTGTGCAAGTCCACACACATACTTGTCGGAAATTGTTTTGGGTAGTCAGTAGCCATACTGTTCAAACTTCAAGTAATGGGTCCACCTCTTAATTGCTCAGTTCCTGTGCCAGCAAAAACCACATGAAATACACATCATTGTCCCACATGAACTCGTGAAAGAAACAAGCTGTCCTTAACAAGAATATGCAGTTCATTGTCAGAAGAGGTGACCACTCAAGCAAAACCCCAATATGATCTCATAAGGTCAGCCACCGAAGTGCCAGCAGTTAACCATTTGCCATTTTGTGAAATGTACACTTCATAGCACAGCAAAGGTGGGCACAAAAATGATGCATTCCAAAAGAAATCCACAGCTCATTGTCACATCACGCACTCAGCTCAGTAGCTAGGCAACAAAACTGGTTCCTACAAGTCCAAACATGGAGGCAAATTCATTAGCAAACCGTGCTAGGAGACAATCAATTCTCAAGGTCTTACTGGCCCCGTCTGCCTAGCTGCCATGTTGGCCAGGTAGTTTTGGGTTTTGCCATGTAGCAATATTAGATCTACAGCAGTAAGCTTACGGGTTAATAGAAGGCTTACAGTAAAAGAACAACAAAGGGAACAAGTCACGTAACAACGCTTAACTGACACGAGCTGAGAAAGCGAATAAAGGCAGATCAGAGCACATGATGATGATGAAGAGCACTAAGGGAAACTACTCAGGAAACGTGCGTATCACGTGATGTTGACAGGTTAGTACACGAAGAGAAAGGAAACATCTAGATTTTAGTGAGGTCAGGGTTGCGACAGAAGTAAGACGTCAAAATGTTTTGAAGCCGTGAAAGATTGATAAAGTTATCTGTGTATTGAGTCTCCAGTACGAATCGAATATGTATCATCCAGCTAGTACGGCTAAGCGAATGCAAAGCATGAAGGTTTGTGGGACTTCACAGAATTAATGGCAGCCCAGCGACACCGCACACCAGTCGCTACGATCAAGCTGTAAGTTTGACCTTAGTTCATAACGTAGACATCTTTATACGACTTGAATAGTCGCACTTCTGAAACGATTGTGTTTGCTCTTCCAATGACTTAATTTTATCCAGCAGAACTGAACATGTGTTTGTTAATATCCCTCACACACCCTCCCACATATACGCGAACATGTGATTTATACATGCTGTCTTATATGTTTACAATAAATGAAAGAGTACCAAGGACGTCAGACTATGCATTATTCATTGTATGTTGATGTTCCTGTTTAAATCTGTCAGTGAGATTGAGACAACGAGCTACCAACAGCTCATTGGTAGAGTTGGTGTAGATCTAATATTGCTACATGGCAGGTATCACTAATAAGAGATCAGTTAAAATGTTTTGCCGGCTTCCTGGCCTAGAGGTTAGCGACTTTTCTCCGTAATCTCGTATACTCTCGTAAGTAACGTGACGATGGTGAGAATCAGCAGTGGTTCGAATCGCGTTGGTAACTTACGGGGTATGTGAGCCGGCCGCTCAGAAAGCAGTGGCAAACTACTGAGCATAATCTTTCCAAAGAAATCAACAATCAGCTGAAAGATGCTTATGTTGACAGCGATGTCCTGTAAAGGATATGCAAAATAAAATTTTTTAATGTTTTATCTGGCACACAATATCAGCTTGTATATTTATAGAACATGTTCTTATTTCAGGAGCATCTGTCTTACTTCCATTTCGTGGGCCGGATTATTGGGCTGGCCATCTTTCACAGTCATTACTTAGACGGGGGATTCACCTTGCCATTCTATAAACAGCTACTGGGAAAGCCCGTCAACCTTGATGATCTGGAGAGTGTGGACCCACACTTACATCGCAGCCTTTGTTGGATGTTGTATGTTGGTTGTTTGTTTCTGGCTGATTAATGTTGTATGTTTTGTTGGTGGATGTTGTGTGTTGCTTTTAATGGTGGTGGTGATGATGGAGGGATGCATGTTGTTATCAGGTTTTTGTTTTGGATATTGTATACTGTCTATTGTTTTTCATGATGAATGCTAAATATTTCTGGCAGATGTTGCCAGTATTATGAGTCTGATGGCAAAAACATTATTAAGAATTGTGAATGAAAAGATTAAAAATGACAAGATTTGAAATACAATAAGGACAGTGCACATTTGTTCGGACAAAAGATTCAAATGAAGCTACATGAATTATCTTCTTGTTCATATGTTAGGTGTGTAGCAGAAATGTGTGTCAGAGAGAGAATTGTTTGTAAGAGAGAGAGAGAGAGAGAGAGAGAATTTTGTTTGTGAGAGAGAAAATTGTATGTGTGAGAAAGGGAATTGTGTGTGTGTGAGAGAGAGTATTGTGTGTGGGAGAGAGAATTGTGTGTGTGAGAGAGAGATCATAGAGTACACCAGTGTAGAAATGTAGCCAGCTATAACCTATCTAACCTCCCATAGTAAACTGGACTCACTGTAATTCTGCAGGGTCAACAATATAGAGAACGTGCTGGACCACACTTTCTCTGTCGAGCATCATTCATTTGGCTGCGTCCAGGAGCATGAGCTCAAGCCTGGAGGGAAGGACATTGATGTCACCGAGGACAACAAAAGAGAATATGTCAAGTAAGCCTGGTAGTCTTTGACTTATATCATATACATATCAAGAGGAAATTACTGTGATGATGAGTTTGGAGATATCTCCCTGACATTCATTTTCTTCTCAATAACTTTGTCTTATTGGTCGTTTGTGAGCCCGTATACCCGGGTTCGAAACACAGCGGTGCTGGTTTTTTCGAAAAAGGTGTAGGAGCCGGTCATTCAGAAAGCAATGGCAAACTACTAAACATAAAATGTGCTCAGGAATCACGAACAGCGAAAATGCTGGGGTTGACTGCTACGTCCTGTGAAGGACATGCAACTTAATTTTTTTTTTTATGGGAGCTGGTCATTCAGAAAGCAAGGCAAACTACTGAACGTAAAACTTGCCAGTTAAATGCTGGTGTTGACAGTGATGTCCTGTAAAAAGGATATGAAAGAAAAAAAATTTGTCTTGGCCTGTATCGTATAAATAGTAAAGCAAAGGCGCATTTTACATGCTTTGAGCCGCATTTTACATGCTTTGAGCCACATTGGGCTAATCCCATATTTTTATATTAAGAGACAAATTATTGCAATGATGATTTTGGAATTCTTGTAGCCTATGCCATGTGACATTGGTGATAATGTCTGTCTACAGCCTTCTGTCTCGTGTACTGTCAATGATTCTGATGATCCTCCATGTCATGATGTCAAACTATCCAGCATCTTCTCTCTTGGTCTCCCTCATCCACTCCTCTCCTCTAATTTTCCCATTGTGATGACATGCTCCAGCTTCCTCCTTCTCATGACATGCCCAAATAATGTGGACTGTCTTCTTATGATGTGAGTAACCAGTTCTCTTTGTGAGTTACCTCTTCTTTCAAGATATCTTCATTACCCTTTTAAATCTGTCCATAGTGTTCTCATCATTCTGATATAAAACCACATGACTGTACCTTTCATTATTCCTCGCGCGTCTGCTATTTATCCATGATTCACTTCTTTACATCAGGATTGGCTCTATTTAGCTCATAATTTATCCCAACCTTGTCTTATGTTCTTCTTCTCATCTCCATAGTAGATTGATTGCTAGTCTGTCCATAGCCATCCTCTGTCATAGCCCTGTCATGTGTTCTTTATCTCACCTCCACGGTTATCCACTTTGCAGTCTGTGCCACTACAGTTCTAGGGATAATGTACCACTTTTTAGTACTGTGTCCTGTTTATGAGACAGTTTACTTGCCTCTATTCAAATATAAAGAAAAAAAGTCGCTTAAAAGTCGACATGGTCGACTTCATTGCACCAGGTTTTATCCCATATGGCTCGGTCTCTTTCCGCAGTACGGAAAGCGTCGCACAAAGCACGAACTCCGTAGCTTTTAGCGACGACCCACAGGAGTCTCCGAAACATTTAACTCGTAAACCGAAGGGTGCGGCCAGGAATCGAACCCACAACCTTCGGAGCCCGAGTCAAACGGCTTGACCACTTCGCCACAGAGACTCCCGAATTCAAATATAAAACTGGGTATATGTTTCAGTTATAAATATAAAATTGGGTATCAAAGAATACTCCCATTTTTATATTTACAAGTGAAACATATACCTAGTTTTATATTTACAACAGGTAAATATAAAACTAGGTATATGTTTCAGTTGTAAATATAAAACTGGATATATGTTTTGGTTGTAAATATAAAGCCGAGCATGTTTTGGTTGCAGATATAAAACTGGGTATATGTTTCAGTTGTAAATATAAAAATGGGCATATTCTTTGATTGTAAGTATAAAGCCGGACATATGTTTCACTTGTAAGTATAAAGCCAGGCGTATGTTTCACTTGTAAGTATAAAGCCAGACGTATGTTTCATTTGTAAGTATAAAGCCGAACATACGTTTCAGTTGTAAATCTAAAACTGGACATATGTTTTGGTTGTAAATATAAAATTGTACATATAAATCTAAAACTGGGTATGTTTCAGTTGTAAATATAGAACTGGATATGTTTTGATTGTAACTATAAATCCAAGCATATTAACTGCTCCTGTGGTTGAATGTCTTATTATTGAAGGCCCATTTATTGACTATTGTTACATTGGTCATCCTCTCTGGAGAAACTGATCCGTTTCACTGACATTTATTTTGGTTTTTCATTTGACAGACTCTACGTCCAGTGGAGGTTCATGCGAGGCATAGAGGCACAGTTCTTGTCCTTACAGAAGGGCTTCAATGAAATCATTCCACAGCACATGTTGCGAGCTTTTGATGAGAGAGAGCTGGAGGTTCGTTTGTTTTCTATTCTCTCCTTAGTTCAGGTACTACCTGCTTTCTGTTATCGCCCAGTGTTGGGCTGCACTCAGCAAACCTGACGTTCTACATTGTGCCAACAACTTCGGATGGAGGAGAGCAATTGGGAATGTACAAGCCTTATCCTAGTGCTTGGAAATGCAACCCAGACTACATGTCATGGCAGATCAGGCCCTAAGCCTTGGTTGGCAACTGATCTACATTCAGAGCTCTGACAGCAGACAGCTTCTGCAGCTTGTCTTGTTACAGATGTATTGGTGTTACCTTTCCTCTGGAATAAACTAAGCAGGCTGAGAGAGGGATCTTGCTGCGTGGGCAACACATGGTCTCTACAGTTCAGCCCAGGCTGTGTGCTATAGAGAGATATAACTCCATCCCTGGTTCCTGCCAAGAATTGTAGCTATTGTGTCTTCTTTGAAGCATCAACTGTCAAGACAACCAGGTGCCAGCCAGTACAGTACTTAGATCAGAGTACTCTTCTACTGCTGCTGCTGCTGCAATTTATTCCTCATTGGAGCAAAGAACCTCAACCGACTTGCTCCAAGCTGTCCTGTCTTATGCTATCTCATGCACCACCTCCGTCCATGTCCTCATAGTATAGTGGTAAGTATCCCAGCATGTCATGACACGGTAACACACTGAATTTGAGACCCTCTGAAGATAAAGTTTAATCTTTCGTTCCTCCCAATATTACTCATTTCTGTCTCTAATTCTCTTCTCCATGTATATCTAGGTCTCTCTCAATTGTGTTTATCCTGTGAGCTCCAGGCAAGGAATGCTTGGTTAAACTATGCTCAAATTTTCTCGGCGTGTGTCCTATCCAGTGCCATGAATGAATCACCCAAATAAACGAGAAGTAGATTGTGAGCTTTACTAAAACACGACTACAAGAGACAAATTGGACGTTGCGGCCAAAGCCTTCGTCAGCACAGGACAAACAAATACAAACCAACACAAAACTACATGAAACACACTATGACAATATTAAACTATTAAACTAATTAAATAAAAGTAAGGTGTTGTAGCCTAGCGGGGGGAAAAACAACACGTGTGTGGGGCGGTAAGGGTAGCACGCCGCTTAGAAAACACACTGACACGCGCGCACAGAATGGACTACAAATCGACAACAATCTTACCGACAACGAAGACGAAACGTGAAATATATAGTAGCAGTTCAAGGGAGCGGACAATGGTAAACAAGAATGAGGTGAACTGCAGTAAAGCTTAAAAAGGCAATGAATGAATCACCCAAATAAACGAGAAGTAGATTGTGAGCTTTACTAAAACACGACTACAAGAGACAAATTGGACGTTGCGGCCAAAGCCTTCGTCAGCACAGGACAAACAAATACAAACCAACACAAAACTACATGAAACACACTATGACAATATTAAACTATTAAACTAATTAAAATAGCCTAGCGGGGGGAAAAACAACACGTGTGTGGGGCGGTAAGGGTAGCACGCCGCTTAGAAAACACACTGACACGCGCGCACAGAATGGACTACAAATCGACAACAATCTTACCGACAACGAAGACGAAACGTGAAATATATAGTAGCAGTTCAAGGGAGCGGACAATGGTAAACAAGAATGAGGTGAACTGCAGTAAAGCTTAAAAAGGCAATGAATGAATCACCCAAATAAACGAGAAGTAGATTGTGAGCTTTACTAAAACACGACTACAAGAGACAAATTGGACGTTGCGGCCAAAGCCTTCGTCAGCACAGGACAAACAAATACAAACCAACACAAAACTACATGAAACACACTATGACAATATTAAACTATTAAACTAATTAAAATAAAATCCAGTGCCAGCGTCTCCTCTTAACTCTCTGGTCTTTGTTGGTTTCTCTTCATGAACTCTACCTTGGTGGTTCTGTCATACCATTTTAGTGCCTCTGTTCTGTGAAGGCACCAGGTAATGAATGTTTGTAATTTACTTGCAATTGTTTTTCATTCTAATGCTCTAGTCTAACACTTCATTCTGACTCTTCATTCGAACACTTCATTCCGATTCTTCATTCTAACACTTCATTCTGACTCTTCATTCTAACACTTTATTCTGACACTTCATATTCCACTAAGGCAGTACCTGCCGTGGCACAACCTTGATCTTTGTTTCTGTTGACAGCTGATGATTGGAGGCCTGGGCAGGATTGACATTGAGGACTGGAAGCGGCACACACGGCTCAAGCACTGCACCGCAGAAAGCAACATTGCCAGATGGTTCTGGAGAGCGGTGGAGAGCTTTGATGATGAAATGAGAGCCAGGTTACTGCAGTTTGTTACTGGCAGCTCCCGAGTACCTCTGCTGGGATTCAAGGCCTTGCAGGGTAGGTGGTTGTAGTTTGCCGCAGGAAGTCATCAGGTTATGGTGTGAGATGAGGGACTTTGAGTGTGTGTGTGTATGCATGTGTATATGTGTGTGCATATGCCTCTTTGTGTGTGTGATTCGGTCTGTCTGTCTGTCTCTCTGTTTTCATGTGTGACTCAGTGTCTGTTTGTATAAGTCCACCTGTCTGCTTATCCACCTTTCTGACTGTCTGTGTGGACAGTCAATGTTGTTGAAATGGTGAATATTGTTGTTTGGATGGTGAGTATTATTTTCAAGATAGTAAATGTTGTTGTAGGGATACTGAATATTGATTTTGGGACAGTTTCAATTGTTGAAATAGTGAATGTTGGTGTTGAGACAGTGAACGTTGTTGAGATGGTAAATGTTGGTGTTGAGGCAGTCAATGTTGTTGAGACAGTCAATGTTGGCATTGAGACTGAATGTTGAGACAGTGAATTTGATTGTTGAGGCAGTAAATAATGTTGTTATTACAGTGAATATTGTTGTTGAAACAAAGAATGTTGTTGTTGAGGCAGTCAGTGTTGGTATTGAGACTGAATGTTGTTGAGACAGTGAATTTTATTGTTGTTATGACAGTGAATATTGTTGTTGAAACAGTGAATGTTGTTGTTGTTGGGGCGTAAATAATGTTGTTGAGACAGTGAATGTTGGTGTTGACACAGTGAAGGTTACTGTTGAGGCAGTAAATAATGTTATTGATACAGTGAATGTTGTTGTGAGTCAGTGAATTTTGTTGTTGGTGTTACAGTGAATGTTATTGTTAAGACATTGGTGATGAAAACATTGATCAGTATTGTTGTGGTCCCTGTTATTGAGATGTTGTTGAAATGTTGTTGAGATGTTGGTTCACCTTCTGACTTCCCAGGATCTACAGGTGCAACAGGTCCTCGGCTGTTCACCATCCACCAAGTGGATACTAACACGGATAACTTACCTAAAGCTCACACCTGGTTGGTTGTTTTATGTCACCAATATGTCTCTCTGTCTTACCTGTTTTGTATCACTGTTTTACCTGTTCTGCTCTACCATTTTACCTGTTGTGTGCCACTGTTTTTTACCTGTTCTTTCCACATGTTGTGTGCCAGTTTACAGTTCTGTTTTATACTTTAAAGTTCTGTTTTATTTTTATACTTTACAGTTCTGTTTAGTACTTTACAGTTCTGTTTAGTACTTTACAGTTCTGTTTTGTACTTTACAGTTCTGTTTTGTTCTTTACATTTCTGTTTTAGTTAGCTTATTTCCACACTGCAATTGTTGAAATAGTTGCGTTTTCTTCTTCTCTATATACCTCTTTGAGGGGAGTGCTTCTCATCCAGTTATACACCTCAACGGTCAGTGTGTCTGACTTCAGCGTGCATTGATGTCAGGTTTACTTCCTCTAGACAGATTCCATCCCAGGTAATGGGCTCTGTCTACCCTTGATCTCAGGTAATGGGCTCTATCTACCCTTGATCCCAGGTAATGGGCTCTATCTACCCTTGATCTCAGGTAATGGGCTCTATCTACACTTGTGTAGGTTGTTTCCTTAACAGATTTGCCAGTGCAGGGGCCGTTCATTCTCTTTGGGATTTCCAACTTGCATGGTATTATTAACATGCACAAAGGGCCGACTGTTGTTTGCCCTGATCTGAGAAGGCTTGGTGTCTGACCTCACTACCCAAGAGGTCAGGGACGATGGGCATGTGTTACGTTTTGATTCTAACGGTTCTTGGATTAATTCTCAGCCCCAGGTTGGGATCAAACCCTGCATCTCCTGATTCTGAGGTACTGAGCCACAGCTCCCACTCTGAAGTGGTTTACCAACTCTGAAGTGGTTTACCAACTCTGAAATGGTTTACCAACTCTGCAGAGTTTTACCAACTCGAGGGATTTACCAACTCTTGAGGGGTTTAACAACTCTGCAGAGGTTTACCAACTCTGGAGGCATTTACCAACTCTGGAGGCATTTACCAACTCTGGAGGCATTTACCAACTCTGGAGGCATTTACCAACTCTGAAGAGGTTTACCAACTCTGAAGGGGTTTACCAACTCTGAAGGGGTTTACCAACTCTGGAGTGGTTTACCAACTATGAAGTGTACATGTAGTTTACATTCCTGTGTTAGTTAAGCACAGTTATACACAATCTGCATTTCTTCAAGTAGTTTAATATCACTTAATTTGTGTTTCTCCAGTTTCAACCGCCTGGATGTCCCGCCGTACGAAACCTATGAGAAATTTCTGTCCAAGCTTACGTGCGCCGTGGAAGAAACATGTGGTTTTGCAGTGGAGTGAACTAGTGTCAGATCGCAAATTCTCCACCTGAATACAAGACATGAGAAATGTTTGGTGTGATTGTCTGTGGGAGAAATATGAACACATCTGAGCTGTGATGAGAAATTCCTGTTGAAGCTCATGTGAGTAATGAAAAAAACATGGATTTGCAGTGGGGTGAGCTCTTGTCAGGCCGCAGATTCTTCATCTGAATACGAGACATGAGAAATGTTCCGTGTGATTGTCTGTTGGAGAAATACAAACACATCTAAGCTGTGAGTGGACGAGAATGATGTCAATCCTGACTGCTTCATGATAATGCTTCTGGTGGCTTTGGTTTGAGAGTAATCCTAAAAGATGCCATGACATTTAAGGTGCCTCTTTTAAGTCACTCGTAACGGAGATGAGACTAAGAAATAACCGGTCGTGCCTATTTCACGAGCGTAAGTCAGAAAGCAGTGGAGAACTACTGAATGTAATATTGCCTAGTAAGTCAACTTGAGTTTGATTGCAACCACCTGCAAAGGCCATGCAACATTTTTAGAAGCTGGGAGTAAACGTTTATGATTTACAATGAAGAATTTATTCCACGGCTCTCAGAACAGGTTGATCAATTCTCAATTCAACTCAAGTACAAGATTGGGATGACAGATCTCTGTTCTTTTATGGCATCAGGCTTGTGGCAGCTGAACATCTGTGGAAGTTGTGACCAGTGCTATTGACAAATCTCAGAATAATTATGTGAGTCGTGCCATCAAAATAGTTATGTTTAATCAGTGTCATTGACAAGCCTCAGTGTGTGAAGTGTCACTGACAAACCCCAAAGTGTGTGAACAGTGCCGCTGACAAACCTCAAAATGTGTGAAAAGAAGTCTTATTGACAAATCTCAAAATGTATGATCAAAGTCACTGACAAACCTCAAAATGTGTGAATCGTGTCACTGTCAAACATTGAAATAATAATCATGAGTGGTGCCATTGCCAAACCTCGGAATAATTATGTAAATGCTACCATTAGTAAACCTCGGAATAAATGTGGAGTGGTGCCATAGACAAATCTCTAAACAACTTTGTGAGTTGTGTCATTGATAAATCTCTGAATATTTATGTCTTTGATGCTGTTGGAAAAAGCAGAATATGTGAACAGTGACATCAACAGATCTTGAAATAATTATGTTTGTAAAATACCATAGACAGATCTTGAAACAATTATGTTTACATGATGCCATTGACAGATCTTGAAATAATTATGTTGTTACGAAGCCATTGAAAGATCTTGAAATGATTATGTTGGCATGATGCCATTGAAAGATCTTGATATAATTATGTTGGCACTATGCCATTGACAGATCTTGAAATAATTATGTTGGTACGATACCATTGACAGATCCTGTAACAATTATGTTGGAAAATGCCATTGACAGATCCTGAAATAATTATGTTGGCAAAATGCCATTGACAGATCATAAAATAATGATGTTGGCAAAATGCCTTTGACAGATCCTGAAGTAATGATGTTGGCAAAATGCCATTGTCAGATCCTAAAATAATGATGTTGGCAAAACGCCATTGACAGATCCTGAAATAATGATGTTGGCAAAATACCATTGTCAGAGCCTGAAATAATTATATTGGCATGATGCCATTGACAGATCCTATGTTGGCATGATGCTATGGACAGTTAATGAAATAATTATGTTGGCATGATGCCATTGACATCCTGAAATAATTATGTTGGGGTTGTGGGGTTGTTTTTTTTTTGGCGTTTGCTCACTTTGAACTCAAGCGTAGTCGATACACGCTACTTCTTATAGTGCAGGACTGAATTTTGCTATGGATTAGCTTTCCCTATTAACAATGTCCCTCGCCTTTGGGCAAACCCACTCCGTCTTCAGAGGTACTTGTAATTTACATCCGCAAGTCAGGGACGATAGGTCAACCTTTTAGTCCAACTTCCGGTGTAGGGATTGAACCCCTTACATCGGAATCAGCACAATGGATGTTTAAGAACACGCCTTCTTATTCATTCGGCCATGCTGACTTGTTGTGGGTTCAATTCCTGGCTCCGTCATTTGGTTCACGAGTGCAGTTTTCTCAGACTCTCGATCATCACTGAAGCTGTGGAGTTCGTGTTTTGTGTGATGCTTTCGGCAGGCTGCTTTGCACAAAGAGACCAAACTTTATGGGATTAAAAAACTCAGTGCAATGAAATTGATTCTTATGCCTGTAAACTGTTTTTTTTAACCATGTCATTCTGAGTGAGGCAAGTGCGACCTGTCTTCTGTCTGCTGACATTTCCACTCTGGCAATGTCTGGCACAGCAATGGGTCTATCTTATTCTTGCTGTTGCCTCATGTCGTTTTCAGTCTAATATCATGTTTTTAACAGCCTAATATCCTGTTGGCAATGACCGAGATTGGCTTCCTTGTGTTGGAGCGTGGTCGACTGAGAGCACTTGCATATGTTTTCATGATAGATTTGACTCCTGGAGTATGTGATTGCATTGAAATATGTTTGATTGACAGCACTTGTGATTGCTTTTGTGATGTGTATGTCTCATCATCATCATGTGCCATGTCAATATGTGTGGGCGATCATGCTTTGCCATCTCACACGATCACCAGTCATGTATCAGCTCCGTGTTCTTGCCTCAATCATGCCATGTGGCTAAGACATCCAGATATTTACTTCTCTGCCTTTCCCTTGTTCTTTTCCCTTCAATCTTGCCTGTTGTCACCAAGTTATCAAGTTTATTTCTTCTCATAGCGTTTCCAAAACATTGTGACTGTCTATGTCTAATTTCTCTAATCAGTTTACGGTCTTCATTTGCTTCTTCTAGGACTTGCTCATGTTTTTTTTTCTGTCTGTCCTGGTACTCTTTGCATTTTCCTCAGAAACTATAGTTCCACTGCCATTATATGTTTTTCAGCTTGTGTGCTCATTTTCCATGCTTCACATACATACAAAAGTACAGGTTCTTTGTAGCACCTCAACACTCTTTTTCTCGTTGCAAATGACATCTTTTTATTGGTCAGTATGTGTTTCATCTTGCTAAAGGCTGCCCTTGCCATGGTGATTCTTGTTCTAATCTCTCTTCAAGGCATCTCCTATCAGATGTTATGACTGTTCCGAGTTAGCTGTACCACCTGTTTAAGAATAGTCCCTTGTATCTATATATTACATTGGGGTATATCTTGCTCATTAGTTTTTTCTGTCTGTCCATGGCATGTCTCTCAGATTGTATGATTGGTTTGCAATGTGTTATTTTAATTTTTTATGTTTGGTCCTGCAGTATGTGAGTTAAAATGCATTGTTTCATGTTGTTTTATGTTTGATCCTGCAGTATGTGAGTTAAAATGCATTGTTTCATGTTGTTTTATGTTTGATCCTGCAGTATGTGAGTTAAAATGAATTGTTTCATGTTGTTTTATGTTTGGTCCTGCAGTATGTGAGACAACGTGCATTATTTTATGTCATGATGTATTTGAAACCTAGAATAAATGGTTAATTTTATTAGGTTTTACTGCGAGCACAGTAAAGAGCAAGGTAAATGGTTCGGCCACATTAACTAGGCTACCAACTGACAGTATACTACAACAAGCAATAGTGTACAGACCAAATGGAACCAGAAGAAGAGGCCGACCATGTGAATAGTAGGAATAACAGAGTCCATGAGAATCTCAATATATAAAGCCCAGAAATGGGCACTCTTCCGCTGCTTATGCTTGACCTTGACACCGCAAGGTACAAGAAGAGCAAGATGAGATGATTAGAAATATGTTTTTATTATGTGTGATTTATTGAAGCCATATAACAAGATAACTGATACCTAGTCCGACTTTGTGAAGACACATGAAGGGTGTAGCATAGGTGGGAGCGCAAGCGCAATTGAAATACCACTACTTTTATCGTTTCTTTATCAGCGGAGAAAGAAGACCCTGTTGAGCTTGACTCTAGTCCGACTTTGTGAAGACACATGAAGGGTGTAGCATAGGTGGGAGCGCAAGCGCAATTGAAATACCACTACTTTTATCGTTTCTTTATCAGCGGAGAAAGAAGACCCTGTTGAGCTTGACTCTAGTCCGACTTTGTGAAGACACATGAAGGGTGTAGCATAGGTGGGAGCGCAAGCGCAGTTGAAGTTCCACTACTTTTATCGTTTCTTTACTTATTCAGTCGTGGAGATTTGTCCGCAACAGATGAGCAATATTTCCGGCGGGTCTATTCTTGCTGGTTGCGAGATCCGCAAAGTGATAGGCAAGAAGATTTGCTCGCAGCAGATGAGCATGAATGCCTCTAAGGCAAATTTCAAGGGTTTAGGGTCTGGCCTCGCTCATCTCCTGCTCGTGGAGGCGAGGTCTCAGAGGTTTGACGCTGAGCCGCCAGCGTCTACAGCCTACCTTGTCCCAGACGTATTGGTTATCCATTCCTCTGGATCAAACAAGGCAAGGCCGAGAGAGGGAACATGTCATTTGGGCACCACATGTTCTCTGAAGCTCTGCCCAGGCATTGTGATGGCCAAATTCCAACTCACATACTTTGGTCTGTCAGGACTGTAAGGTGCCACTCACTTCTCAATATGACGTAATAGAGCACTAGAACCAGTGCTACAGTTGAGATAAGTTGATATGGTGCTCTTGTATTTGTATTAGTGACTGTGGTGATTCGAGACGCTGGAGCAAACATAAAAGATCTGACTCTCGGCTCACTTCTTACCTTTTATATTTTTATTGTAATATCTCTGTCTTTGTCTACTGTGCTGCCTAAATAGGTATAACTGGAATCTATGAATACTCACTTATTGACAAACGGTTCAACAGTAGATGATACTAGGGCCTTGGAGTGTGTTTGTCAACATTACCAGAAAATAACAATCATAATATATGTGAGGAAGGTAACAGGAAGCCACGACATTAATTTTCTAAGAATAAGTTTATATGTAGTCAGAAAGCTAACAAATGGTCTGCATTTGAACAATATGTGTGACTGTGTGTGTTAATTGTTTCTGCTCAAGTATTGTTCGTTTATTTACTTCATATTATATATAACTCTGCAGCATGCACCTGACAAGATGCAGCGAAATATACCAGGCAATAAATCATGCAAGATATTGTTTGTAGCTTCTGTGTTTAAAGTAACGTTGCTTGTATTCTTGGTGCCCAGCTCTTTAATCTTTCGACATACATCGTTCTCCGTTGAAGAGTCCATTGCATTCGCGTTTATTTAATCTCAGCCCAGAAAAGGGCTCGCATCTATTGGGGTGAGATTCACATATATTGGGGTGAGATTCACATATATTGGGGTGAAGCTCGCAGCTACTGGGGTGAGGCTCGCAACTATTTGAGTGAGGCTCACAACTATTGGGGTGAGATTTGTATCTATTGGAGATAAGGCTCACATCTATAGAGGTGAGGCTCATATCTATTGGAGATTAGGCTCGTATCTATGGGGGTGAGGCTGGTATCTATTGGAGATGAGGATCACATCTATGGAGGTGAGACTCGTATCTATTGGAGATAAGGCTCACATCTACGGGGCTGAGGCTCACAACTATGGGGGTGAAAATCATATCTATTGAAGATGAGGCTCCCATCTATAGAGGAGAGGCTCATATTTATTGGAGATGAGGCTCACATCTGTTGGGTGAGGCTTGTATCTATGGAAGTGAGATGATATAATGAATATGTCCATTATGCTCATATCTATTGGGATGAGGCATGTATCTATTAGAGATGAGGCTCACATCTTAGGAGGTGAGGCTTGTATCTATTGGAGATGAGGCTCACATCTTAGGAGATAAGGCTCACAACTATTGGAGTGAGGCTCACATCTATGGAGGTGAAACTTACATCTGTGGGGGTGAGGCTTGTATCTATGGGGGGTGAGGCTCACATCTATGGAGGAGAAGCTCGCGTCCATTGGAGATGAGGCTCACATCTATGGAGATTAGGCTCATATATATTGGAGATGAGGCTCATATATATTGGAGATGAGGCTCACATCTATGAGGGTGAGCCTCTTATCTATTGGAGATTAGGCTCACATCTATGAGGGTGAGGCTCGCATCTGTTTGCATGAGGCTCGCATCTTTGGGGAGGTGAGGCTCATGTAGACATTCCTGCCATTAAATTGTAACTACCATCTTCACAGTGAGCACATTGTAGATCTCTCCAAGTGCAGAAACCTAGCCAGGTGGGGGATTTACTAGTACTGGAGAGTCACATCTATGGCGAGGCATCATGATGCTGGCAGCATTGCTGGACTGGGAACACATTTTGTGGGTAGGGTGCACCATGGAGAGGCAATTCGATGCTGGCAGCATTGCTGGACGGGAACACATTCTGTGGGTAGGGTGCACCATGGAGAGATGCTGCAGGGTCTTGGCCAATGTTTGTCCTGGTTTATGGCCCACTGATACCTCTGTAAGTGCTCCAGCTTTCTGTCATGGAGGATCTCAAGGGTGTGCAAGATTCCATTGTGTGTATACCAGAAGCAACACACAAAACGGTGCAAGATTTCATTGTGTAGTACCAGAATCCATACATACTATAAATATTGTATTAATGGTATGTTTTCTGATTATGAAATTTACCATTGCAGTACCATATACAGCATTCAGAAAGCAATGGCAAACTATTGAACATAAAGTTGCCAAGAAATCTCAAGCGGCCAAACAAATTCACTGGTTGATTGCGACGTCCTGTAAAGGATATGCAACTAACTTCCATATAGCATAGGGGATTTACAAAAATTTTTATCACCTGGTCCGAACAGGCTCAACATCTAGTCTAATACTGTGGGCTTACAGTGGAGCATCACTTGTCTTCGTCTTCTGTTGCTTTTAAGGCTCCTAGCAGAAAACAGACACATCCAAGCAAGTCAATCTTCGTAGGCCAGTTCATTCTTGGCTGGATTGTCGGCTGATTGTTGTTCTATGACATGAGGTAGCCACTTTCTGTAATCACCTACAGCGTTATTCATGACTTCCCCTTGGGGCTGGGTTATTTATGTGTAACAGTTATTCAGTGGGAATTCAGACCTGGAACATTGCAAGGTAGAAGTGACGTTGCAAGCTAGAGATGGACATAACTCCTTGAGGCCAGTTCTTAGAGAGCTTATAATGATGATTTAAACACAGCTTCTGTTGCCTCACTTTGGGAAGCTGGAGTTGTTGGGAAGGTGGTTTCGGGGCTGGTAAGGTAATGATTATATAATAATCATCCAGAAAGGTTAACCCGATCAAGAAATGCCCGAAGAAATTGGTTATGTCAACCGAAAGGTGAATATATTGCAGGCACATTACATTTATGTCCAAAACAAACACTTTGGACAAACAAGGAAGAAGATAAACTAATCTGTTGTCAATTTCCAGAAATGAAAATCCTGCATAATGTGTATGTTTATGAGAACTGCTTGAATGAGTGTGGAACAGACTTAAATTATACGTGAGTAATGAAGACACTACCATTAGGTTGACAGTTTATTGTCTGGTATATTGTGCTGCATCTCATCAGGTGCTTACTGCAGAAGTTACTCAACATACGACAAAACATTTTAAATTATGGGAGGAATATATTGGTTGGTTGGTATCTGTCAAGGTATCATCCTTGCACTTCAGACATGTGCATAGGTGCTCAAATCCCTCCTTCCCCCCCAACATACGCATCAGCGTCCGCCGGCTAATACTGCCAATTCTCTGTTGGTTGACAAGGCTCCTCATTCTCCCGATGTGCCTCTCATGTCTGCCCATGCCAATTCTTACTCCCGGGAGGAATATGTATGCTGTATATTTCAACTTGAAGGATTTAGCTGGCTTTAGTTCATTTAGTTGCATATCCTTTACATGATGTTGCAGTCAACCAAAGCATCTTTTTTGCTGTTTATGATCTCTTGGCAAGTTTACATTCAGTAGTTTGCCATTGCTTTTTGAACGACCGGCACCTATACCATTTCGTAAAAAACCTGACATGATGCAGTAAAACACGCCAGGCAATAAATTGTGCCGTTGTTTGAGACATTATTCAAATGAAGTATGGGAAAACGTTTTGAATTTCTTAAATTATAGTGTAGGATTTACTTCATTAGTGTAGAATTTTCTTGACTAATGTCAGACTTACTTGACTAATGTAGGATTTACTTGACTAGTGTGGGATTTACTTGACTAATGTAGGACTTACTTGACTAGTGTAGGATTGGCCTGCTCCGTGGCGAAGGTGTTAGGGACGCAGTTAGTAATCCTGCATACCATGTTTGAAACACAGCTGCGGATGATTTAGCAGCAGACTGCCTTGCGTTGTTTTTATCTAAATGGTACGGGTGCCGGCTGTTCAGAAAGCAATGTCAAATTACTGAACGTAAACTTGCCAAGAGATCACAAACAGCCAAAAAATACTGGGGTTGACTGTGACGTCCTGTAAAGGATATGCAACCAACAGTGTAGGATTGACTGAAATTACTTGTAGAATTGTCTTGACTAGTAGAATACGAGCATATGTAAGATTTATTTGACAATGTGGGATATTACTGACTAGTATAGGGTTGGCATACATTATATTGTAGGATTTTCTTGATACCTAAGTATGTAGGATTTCTTTGACAATGTGAGATATAATTAACTAGTGTAGGATTTATGTGATCAATTTAGGGCTGACTTAAATTATACTGTACCATGTATATGAGTGAATGTAGGATTCACATAAATTTTACTTGACTGAGAATGTTGAAATGACTTGATCGAAAGTAAATGACAGCTCATAACTGTACATACATTTATTTGGTTTTATGTCAGGGTTGATAGTAATAAGTATGCTCCATGTGGTTGTTGCCAGAGATCTTCAGCATAATCATTAATTGTGAGTTTTTGTTGTTGCTGCAAATTGTTTGCCGCCACCAATGAATAAACCTGTTTTTGTGCACTTTACCGGACTGTCATGTTGTGTGTGCACTTTACTTGACTGTCATGTTATGTGAATGTTTCTTGTCAACTTATTTGTGAAATTGTGCTGTCAACTGTCTTCTTTGCCCGAGTGTCTGAGCTGTCTTGCACATTCTACATATGTTGTAAATTTGAAGTCCGACTGACTGGTCTGTTATGAAGTCTTCAAGTGTTCTAGTCTCTTATATATTCCATGATTCCTTTTCTCCAACAGCTTTTTTGAGCTGTCTCTGTCTTAACTTGCTGTAGAGAACCTGCATTAGGATACTCATATTTTCAGCAATGTATTCATTTTCGCAGACAAATATGAGTCAAAACATTAATTTTCTTATCCATTTGTGTTTCTCAACCACCCTCTGGTTTCATTTACTCACGTGATCAAATAATGCTTCTTCTTTTCTTCCCCCCCATTTACCTCAGTTAAGTGTTGTGGGGAGATGTAAGGATCTTTTGTGTCCTCTTTCTAATGCGCACCAAATAAATGCAGATTGGCTGACACTCACTTGTGTAATAATATTAAACTTGAACAAGAAAAATCAAGTATGTATGTCAATGCTGTACATTCATAACAGATGGAGCATTAACGAAGAGCTTTCAAACAAAATATACAGGAAAAACAATTACTGTTCAATATTTTAATAATAGCTTTCAATGCAATAATATAAGTCTGAGATAAATAATGACATATGCTATGTACTGAAATTCTTCACCTCGTAACAAAGTAAACACAGAAGATAAATGACAACTTATTGAATTCATCTAGGCACTTAATACATTCTAAACCAAGTAAATCACCATATGTCAATCGGCAATTTCATACGATCAGTGATTTCTTAATGAGCAAAACAGTTTTTCTTCAGAAAAGTATGCAATGTGTTGGCCCACATTTCAAATGAGGGGCCTGCAAAAGAAATCTGTAATAAACTTGAATATACATTCAACAGTAAAAGAGATGTAACAGCACGTTTATTCTTCTTGAAGTCCATGCCATGTGGCTGTGGTGATCATGTATGTCCACAGCTTGCTGTCTTGTATGCTGTCAATCATTTCTGATACTGATCTTCCTTATTGTCATGGTGACAAGCTATCATAGCACCTCTTCCCCTCCAGCTTTCTCCTCATAATGTGCCCAAAGAATGTGGACTGACTTCTGATGTGAGTAACCAACAATCTTAAGGCCACAATAAAGAAATATAGTATAGGCTTAAAAAAACCAACCATGTTAAGTCCACTTACAAACTTGTAAGGCATCTTCAAGGTTCTGTGTTCGACTGTCATTTGACAACTTTGGAGAAAGCAAAGACAACAATAAGAGACAAATATCATGAATAATGGATAAAAGCATGTTGATACTTTTTAAATATAATCCTTATATTTCATGGAGTAAAACATCAAGTGATAGTTTTCATCTAAGTCTTTGGGTACCTGATTTGGAGCCGCCATTGGCAATCAAGCCCCCCCCCCCCCCCCCCCCCCCCCCCCCCCCCCCCCGTGGTGTTTACTTGTATTTGCTGCCCAGCCATTTAAAACTTTCACACCTTTTTATTTGCCATCCTCTGCCTCTCTTGTTGAGTATTTTAGACTAAATATTGGTTATAACAAGCTTCCATATTATCTAGAACTCCCCCCTCTTCTTCGTTCCTATTTCAAGCAGAATTCATAACCCCGAATTATGCAACTCAAAGGTCAGTGTGTCAACTTCAGCATGTTTTACATTTTGCTTCCTCTAGACAGATTCCACCCAAGTTAGTAAGCTCCATCTACCTGTGGGTAGGTGGCGTTTCTTTCCTAACAATTTTGCCAGGGAAATGGCCTTACAGCCTCCTCTTTGCTATTATTATTTAATGATAATGCACGTGATGCATGATGGGAGCCAGGGTTTCTGAAATGCTTTTAAGTCTTGACTAAATTTTATCAGTAGGCATTTTTTGTGACCAAAGTTATAACATCAACAGCTACTAAAACCAAATTAATTAACAAATTAATTTGTAATGCCTATTATTTGTAAACCACCTGCTCCCAAGGCCACAGCCCTTGCTCTGCGAAGCCCTGATGTAGGCAATAAACAAATAGAAAGTATGAGTTGGCAAAACAAGAAATTCAAATCAATGTTTTTCCCATAGTGAATTTGAATACCGAAGACACAAACAACATATTGCACAATTTATTGCCTGGCCTGAGGGGACCTGCAAAAGAAATCTGTAATAAACTTGAATACATATTTAACAGTAAAAGATGAGGAAGTAGCTGAAGAACAATTTGGGTTCCACAAAAACAGCGGCACCAGAGAAGCAATTATCTGTTTGAGGGTGTTAATTGAAAAATATATAGAAGTTCAAAAAAGTATATATGTTTGTTTTATAGACTACAAGAAAGCTTTTGATAGAGTACAATACGAACGACTAATTACATGCCTTCAAGATATAGGAATAGACAGAAAGGACATCAGATCTATTAGTAACTTGTACTGGGAACAAATGGTGTCTATTAGATGCGGAAATAACTATTTGTCACCTGTAGAGATAAAAAAGAGGAGTACGGCAGGGATGTGTACTGTCCCCAAGCGTCTTCAACCTATACACAGAAAGAATTTTTAAACAAGTTGAAATGCCTGGACTTAACATCAATGTAAGAATCAAAACAATCTTAGGTATGCTGATGATACTAGCAGAAAGTAAGCAAGAGTTACAAGACCTAGTGGAACAAGTAAACAGGCACAGTGCAGAATGTGGCTTAGATATTAACATCCAAAAAACAAAAATTATGATAATTAGCAGTGAAAAGATCATCAATGAACATCACAGTAAACGGGCAGATACTAGAACAAGTAACAAGTTTCTCCTATCTTGGACATATAATAACAGATGATGGCAGAAGTGAAATGGAAATCATAAAGAGAATAGGAATGGCTAAAAATGCTTTCAACGACATGAAATCAGTATTAACATCTAGAGAGATTAATAACGCATTCAATATGAGAATTGTCAAATGCTGCGTATATTCAACGCTACTGTATGGCGCCGAAGCCTGGACATTGAACAAGCGACTAGAAAGTCACATAGAAGCCCTGGAGATGTGGATATACAGGTGAATAGGTCGTATTTCATGGAAACAAAAACAATCAAATGCAGAGGTTCTAGAAAAACTGGGAATGAAGAGAGAGCTGATGAAAGAAATAAAGAGGAGGCAAGTGAAATATTTTGGCCACATTAAAAGACATGATACTCATAAAAACCATACTGGAAGGCAAGGTTGAGGGCAAGCGAGCAAGAGGCAGACAATGATATAAGTGGGAAGATAACATCAAGAGATGGACGAACATCAGCCTGACAGAATGTACAGTCAAGGCGAGAGACAGACAGTGTTGGAGATCCATTGCAGCCAACCTTCATTGTGGAGACGGCACCTGATTGATTAATTGCATGGCATATATAGCTGCATCTCATCAGGTGCGTACTGCAGAAATCAGACAACATAAAGTAACTAGACAAATCCTTCAAGCTAAAATATATAGCTCACATATTCACACAGTAATTTTAATTGCCTACCACTGTTTGCACAAAGTTGGCGTCCTCAAGACAAGAACTGCTTGGTTGTTGCACTTGTTCAACAAATGGCCACCTAGCTACCGTACAATACACATTCCCAACATAGCCGGGATCATCAATAAATTAGATGGCCGTCCCGTAGCAGATACGGTCATTGGGGTGTGAAATGTTAGCCCTGCGCATGTTCTAGGTCATGACATATCAGCTGAGGAGACTAGTTCTCTTCCTCGTATTTTCTTCCTAATTCCCAGAACATTCTAAAAATTGTCTGGTAGCCATTGTTATGAGGCTGGGTTACCCCGGAGCTGTACTGGGAACAGACAATAACCCTGGCTCTGCTGGGATTTAACCCACACCCCTGTACTGACAGGCCAGTGCACTGACTACCATGCCACCACATTTCCATAAAATACTTGGTGAGCACACAGAAATCCAACTTGGACATTCCTCTGGTCTTCTGTTCTTGTTAAACGTGACAGTTCTTGTATTTGACTGAAACTGATTGCCTTAGGGTAATGATAACAGACTGAGGTCAATGATAACAACAGACTGAGGTCAATGATAACAGACAGGTCAATGATAACAGACAGGTCAATGATAACAGACTGAGGTCAATGATAACAACAGACAAATCAATAACAGACAGGTCAATGATAACAACAGACAAATCAATGATAACAGACAGACTACAATGTTGACTTCTCGTCCTTGACTTGGGGACGTAAATTACAAGTACCTCAGAACTCAGAATGGGTTCACCTGATAGCCAGGGACACAGGTAATAGGGAAAGCTAATCCACACACAAAAATCAGTCCAGTGTACTAGAAGCATGCATGTAAACTACACTTGAGTTGAAAGCCAGCGAACGGGGGAAACAAATGTATGACTTATGTGGTATGCACCTGATGAGATGCAGTAAAATATGTCAGGCAATAAATTGTGCGACCTGCCGCCTGTGTCTCCATTATTCAAATTAACTATGGAAAAACAATTGTTTTGAGTATCATTATAAGCTGGTAAATTGTATTTTAAAAATAAGCTTATCGAGGAATTCAACACTTAAGGATTTCAAGAGACAGGAAATATTATCTAGCAACAAATTTGTATTGCGTAAGTAAAATAAACAACGTTTCATTTCATTAGCTTACTGGTTACATGGAGCTAGCCTCATATGTCTAGACAACTGGTAATAGATGGGTTATGTGTTTAGACAATTGGCAATAGATGGGTCATGTGTTTAGGGAACTGGTAACAGATGGGTCATGTGTTTAGACAACTGGTAACAGATGGGTCATGTGTCTAGACAACTGGTAACAGATGGGTCATGTGTCTAGACAACTGGTAACAGATGGGTCATGTGTTTAGACATTGGCAATAGATGGCTCATCTGTTTAGACAACTGGCAATAGATGGCTCATATGTTTAGACAACTGGGGATCGTTGGGTCATGTGATTAATATCTCGTGAGATAATGAAGAGAATTCAAACCCATGATCTCTGGGCTGACAGGCATATGTGCTAGCTATTACATCACCCACGTAATGTGTAATAATTGTTTATAAATAAAAGCTGTGCATCAAGTCAACCTCGAGGAGACATGGCAATGTGCACACAGGACCTTCAAAAGTGTGTCACACAATTTTTGTTGTCCTGCAATTAGACTACATGTGGATATTATATCATATCTCCAAAACATACCAAGCCCTAATGTGATCTTTATGACTTCTGTCTCTGCTCTTGCAAAATCTTGTTTGCAAGCAGAATGTTTCCAGCTTTATCTCTACAACTTTTGTCTCAAACAAAATAAAACCCTCAAAAATAATTATACCAAGATCCTGCCAAGAAACAAAAAACACAAATGCATATACTATACCTTACATAGATCAATAATATCATTTATTGTGTGTCATTTGGCCAATGAAAATGCAAGCTTAAAACCACATTTGACCAATGAAATATGAGCTTACAACATCTGATCAATGAAATATGAGCTTACAATATCTGACCAATGAAATATGAGCTTAAAACATCTGACCAATGAAATATGAGCCTAAAGTAACATTTGACCAATGAAATTGTGAGTGTAGAACCACACTTGATATACACTGGGTTAGTTTACTGAACTACATCACATACAAAATCAATCTTTATCACTGGGGGGAAAAAACAGAAGGATAACATATGACAAATACAATATAGTCAGTAAATGATATATACAAAGAAGAGATGCAAAAACAATAGCAGAAACAGATCTGTTGCAAGACCAAAGGAATCCATGACCATGGTGTGCAGTGGATGTTAGTGAATGTGTGTTATTTCAGAAAGATGTTATTGTTTAGACACATTTAATTCGAAGGGGAAGAAGAGGAGGAAAAGTAGGTAGAGAAAGGAGAAGAAGAGGAGTAGGTGGAGAAGGAGAAGGAGAAACAATACATGTCATTTTAACAGGATATTTCCTGGCTGTGGTATAGTTGATTACCAACCAGCAATGTTATAAATACATTTTCTTGTGTTGTATACAAGACTTCAATGTTACGTTATGTATAAGGCTTCGATGTCATCAACAACTGGTATAAACAGTTACACCCAGAACACCCACGATGATACATGGCAGTACAACCCAATTGTTCACGGTGATCATTTGACCAACACAAACAGTTATATACAGAAATGTGTGCACAGTCATGACAAAAAACAGTATGGAGCAACTACAACTTTCTGTTAAACCAACAAACCGATCTTGTAAACACTGACCAAAGTCTAACAAAAGATGGCACTGAACAATACATTACAGTCAAATATCATCAATCAAGGAGTTTGATCACTTTCACAGCTACAAAATAAAGGATTAATAAATAGGCATTGACTCACATTGAAAGCAGCCAAAGAGGAGGATGCCCAAGGCCACATAAAACAACTGAAATGCTTAACTCTTGTAGTCAAATCCAGGCAATGAAGGATACTCAGAGAGCAGAAAAGGTCTAGAAGTTAGAGCCACGCTAAAAAGAAACAATCCCATCATCAGCAATGACACACTGAGTGCCCCGGGTACAAATGATGTTCACCTAGCTACAGGAGCCTGAAGTCATGTTACTATGTCAAATGCAGTGGGCTATACTGTTGCTGTGACAAAGGATGTCAGTATATATAGTCAACGTCTCACTGTCATAAAGATCTGTTCTCTGAATAAAGAGCAAATTACATTAAACGTGACCAAGTGTATCAAAATGACCAGGAACAAAATTGCAAATACACCCAAGGATGTCAGAATGTCCAGGAAATTAGTGTGAAAATACATCCAATAAAATTGCTTCACTAAGCTGAATGAAATAAATGAACTAAAACACAGCCGACTAGTCTGAAAAGACAGGTTCAAAGTTAGTCTGCCTCAGTGTATACAGGGTCCACTACCTCATATGTCCTCCAATATCTATCTCAGTCCTCTGACTTTGCTTCAAGTCCATGTCATATATTCATAATTTATCATGAACAACACAGAAGACAAGCCCCGCAGTACTCCGTCTCTCCAAGCAGAAGTCAAAATACATCAAATGAAAAAATGACAGACATAACAATATCTATTAATTTTAGATCTGTTACTTTGAATGCACCTCATGTGTCTCTTAACATTCCCTAAACCCAAAGCAATGTAGACCCTTAGTGAATGAAAACCAAGAAGCAAACAACAACAGGTGGCACACAAGGAAGAACAAAACATTGTTAGTTAGTTAGTTAGTTGACAGATCATCCTCATTGCACATCGAACCATTCAGTCCATAAGTGCTCGGATCCCCTCCTCAGCAAATCCCGCAACGTGTAGCGGCTAACGACGCCAGTTCTGTGTTGGTTTATCAATCTTCTTTGGCTTCCTGCGTAGTGTTCTTGTTTGGCCACCCCTCTTTTAATTTGCTGCTCTCGCAGTCTGGCCATTGTTGTAGATTCACAGTCATCACTTGGTTCTCGCAAAAGTCTTACTTCTCGAAGAGCATTCAGGATGTCGGCCTGGTCCATGGCGCGTCCACCCTCCACAGTAGCCTCACCTGCAAGCTTGTCAGCCCGCTCATTTCCTTGTACTCCCGCATGCCCTGGCACGAAGATGAAACTAATCTTTGCCAGTCGAGACCGCTCCAGAGGCAGCAACCATTCTCTTCGGATCGATCCCTCCTCTATCCTCTTGATCATGTTCATTGAGTCGCTGAGGAAACAAGCCCTAGTGAATGTCTGTGTCTCGAGCCATGTTATTGCTTTACTTACTGCCATGACTTCCATGGTCAGGCTACTTGTGGTTTCAGTGAAAGCACCAGAGTCCTCCTTCACAATTCTCCCTCCGGCCCGAGCTGTAAAGGCCCATGAGCTTCTCACATGTCGGACGACCGACCCATCTGTGTAGATGACCGTGTCACCGTCTAGCGAATTCTCGAAAATCAACGCTTGTACTTCAGCCTCAACAGCAGCCGGATTTTCTTGTCTGCATTTTCTATCTAGTTGGATGCAAACTGAAAAGGATGTGCAGAAGTCTGTTGGCACTTGCACCCACTCCTCGCCAGGTTCTAAGTCCTCAAGTGAACACACCTGTTGAAGAATGTCTTCGGCTTGACCCATCCACGACCTTCCTCTTTTTAACCTGCTGCCCTTCACCTTCCTAATTTCACTATGCAGTGGATGTTGTGTGTTTGCGTTAATTCTGAGGTAGGCGCGTGCCCTGCAACCTTGTATTCTTTCTTCAATGGTTGGAAAGTCAAGAAGGTAGCGCATCGCCCTGCATGCTGTATCTCTTGTACATCCAAGAATAATGCGCATAGCTTCATTCTGTATCCTTTCCATCCTTTCTATCTGCTTATGGCTGAGAGTCAGGATTGCCATTGCATACTCCAAAACAGACATGACCAGCCCCTCGTACAGATGACATAGATGGCGCTGCTCACAGTTTGCTGCCGCCATCACCCGCATCGCTGCCAAACCCCGCTTGGCCTTTGTTATCACCTTGTTCAATGCAGAACAGCCACTCTCAGCTTCCTTGATGAAGAATACCCACAGGACCTCTGGATCTGAGTCTACACAGATGGGCCAGCACAAAATGCTGTTCAAAATGGAGGAGCGGGAGTGTACATAGAATACCCAAATAATACTAGGGACAGCCAGAGTTCCAACAGGAAAGTACTGCCATAACTATGATGCTGAAATTGAGGCAATCAAGATAGCAACAGAGAAATTACTAAATACCAGCAATGGTACACAACCTGTGGTGCTATTGACAGATGCAAAATCAGTACTCGAGGCGCTCCTGTCTGGGAATATGCCAGTACTAAGGACACTACTTTCTGAACTTAGCAGTCAGCATAAGGTCACCATACAGTGGATACCATCCCACTGTGGAGTACCCGGAAACGACAGAGCTGATCAATTGGCTAAGGAAGGAGCCAAAGAAGAACAGCCTGATGTGCCTGTTACATACCACCAAAAGAAAAGAATGATCAAATCAGTCAGAAGGCCACCAAAACCTGCTCAAGACGACTACCACTTTATGGACCGACCCGACCAGAACAAATCATTATTCTGCGCCTCAGAACAGAACATAATAAATTATGCAAACACATGTATACAAAATTCAAGATTGGTGAATCAGCCATGTGCACATGTGAATTGGTGCCGTAGACAGAAGATCACATACTCCACGACTGCCTAAAATACAACATATCTAGGCAAACCTTCTGGCCTAGAAAGACGACAGTGGAGGAAGATAAACTCTGTGGACGACTGAGTGAAGTAAAAAAGACAATGAAATTCATACATGAGACAACATTGCAGTTAGACAAATTTCAAGTGAACGAAAGAAGAACAGGTTGCACAATTTGAAGCCTGAAATGCCACACCACCTTCTGCCAGGCTAGAAACTGTGCTAACTACAGTTTGTTTCTTCTATGTTTAAATTCCTGAAATCTCCAATAACATCACTGAAAACAAAACAAAGGTATACAAACATCAGCAGTTTCAGTTAGAAATGTCCCAGTGACCAAGTCTGCTTCCCAAGAACAGATCTCGCTGGCACTCACAACAAGCAGATTCTCCAGCTGGTCTACACAACATCTACGCTGGTAAGGTGAGCTTCCTCCCTTTCAGAACTGCAAAAATATGACAAACCAGAGAAACATGCATTAGTAACCAGACCGTTTTCTTTGTTTTCAGTTGAGTTTAATTGAAACACTGACATCACAGCACTCGGGGCATTTCCATACGCTCTCTGGTCTCGTCTGATACAGCCAGCAAAGACTCCAATACTAATGGTACCAGTAGCAGTCTGATTATGTAGCAGTGTGATTATGTGTCAGTCTGGCCTTTCCTCGCAGTGTTGAGAGTCAGCCAATTCTCTGGTCACTGCAGTACTATTCTTTCCAAGCCACGATGATCTAGCGGTTCTGCACTATACAAATGATTCCAAAGACCACACCCGCCTGATCATGCACCCACACTCCACCTGGAGACCCACTGGGCATATGGTGCTAGCCCCACATGTCTGGCATTTGTCCACCAAGAATGATGATGATGACCATCAGTTTCATCCAGTGGGGCTGAAAGTATGGAGCCATGAGTTCTAATATGGCAAGGTAAGGCCTATTTTGTCTCAAAATGTTCTTAGACAATGCTTGATGTTCCAGGAGAAGGATCTCCTGCAGTGCTTTATTTGTCCAGCCTTTTTTTCCCCACAGTTCTTGCAGTTCTGTTTGCTTCACAAGTGACTACACCCTTGTGAAATAATATACACCACGAATTTTGGTCTTTGGCAGCAGTCTCCCAAGTGCCATGATGAATTCCAAAAGCTTTCAGTGAGATTTTCAGAGTGGCTTTAAAGTGTGTCTTCTGGCCACCTAGGGAGCGTTCACCACAGCGCAGCTCACGGTAAAAAAATTGTTTAGGGAGCCTGTGATCTGGCATGCAAGTCACCCCATGGCTGATGTGTTCAACACGACGCTGGCCGCATTGACTCCCCACATGTCTACAGACCACCCCATGGCTGATGTATTCAACACGACGCTGGCCGCATTGACTCCCCACATGTCTACAGACCACCCCATGGCTGATGTATTCAACACGACGCCAGCCGCCTTGACTTACCTCCTGGTGCTCATTTTAGGCTGGGTCTGCCTGGAAGCCAAGTCCATGTTTTAAAAACCCACCCTGAAGGGGATGTAAATACACAACCACCACACCAGCAGGTCTGCGAGCTAGCCACTGTGGCACCCAAAACACGAGATGCCTGGGTCTAAATGACCACAATAACAAAACTATCTCACAGAGGGCATTAAAATATCAATCTGGAAAAGGTGGGTTAATGTAAGAATTGGACAGGACAGAATGGGTTAAGTATAGCAAATATTACGTTGGAGTCTCCGTGGCGAAGTGGTCAAGCCATCTGGCTCGGGCTCCGAAGGTTGTGGGTTTGATTCCGGGCCGCGTCCTTTGGTTCATGAGTGCATTTTTTTTCTCGGAGACTCCTGGGGTCGTCGCTGGAGCTATGGAGCAATGAAGTCGACCCTGCGACTTTTTAAAGCGAAATATTATGTGGTAGAGTAACCAACAGACACACAGTCAGTCTGCTGTTTTGTTGTGTTTTAATTTGTTTGCATTCACTCACTTTGAACTGAATCAAGCCGTGTCCAAAAATGTGCTACTCCTTCTAGTAGTTGCCACTGCTGAGGAATGCACTGGGCTGATGTCTGCAAGTGGATTAGCTTTCCCTATTACCATTGTCCCTCACCATCAGGCGAATCCACTCCAACTTCTCAAGTACTTGTAATTTATGCTCCCAAGTCAAGGATAAGTTAACAATTTAGTCCGAAGCAGGGGCTGAATCTGTTACCATGGCATCAGCACAGGGTAGGTTTAAGAGCAAGTGACTTATCCATTCAGCCATGCTGACCTCTAGTGGGTAAGATTTTGGCAGAGAATGAGCAAAGTCATTACATATAACATATAACTGTGTTACTATGATTACTGTCATGTCATGTGACCAACATCTTTGATTCTATTTGCCTTCATCCCAACATCATCATCTTTTCCTGTTCCTATTTGCCCTCTTTCCTCTCCATGTTCTCCCTCATCATCATCTTCTTCGGCGTCTTCTCCATCTGATTCTGATGCTGCTATTCTTCTCCACATAACATGACCACTAGTTCTTATATTCATTTTTTGATTTGATATCTCACTCATTCCAACATCACCAACCTCTCAGTCTTGTTTTCCTGTTCCTACATGTTCTCTTTCCTCTCCTTATTCTCTCTCATCACATTCTTCCTCCTCTCTTCTTCTTCAGATGCTAATGCTTATTCTTCTTCATCTTCATGCTTGACCTTTCTTGCTGCACAGCATCAAGTTAGGAAAGACTTGCTGAACAAACCCTTTCTTTGAGCTCATCATCATCATGTGCCATGCCGATAAGCATGGGCGGTCAGTTTCATCATCTCACACGATCACCAGTCATGGATCACCTCAGTATTCCTGTCTCGACCATGCCATGTGGCCAAGTCATCCAGGTATTCACTTCTCTGCCTTCCCCTTGTTCTCTTCCTCTCGATCTTGCCAGTTGTCACCAAGTTCTCCAAGTTATTTCTTCACATAACTTGACCAACAATTTTTTACCACTTACATCTAATTTCTCTAATCAGTTTACAGTTTTCATTTGTTTCTTGTAGGACTTGCTCATTGGTTTTTCTGCCTGTCCACGGTATTCTTTGCATTTTCCCCAAAAACCACATTTCCACAGCCATCAGATGTTTTCCAGCCTGTTTTCTCATTGTCCACACTTCACATCCATACAAATGCATAGATTCTATCTAGCACCTCAACACTTTTTGTCGTTGCAAATATCTTTTTATTGGTCAGTACGGTTTCCATCTTGCAAAAGGCTACCTTCGCCATGGTGATTCTTGTTCTAATCTCTTCAAGGTTATCTCCCATCAGATGTTATGATTGTTCTGAGATAATTATATTGATTCACTTGTTTAAGAATTTAAGAATTGGGGGGGGGGGGGGGGGGGGGGGGGGGGGGGGGGGGGTCTTGAGTGATCTTGAGGTATGTCTGCCTCAAGTTCTGGAGGTCCTGGATTCAAGCCCCGATGAGGCGCGGGATTTTTTTAACGTGGACTTCTAGTAACAAAATTTCCCCTGGTCTTTGGGTAGTGAGATCAGACGCCCGTGTGTATTGTTGAGCACGCAAAAAATCCCTTGGCAGTTGGAAATCAAAAATGGCGCTGCCCTGGCAAAATTTTGAGTTAAACATCTACCCAAAGTATTTCAGGATCCTCGCCGGCGCTGTTTGTGCACTGAGCTGAGATTCTCCGGACTCAGGCTTGAGTTAGGAGTAGAACAGAGCACTTATGGGTTACATCCATGTGCCGTGATGTTGATCCGTTGACTAAACTAAACTTGTTTAAGAATATTCCCAGTTACTTGTATATCACATTGTGGCATTTCCTTATTCCTAGTGACAACCATAATCTGTGTCTTCTTACAATTTAATTCTAACCCTAGTTGTTCACTGTGTGCAACAACCGCATCTACTAAATGTTGCAGATCCTGCTCATTGTCTGCAATCAATACTGTATCATCTGCACATCTAATGTTATGATGTTTCTTCCTTCAATGATGATTCCTTTCATATCTTCTACATTTCTGAAAGCATGGTCCAATACAAGTGCTACTACTTCTAGTGCACTGCACTGATTTTGCACGTGGATTAGCTTTCCCTATTAACAGTGTCCCTCGCCTTCAAGCGAGCTCACTCCAAATTCTGAAGCACTTGTAATTTATGTCCCCAAGCCAAGGACGAGAAGTCAACATTTTAGTCCAACTGACTGTAGAGGTTTAACCCACTCCCTCATCATCAGCACTCTGGAAGTTATAAGAGTGAGCACTCTTATTTATTCGGTCATGCTAACCTCTATTCACATTTATATTCGAGAATTATCACAAAGAAGAAGAGAAGATGAGGAAGAGGAAGAGGATGAAGAAGAAAAGAACCATCATGGTTATTGACATCATTAATATTTATATTTGAGAATGTACTTCAAAGAAGAAGAAGAAGAAGAAGAAGAAGAAGAAGAAGAAGAAGAAGAAGAAGAAGAAGAAGAAGAAGAAGAAGAAGAAGAAGAAGAAGAAGAACCATGATGGCATTTATACTTATGTTTGAGAATATGCAACAAAGATGGTGATGGTGATGAAGAAGAAAAAGAAGAAGCAGAGGAGGAGGAAAAAGATTTGTTTTCAGTGCCTATAAATTGCAGTGTATACAATTATTTTATCAATGTAACTTATTGTACCCATATAGAACCACCAAATTCAAAGCAGAGAATATAAAATGAGCACGTCTGATAATATAAACTTCTTAACACTTTGACAAGCCAAGCTCCACAAAATAAATTCTGCTAAATGGCTATCTTAATGTTAAAACAAGAGAAAATAACAGAAAACAATAGAGCACAAGCTGTTACAAGCTTAAAAAGACATGAACTTCAAGTCGTCATCTGCAACAAAGGACTCAGCAACTGAAGAAAATAAAACAAAGCATTCTCTAAGATGAACAGAAAAGGGGATTGAAAACATGCAGGTCTATCATCTCTGGTCTATCTTTAGGGTCATTAGACAAATCACTTGATAACATACCAAGCACACAGAGAGGGAACAGTGCATAGTAAATGACATGTTTACACAACTTGAGGCTTCGTTCATTCATTCGTTCATTTTAATTAATTAATTAATTCCATTCCCCTCAAAAATTAAGCATTTTTTTTTTTTTCCTTTGTAGAATTCCCAACC
>JACEFZ010020033.1:0-22500 GCA_014155875.1 Cepaea nemoralis
TTGACTTTATAAGTAAGAAGTAGATAGAAGAAGACAAGGGAGATGAAGGAAACTTTGAAGGAAAGAAGTAGACAAAAGAGGACACGAGTGGGTGCGTAGAGTTTGGGGCAAAGACGTACACAGAAGAAGACATGGGTGGGTATGTAGACTTTCGAAAAGAAGTAGACAATGAGGACATGGGTGGGTAAGTAGACTTTGGAGGAAATAAGTTGCAGAAGAGTATATAGGAGGGTAAGTAGACTTTGGGGGTACTAAGCAGAGAGAATGAGACCAGGGTTGGTACGTAGACGACACTGCAGGAAAGAGTGACACAGAAAAAGATATGAAATATAACAATATAAGTGCTATAAGGGTAGAGAACACCAATCAGTCTTCTCCAAATGACGTTGAAGAGAAAGTGTACCCCGGAAGTGAACTCTGTCCAATCTCATAATTGTTGGTTCAGGTGAAGGTTGAACTGGTCATAGAGTGTTAACTGGTCGAGCGTGGGCACCCACTTGTTCTTCAAGCCTCAACCAACCACACCCATAATAGAAGTCATCTCTTGTCAGGTATAACACCCACCGGAAGCAACAACTACAGAATTAGGCAGGCTAAATCGCCGCCATATTCAAACAGAAACAGGCCACAGATCTCATAGTACAACCAGAAGAGGCCAAATGGACACTCGCAGGCAACCGGCTTCCTCTTCTTCTTCTTCTTCTTCAGCTTTCCGAGCCATTGAGGTTCTTTGCTGCAAATACAATCCGGGAATTTTGACATCTCTGTAATGTCTAGTGCTGGTTCTATGGCGAAGGCATTACGAATGCAATTCGTAATCCCGCATACCGCGTTCGTAGCACAGCTGCGGGCGATGTAGAAGCAGACCACATTTCGTTGCTTTTCATACAATGGTATGAGTGCCGGTCGTTCAGAAAGCGTAATGCCCAGGAATAACAAACAGCCAAACAATAATATAGTCTAGTACTCTAGTAGGTGGGGGATTTGCGCAGTTGATGGGGAGCTGCACTGATGATATCATGCGCTACGGTCGGGCTAGAGTTTGACGTCTGAGCTCGTCGCCTGCTATATGATAAACAGACTCTCCCCCCCCCCCTCCCCCAATTCCTTCGTACACTCAAGACTAAACAATGCGACATTCCTATTACGTCACAGACGTATAGTAGGAAACTGCTTCGTGACAAATATAAGTTGTATCGTTTAGTGTTCCTTCTGTTTTCTCCGCTACGTCTTTCTGTGTGTTTTAATCTCAACATATTGGACAGTGTATTAATCTACGGTTATAAATGTATAATTGCCTGGACTGTGAATTCTGCACATGTCGCGTTCGTTAAAGGATTCGTTCATAACCTTTCGGGTCGTGCCTGGAGACGGTGTCGTCATTTGGAGACGAAAGGTTGACATGTCAATGTACGCAAAGCTTTCAATGTTTTGAGTTCCGTGTTCTAATCTATGTAGCTTTCTCTTACCTCTTTTTGCGTTCGGTCGCTTTGACCCTAAGCGTACTCTATACAAGTGCTACTACTTCTAGTGCAGTGGTTCTCAACCTTTTTTGGCCTATGCAGCCCTCACATGTTCAGAATGTCATTCCCCCCTTTCATATTTCCTCCTTATAAATCCCCCCCCCTTCCACAAAGTATGCGTAAAAATGGAAGCTAAATTTAATAACACATACTAGAACAAGTCTAAACGTCTACATAAAACGTGATTTGCGGATGCCAGGGTGCGAATGCTGGGCTCAGGCGAATTAACAGATGCTTAGGGATATTAGTTATATTTTCTCGCCTCCTGTCCCATTCTCCACCGTGGTTGATTCCCTCTCGGCTTCGTCATCTAGCCCGAGAGACGGGCTCTATTACTTTAACATTCATCTGCACTTTGGTGATAACTCTCCCACACTCTACCTTGTTGAAGGTGAACTATGCCATTCCTTTTAGACTACATCAACTCACCATCGAACACAACACGACCCACCGACATAGAGGTAACTCGAACACAAGTGTAGGTTTTCATCTATAATCAACACTCTAGAGTAGACATTGTCACAATCATATATTCCACAACGTAATATATACCACACTACTATACACTCAATAAAATGGCGGCATTATGTTAAGCCACATAAACGACGTCCACGGCTAGACTGACAATCTGGATGCCCTTGTCACCTTTGCAATCATGTGTGTTCGCTCCGGTGACAATCTCGCTCGCCACGTAAGTCATGATAAATGATTGTCACGTCCTTCTGGGTGACTTTTCATCACTATGCCATAAGGTACAATTCAACCTATGGCAGCGGGTCTACTTACGTTATACAACGAATTTCATAAGGGTTAGAAGTACAGAACTCTAAAGTATGGAGGGAAAAACAATACCAAGTAATGGGTTCTTGTATTAACGCGATCTTGAAATAATCTTAATTTCCCCCTCCCCCCCTCCCTCTGGACATCCTATAATACCTCTCTTGGGGGAATTCCACACCGGTTGAGAACCACTGTTCTAGTGCATTGGACTGGTTTTTGCGGAATTAGCTCTCTCTGTTACCAGTGTCCCCTCGCCATTAGGCGAACCCACACCGATTTCTGATGTGCTTGTAATTTACGTCCGCAAGACCAGGTCGAGAAGTCAACATTTTAGTTCATCTGACCGTTGTTGGGGTTGAACTAGCTATCTTGACTTAAGCACAACGGAAGTTTAAGAGCGTGCGCCTTTATCAATTGAGCCACGCTGATCTCCGTGTATCTATTATAACTGCTGATTTGTGCGTTAATTTCTAATGTCTTTTTTAATAGTCCCGCGGTGTCTCCAGCATTGTTATTTCCATATTGCATGTTAACTCAACGATAGCTGCCAAACAATTGCGTCTCTTCTTTAAATGTTTGTAATATATCAATATACTAGACCTAGCATAAATGTCCGAATTGTTTTGTGATTATTTGATCGTTGCTTGGTTGTTGAACCTTTATGAAACCTATGATGCCATGAACATAACCGAGCAGGAAATATATCCATATTTTATAGTTGTTTGATCGGGTGGATAATACACGGGGCTAGTGATTATACTTTTGTTAGTGTTCTAGTTGGCCGTACTTTGAAGTTCATTTGATCCTTCAGCGAGGCTCAATCATCAGTTTGGAGGTCGATGGAATGCCGATCTCTCACAGCTTTCAGTGTAACTGTTGTCTGGTGTGTTCACCCATTTGTATTTATGTATTGATTCGAAATTTAAACAGACACAAGACACATATACAAATATACCATTGTCATCATTTGGTGGCTTTTCCCGTGCAGAACACCTCGCCCCCACCCCCTCCCTCCCCAATAAGTGTCATCAGAAATGTATCACTGTCATTAGCCAGATGTAATAGGGTCGTCATATTTTATAAACCTGAATAGCCTACGATGGGTAGCGTTGTGATGTTCTGTTGTGATAATTTGGTGTGTCCAGTGTGTGCCGCGTGTTTACACACCCGCTTCACACGCGTGATCCGGGACTGTTTCCGGATCCGGTCAGGGATATGCACTACTGACGAGCTCAAATGAGGGCGAAACTCGAGTATAGTGCTTCCATACTGACGTGGATAGGCCTTAGGTTCATACCAGAATGCGATCGGCGTTGCCAGTAGTGGGTTGTGCTCAATATTTAAACCTGAATGCATAAAGGAATAGGTCATTATTATACAATCTATTTGATTTCTAGTATTTCCACCCCTGATGTCAAGGTAGCCTTCTAGGATGTCGCTGAAACATTGTACTGGCAATCATCACTTCACGCCCAATGCAGAAAGTTATCAATTCTTTCCCTGCTCTTTTTCTATTTCCTTTTCTGTTGTTTACAACAACACATATTTTTCTGCTGCTTTTTAAAAAAAAATTAAATTCCGATGAATTATGATAGCAATTCGCAATCCCGCATACCGCATTCAAATCACAGCTGCAGATTATTTGAAAACAGACCGCATTTCATACCATGGTATGAGTCCCGGACGTTCGGAAAGCAATGGCAAACTATTGATCATAACCTTGCCAAGAAGTCAGAAACAGCCACAAAATGTAGGGGCTGACTGCGACGTCCTGTAAGGGATATGCAACTAACTAACTTACGTCCACAAGTCACAGGTGAGACAAGACAAAGGCTCCGTACCGAAGTGGTCAAGCCTTTTGACTCAGGTTCCGAAGGTTGTAGGTTCGATTCCGGGCCGCGTCCTTAGGTTCACGAGTGACATTTTTCGGAAACTCCTGTGGGTCGTTGCTAGAGCTACGGAGTTCGCGCTTTGTGCGACGCTTTCGGCGCTGCGGAAAGAGACCGAGCCATATGGGATAAAACCCGGTGCAATGAAGTCGACCCTGTCGACTTTTAAGCGACTTTTTGTCATTAAATTACTGTTGGTAAAAGTTTTTTCTTTAACAGCAAGTGTTAATTAGAAACTCTAAGATAGCAAAGTTAGCAATGTAATATAAGAAATGAAAAATATTAACATAAATATCATAGCTATTCAAGAAAGGCATCTGTTATGGTAATCACGAATAAACACACAATAATATGTTCCAGTGGTGATAAACGTGAAAAAAAGGATTAATACCACAGTTTAATTAGAAAAAGACTAAATCAATTAAGGATTATTAGAGTATACAGAATGAGTTATTATGATTAACATCAAAGTCATGCCAATAAGTATGAATATTATATAAATATATGTACCAACAACAAGCAGTTTAGAATAAATAAAACAAATTTATGATGAAGGAAATTAAAGAATGAAAGATACAGGTGGTGACAACGGTTTAGCAACAAGAAACGAAAGAGGATAAAAACTGAAGGCATGGGCAACACCAGGTTTAAATTCCATAAGAGACTACTTTACACACGGAAAATCCCCGATAAGAAAACATTCAGCCAAATTGACTACATATTGGTCAATAAAATATTTCGAAGTCCGTTAATAATGTTAAGACAATGCTTTGTGTTGATTGTAATAGCTACCACGCCCACAATGATGACTAAAAGTAGGATTGAAAATATGAAGAAAGAGGTTAAAAACATAATACTTACTAAAGATAATATAAAAGCAGATCATGCAATTCAAGAACGATACAAAGTGATTTAGAAAAAATCTATACATTGCAGTATCTAATACACAGTACAATTGAATCATTGGAAGTTATGAGGGACTCCATTCATCAAACAAGTAAAGCGACGTTATCGATGAGAAGAAAAAAAGCTAAGAAGACATGGGTGGCAGAATAAACCTTAAAGTTGGTGGACTAAAGAAAAAATAACAAAGAAGAATATGATAAGATAAATAACGAAATAGGAGCTAATTGCAAAAGAAACTTGGTTAAACGAAGTGCAACAAAATTTAATTAGAATTATAGATACAAAAAGATTGCACAGGTATCTCAATGAGTTGACAGGAGGGGGGAAAAAGAGAAAACTCAGGATGCTTGAAATAAAACAGAGGAAAGGTATTAGTTGAAGAAGGTTAAGTTGAGTAAGAGCTGACATAACTGCACTCAGGACATTCCCATAGTTGAAGACGGTGCTATAAGAAAGTTATGGGATGAAAATATAACAGAGTTATATTATGTATAACGATCAGAATTAACAGACGAAAGTTGCTTAGGTTAACGTATATACTAAATGAAGATATCACTGAAGTGTCAAACATTTAAAGAAAGGAACAATAGCTGCGAAAGATATCTCGATACAGGAATTAGAAGTACTGGGAGAATTCGAAGAATAAATGACAACTAAAATATTGAAAGGTATTTACAACTGTAGATACATATCTAGTGATATGATTAAATCTGTATTTATAACTTTACCCAAAGACCAGGAGACCTAAATGCCAAGCACTTCGCAAAATCAACCACATAAACTATGTCACAAAACTTCAACACATAATTACAATAAGAAGCACAAGAAAGAAAAAAAAAACAAAGAAAAAGGGCTTAAATGCAAGAAGGTTGACTTCATTGCATCTGGTTTTCCCCATATAGCTCGGACGTTTTTTCCACAGAAAGGCCCGCCAAAAGCAATGCACTCTATACGATATCTGTAGCTGTAGCGACGACCCAGGGACAGTCTATCAGAAAGCACTCGATCCCGAAAATGGAGTCCGTAAAAGAAAAACGACCTTCGCAGTACGAGGCAGGCGGCTTGAGAACACTGCCAAAGGCTACCATAAAGATGGAAATTGGTGAAAAACACTAGGAAACGGCACAAATCATGCAACATACATATTGCCTAAAACTAACAGTGAGATCAAGTGAGACACAGATAGATATATTTACATGCACGTTATATATATACATAGAGACATTTGATGAAGTTAAACACGATGAAATGATTAAAATAGTGGCTAATATTACGAAGGTAAGTTAATAAGTAAATCACAAATGGCTGTAGAAAATAACTAAATATGAAAGCAACTTGAAACCAGTTTATTTGTATATATACATTGTCCCTTTATTTCTCAACATAATTTCCACCAACATTTTGCACTTATCCCATAGTTATAGCAGTTCTCCCAAACCAGCTGCGTAGAATTGCGTGTTCTGTTTTCTAAATCACGTTTTCACTTCACATTCAACTTCGGCGTCATTCGCGAAATGTCTCCCACCAAGGTGTGTTTTCAGTGGACTTGGCCCCTAGCGATTTTCAGTAAAGCGGTGCATAGTTGGGTAGAAAAAGTTACGAGGGCGAGTAAATAAGTAAATCAGACAGTTCTGTGAGATGGCAAGTAAATAAAAACAGATTTATGCAGCTTATTTCCTACCACATTGAGATTCACCGGCGCTGACCAGAGTGCAGTCGGACGAGAGTTCGATGTTAGCTCTCGACATTCGCTGCAAGAAGGAAAGACTGGCCCCCTGTCCCCCTGTGCAACAAAATGGGATGGTACTATCGCTACAATATCCATAGCGTATTCCTGCTAAGAGATTAGATTTGTGTTACAAGCAGATCATAGTGTAATTAAACACCAGGTGTTGGCCAGTGGCTACTACCTCTGCTAGAAAATGATGATAATATGAAGGGTAGGTTGGACAAGCATATCTGAACAATGCTAGGAGAAGGTGGATGGGTGTCCATGACGTTGCACGCAAGAAAAAGAAGGCAATATACAAGATTAATCAGATTCAAACAAAATGCCTCATCCAGATGCAAATTATTTTTCAAAAAGTACACCAGTTTGTCTACTTCCTGCTCTGATGAAAGCTAACAGCTGGTTTTATTCCAGTCACAAACAAGTAGGTATGAGTGGGAACAAAGAAAAAGAAGAAGATGCTGATGAGAGGAAGAATAAGTGTTAACGAAATTAGCTACGCTAGGAAATTAGCTGCTACATTCATCATCTTGTTGACCTGGGCTATTTAAGACCTATTAGCACTGCATTGACAACTGCAGTCAGAATTTTTATATTAAGATTAACATGGGGAAAAAAAAAGAATTTATGACAATTCAAAGTACTCTAGTGCACATAACGAAAATTGAAATGGAAAATCAATAACACAAGCTACAGAGTATTAGTATCTGGACAGTGTGTTCACGGATGATGGAGCGAGAAATAAAAAAAAGAAAGAAAGGATGCAGAAAGCAAAAAACATCAACTGTCAAACAGCGCTTTCCTAAAACATAAAAATATCACCAAGCACACAAAAAGAAGCTGATAAAACTGTGTTACAAATACCAGACATATACAATCCCATAAACACACAGGTGTAAAATCACATCATGTAAGATGAGATGAATACGATACGCAGCTGGAAAAACAAGAAAAGATAGAGAGACAAATGAGAAACTAAGAACAAGTAATACTTGCTTGTTCATTTGATTTTGCACCACGGTTGGACCTAATTTACTTTTCCCTTTGCACTGAATCAGTTAAGAAACAAACAAAGGAGAACATTTTGAGAGCATGCATCTCTCCCGTGGCATCATAAGGATGCGAATAATGGACCATTTCACAAACACAAAAGAAACGGGACGTTTTTTTTTTTTAACATTAAATGTTATAGAAGACTTCTCAAAATATGAATGGTCTTGAGTTCGAATCCCTGTCAAGGCTTATATTTTTGTTTTCACTGACCTAAGCTCCAAGGTCGGATCAGCCTATTATAGGTACGAGGAAATCGCCTGGGGCATCAAATCTGCCGGCGTGATATTGACAACCTAAATAACTGGTCTTAGAATATCTCTCTGGCACCTTGCCGTCTTGACTGACGATAGTTTGTTACATTGTGCTTCAAAGATTTTAAAAAAGGCATAATAAATAACCATAACCCATAGCGGTTTAAACTAGGGATTGAGTTATACCTCTCCTTAGCACAAAGTCCGGGCTGAATTGTAGAGATCATGTGTTGCCCATGCAGCATGATCCCTCTCTCGGCCTGCCTAGTTTACTCCAGAGGAAAGGTAACACCAATACATCTGGAAAACGTCAAGCTGTAGAAGCTGCCGGATTAGCTAAGCAATGCTCTAACCGCCATATATATATATATTTTTTTTTCCGCGTTTCCATCCTGTTTCAGGATATTGCGGTCAACACCAGCATCTTTCAGCTGTATGTTGATTCCTAGGCTAGATTACGCTCATCAGCACGCCATGACTCCATACTCTCATAAGTCACTTTTGCGATTCGAACCACTGCTAATTCTCGTCGCGTCACGTGACGCGAGTATTCGTGGTTAGCGGAGAAAGCTGCTAACTCCTCGGCCACGGAGCTGGTATATATATGTATATATATATATATATATATATATATATATATATATATATATATATATATATATATATATATATATATATATATATATATATATATATATATATATATATATATTCGTCTGTCCACAGCTGTCTCATGCACTGCCAATAATTTCTGATAGCTATGTTTCTCCATTCCATGATGTCATCGTCTTATCTCTCGGCCTCCCACTGTATCTCTTCCTATTCAACACTCCCGTTGTCGCGTTGTATTCTAGCTATCCCATTCTCATGGCGGTTCCAGGAGCCTGTTAGAGCTTCGATCCTAGATCAGTTGCCAATCAAAGCTTAGGGTCTGGTCTGCCACGACATTTAGTCTTCAGGTTGCATTTCCTCGCACTAGCATATCACCAAACACACAAATATGACTCACCGCGTGTACAGGATCAATTGCTGTACTTTACTTTAAAACTTGCGCACGGGGCCTCCAGATTTTCATCCTCATCCGAGAAGTCTTTGTATCCGATCTCACTACCCAAGATATCATGGCACGTGTCATATCATTAGACATTTCACCCCCACTTTCATACAACACATTTGAAATATCTACACTATTCATTTGAAATATCTACACTATTCTCTAAAAGTACTGGAGAGTTTTGGTCAGAGACCATAACTTTATGAAGGGAAAATCCCAACTGCACCTCCACGCGGTAGAGGATGGAAACACACTACGGTGTAGCTAACACAGCTCTGGGGACCGAGTATCCACCGGAATAAGTGGACAACTCTGCAGCTGAGCAGAGCAGGGCACTCACTTGTCCTTACAGTCGGAAATGGCTGTCAAAGGCAGAGGTAAAAAGACCACCATGTGAATGTGGAAGGCAAGGGGAAACCACCACATTATCTTCCCAAGACTTCATGGCAAAACATAAATCAAAGTTAGTGAAGGACGTTAATGGCTGTCTTAGGGCATCCTCGTCCGGTAGGGACAGTCATGAGCCACAGGTGACACCAGACCGTCATCCAGCTACTGATGGCAAAATCATAACTAAAATAAATAAATTTAGAGTAGGAACATGGAATGTTAGGACATTAAATGAGCTAGGAAAGTTGACCAATGTTCTAAGAGAGATGGATAGCATGAAAATGAATATACTAGGCGTTAGTGAGATGAGATGGAAGGGATCGGGCAAAATTATAGCTGACAATCACACAATAATTTATTCTGGAGGGGATACACATGAAAAAGGTGTAGGAATAATATTAGACGAAAAAACAGCCAAGTCAATTAATGGATACTGGTGTATTTCAGATAGAGTTATTATGGTAAAAATCAAAGGCAAACCAATAGACATAAATATTATACAAGTATATGCACCAACAGCAAGCAGTAGTGAGGAAGAAATACAACACTTTTACGAAGAAATAGAAATGGCGATGGCTCAAATTGGATCACAAGAAATAAAAATAATACTTGGTGATTTTAATGCAAAAGTAGGAAAGGGAAAAATGGAGGATGTAGTGGGGAATTATGGTTTAGGTACAAGAAATGAAAGAGGGGAAAAGCTAATAGAATGGGCAAATATCAATGAGATGATAATTGGAAACACATGGTTTAAACACCATAAAAGACGACTGTACACATGGATAAGCCCTGATAAGAAAATACGCAACCAAATTGACTACATACTATTTAATAAAAGATTTAGAAATGCTTTAATTAATGTAAAGACAATGCCTGGTGCTGACTGTAATAGTGATCATGTACCACTATGTGGACAAATAAAAGTAAGATTAAAGAGAGGGAAAAAAAATGGTTAAGAACATGAGACTTAATAAAGAGGTTCTGAAAATAGATAAAGAAATGCAAGAACAATACAGAGTGACTGTGAAAAATAGGTACAATGCAATAACTAAAATACAGAGTATAGATGAACAATGGGAAATGTTAAGGGACTCCATTCATCAAACTAGCAAAGAAGTATTACCGGAGAGAGGCAAAATAGCTAAGAAACAATGGATGAATGAAGATATCTTAAAACTGATGGACAAAAGAAAACAGAGTAAAAATGACAAACAAGAATACGCTAAGATAAATAAAGAAATAAAAGATAAATGTGGGAAGGCTAAAGAAAGTTGGTTAAACGAGCAATGCAAACAAATTGAATTAAATTCCATTAAAGATACAAAAAATATGCACAGACAAATCAGTGAGCTTACAGGAAGAAAAATAAGAATAAATACAGGGTGTTTGAAATCAAAAACAGGAAAGATAATATTAGAGGAAGATGCTATAATGAAGAGGTGGAATGAGTATATAAGAGAATTATATGAAGGAGAAAGGGGAGAATTAACAGAAGATAGTAACTTAGAAGGTCCACCTATTCTGAAAGAAGAAGTCGCTGACGCTATGAAACGTATGAAGAAAGGAAAAACAGCTGGGCCAGATGAAATCACAATAGAAGAATTAGAAGTATTGGGAGAATTTGGAGTAGATATATTAACCAAAATGTTGAATGATATTTACAGCAGTGGATATTTACCCAGTGATATGTTGAAATCTGTATTTATAGCTATACCAAAAAGACCAGGAGCAATTGATTGTGAAGATTTTCGTACAATTAACCTTATAAACCATATCACTAAGCTTCTACTCAGAATCATAATGAGAAGAATCAAAAAGAAAATAAAAATGGAAATTAGTGAAGAACAGTATGGATTTGTGGAAGGAAAGGGCACAAACAATGCAATTTATACATTACGGACACTAATAGAAAGGTCAATAGAGAAACAGAGAGACGTATATTTGTGCTTCATAGATTATACTAAGGCATTTGATAAAGTAAAACATGATGAACTGATTAAAATGTTGGAAGATATCAACATTGATGGAAAAGATTTAAGAATAATAAAGAATGTTTACTGGAACCAAGTAGCAGCAATTAAAATGGGAAATAAAGAGGGTAGTTACGAACAGATAAAGCTAGGAGTACGACAAGGGTGTGTCTTGTCACCAGATCTTTTCTCCCTGTATAGCGAAGTAATAATGAGAGAGATCAAAGAGATGACAGGAATACTAGTTGGAGGTTGTAATATAAATAATATACGCTATGCAGATGACACAGTATTGGTGGCGGATAATTCAACAGACCTACAACAATTATTAGACGTTGTAGTAACAGAGAGTGCAAGGAAAGGACTCTCCTTGAATATCAAGAAAACAGTAACAATGGTAATATCAAAGAAAATGGTGACACCAAAATGTGACATAGAAATAGAAGGGAAAATCCTTAACCAAGTTGATAATTTTAGATACCTAGGGGCATTTATAACATCAGATGGAAGATGTACAACAGAGATTAGGAGTAGAATAGGGCAGGCAAAAGCCGCTTTTCAGAAAATGAAGAGTATCTTATGCAATAAGTCACTATCACTGAATGTAAGAAAGAGAGTGCTGAAATGCTATGTAGAACCAGTTTTGCTGTATGGCAGTGAATCTTGGAACGTAAATGAACAAATTAAGAAGAAATTAGAAGCAACAGAGATGTGGTTCCTGAGACGAATGTTGCGAATTCCTTGGACTGCCAGAGTAACTAACGACGACTGCCTGAAACAGGCTAATGAAACTAGAACATTATATACAACAATAAGACAGAGACAAACATCTTTCTTCGGTCACGCTGATGAGAAGAGAGGCATTGGAGAACATCGTAACAACTGGAAAGATCGAGGGGAAGAGAGGCAGAGGTAGACCAAGAGAAGTGATGCTGGATGGATTGAGACGGTGGCATGGAGGAATATCAGCACCAGAGTTGATCCAGAAAACCAAAGACCGAGATCTATGGAGAGCCATGAACGCCTACGCCAGCCGGCACGGCACTTGATGATGATGATGATTCAGTTGACTAAAATGTTGACTTCTCGTCCTTGGCTTGGGTACCTCTGAAGTCGCAATGGGTTCGCCTGATGGCAACGGACACTAGTAATAGGAAAAGCTAATGCAGGCGCAAAAACCAGTCCAGTGAACTAGAAGTGGTAGCATCTGTATAGACTACACATACGTTCAAAGAGAGAGAATGCAGAAAAGTCTGAAATATTAAGTCAATAACAGAACTCCTACAAGCCTCCGAATATAAATATTGAACGTGACAGCCACGGAATCAATTCTGTAGAACCAGATAATTATAGGATGCAAGAATTTGTGAAGCCTGCAAGTACTAATTAGAATCCTATGTAAGAGATCACCAAGAAATGCACGGTTTCCGCCTCCTGGCCTTTTACTTTACGCTCGATTTGGCTGTATCTAATTTCTCCTTGTGTGATCTATAAGAGGAGACTGGGGGACTTAAGCAGATCACCGTGTGCCTTGAAAGTGATAAGTACAAACAACAAAGAACCCTTTTTACATACCTTAAACTAGTGGACATATGGTGCTGGCCCCATGTTTGTATAGACAGTCAGCACTCCAGGCATGACGTGGCCAATATCTCGCCTGCAGCCTTCACTTCCAAAGACATGTCCTGGTACCCATTTTAGTCGGTATCGACATGGAAGTCCGTTTAATAATTCTCCTCGATGTGAACTCGAACTCCTGACCACCGAGACGGCAGACAAACGTCTACCATCTCATTACCGCAATTCACACTGAAAGTGATTCTTAACCATAAATCCAAAACTGTTTAACATTTGCTGTTGTACATATAAAATGCTTCTATGTCTGGTTGCTTTCTGTAAATCTTCTTAGAAAACTTGTAAAATTTGTTTAAAAGTCGTCTGTCGTAAAGAAGAGACAAAAGAAAACATGTAAAATACGTTTAAAAGTCGTTTGCCGTAGAGAAGAGAAAACAGAGTGGTGTATGTGAGTTTTAGTGCTGAGATAATCCGTATAAACATATAATTAGTATGCTTAATGGTGTTACACCTTAGGGGATAGTGTGATGTGCAGTTTCATAATTTCCCGTCATACTGAGTCAAGGGTTCGAAATCGGCTGCTGGAGATTTGGAAGTAAATGCTTTTCTTTGATTTCGATTATGTGAGGTTTCGGCCGTTCAAAATACAATGGCAAACTACTGAACTAACGTTGCCTAGTACATCACAAACACGCAATAATTATGGGGTTGATTGCAACGTCTTGTAAAGAACATGCAATTAACTTTTTATTTCAAAAGTGTTAATGACAGGAAACATTTGTGACCAGCCACAAAACCACAAAAATATTAAACTAATCGTCTGTCTGAAGTAGAGACAAAAGAAAACACGTGTGTGGTTTGTGTGAGGTTTTATGCTCATGTTAATAAAATAATTATCAACATTCTTAATAGTGTTAATAACTGGAAACTTGTGTAACCGCCCATAGAGACTAGAGTTCTAAAGTCGGGAGGGTTGAAATTCATTGCACGGGGTTATATCCCATCTGGGTCGGTCTTCCTCCGCAGAGCTGCAAGCCGCTTGCCGGGAGCATGACAAACAGCACGAACTCAGCAGCTCAAGCCATGATCCCGAGAGTATCACAGGCAGCACGAACTCAGCAGCTCACGTCATGACCCCGAGAGTATCACAGGCAGCACGAACTCAGCAGCTCAAGCCATGATCCCGAGAGCATCACAGGCAGCACGAACTCAGCAGCTCACATCATGACCCCGAGAGTATCACAGGCAGCACGAACTCAGCAGCTCAAGTCATGACCCCGAGAGTATCACAGGCAGCACGAAATCAGCAGCCTAAGCCATGACCCCGAGAGTATCACAGACAGCACGAACTCAGCAGCTCACGTCATGACCCCGAGAGTATCACAGGCAGCACGAACTCAGCAGCTCAAGTCATGACCCCGAGAGTATCACAGGCAGCACGAACTCAGCAGCTCAAGCATGATCCCGAGAGCATCACAAACAGCACGAACTCAGCAGCTCAAGCCATGACCCCGAGAGTATCACAGGCAGCACGAACTCAGCAGCTCAAGCCATGACCCCGAGAGTATCACAGGCAGCACGAACTCAGCAGCTCAAGCCATGACCCCGAGAGTATCACAGGCAGCACGAACTCAGCAGCTCAAGCCATGACCCCGAGAGTATCACAGGCAGCACGAACTCAGCAGCTCAAGTCATGACCCCGAGAGTATCACAGGCAGCACGAACTCAGCAGCTCAAGCCATGATCCCGAGAGCATCACAACAGCACGAACTCAGCAGCTCAAGCCATGACCCCGAGAGTATCACAGGCAGCACGAACTCAGCAGCTCAAGTCATGACCCCGAGAGTATCACAGGCAGCACGAACTCAGCAGCTCAAGTCATGACCCCGAGAGTATCACAGGCAGCACGAACTCAGCAGCTCACGTCATGACCCCGAGAGCATCACAGGCAGCACGAACTCACAGCTCAAGCCATGACCCCGAGAGTATCACAGGCAGCACGAACTCACAGCTCAAGCCATGACCCCGAGAGTATCACAGCAGCACGAACTCAGAGCTCAAGTCATGACCCCGAGAGTATCACAGGCAGCACGAACTCAGGCTCAAGTCATGACCCCGAGAGCACCAGCAGCACGAATCCACAGCTCACGTCAACCCCGAGAGCACACAGACAGCACGAACTCAGAGCTCAAGCCATGACCCCGAGAGCTCACAACAGCACGAACTCACAGCTCAAGCCATGACCCCGAGATCACAGGCAGCACGAACTCACAGCTCAAGCCATGACCCCGAGAGTATCACAGGCAGCACGAACTCAGCAGCTCAAGTCAGACCCCGAGAGCATCACAGAGCACGAACTCAGCAGCTCACGTCAGACCCCGAGAGCTCACAGACAGCACGAACTCAGCAGCTCAAGCATGACCCCGAGAGTATCACAGGCAGCACGAACTCAGCAGCTCAAGTCATGACCCCGAGAGATCACGGAGCACGAACTCAGCAGCTCACGTCATGACCCCGAGAGCTCACAGACAGCACGAACTCAGCAGCTCACGTCATGACCCCGAGGCATCACAGCAGCACGAACTCAGCAGCTCAAGCCATGACCCCGAGAGATCACAACAGCACGAACTCAGCAGCTACGCATGACCCCGAGAGTATCACAGGCAGCACGAACTCAGCATCAAGTCATGACCCCGAGTATCACAGGCAGCACGAACTCAGCCTCAACCATGAGCCCCGAGACACAGGCAGCACGAACTCCAGCAGCTCACGTCATGCCCCAGAGATCACAGGCAGCACGAACTCGCAGCTCAAGTCATGACCCCGAGAGTATCACAGCAGCACGAACTCAGCAGCTCAAGCCATGACCCCGAGAGTATCACAGACAGCACGAACTCAGCAGCTCAAGCCATGACCCCGAGAGTATCACAGGCAGCACGAACTCAGCAGCTCAAGCCATGACCCCGAGAGTATCACAGGCAGCACGAACTCAGCAGCTCAAGCCATGATCCCGAGAGCATCACAAGCAGCACGAACTCAGCAGCTCAAGCCATGACCCCGAGAGTATCACAGGCAGCACGAACTCAGCAGCTCAAGCCATGACCCCGAGAGTATCACAGGCAGCACGAACTCAGCAGCTCAAGCCATGACCCCGAGAGTATCACAGGCAGCACGAACTCAGCAGCTCAAGTCATGACCCCGAGAGTATCACAGGCAGCACGAACTCAGCAGCTCAAGCCATGATCCCGAGAGCATCACAAACAGCACGAACTCAGCAGCTCAAGCCATGACCCCGAGAGTATCACAGGCAGCACGAACTCAGCAGCTCAAGTCATGACCCCGAGAGTATCACAGGCAGCACGAACTCAGCAGCTCACGTCATGACCCCGAGAGCATCACAGACAGCACGAACTCAGCAGCTCACGTCATGACCCCGAGGGCATCACAGACAGCACGAACTCAGCAGCTCAAGCCATGACCCCGAGAGTATCACAGGCAGCACGAACTCAGCAGCTCAAGCCATGATCCCGAGAGCATCACAGGCAGCACGAACTCAGCAGCTCAAGCCATGATCCCGAGAGCATCACAGGCAGCACGAACTCAGCAGCTCACGTCATGACCCCGAGAGCATCACAGACAGCACGAACTCAGCAGCTCAAGCCATGATCCCGAGAGCATCACAGGCAGCACGAACTCAGCAGCTCACGTCATGACCCCGAGAGTATCACAGGCAGCACGAACTCAGCAGCTCAAGCCATGACCCCGAGAGTATCACAGACAGCACGAACTCAGCAGCTCAAGCCATGATCCCGAGAGTATCACAGGCAGTACGAACTCAGCAGCTCAAGCCATGATCCCGAGAGCATCACAGGCAGCACGAACTAAGCAGCTCAAGCCATGACCCCGAGAGTATCACAGGCAGCACGAACTCAGCAGCTCAAGCCATGACCCCGAGAGTATCACAGACAGCACGAACTCAGCAGCTCAAGGAGTCTGTGGGGTAAACTGCACTCGTGGTCTGAACGACGCAGTCCGGGAACGAACCCACGACCTTCAGAGCTCGGGGCAGACGGCTTAATCACTTCACTAGGGAGACCTCCAACCCTCCATGAAACCAAAAGTCGACTTTAATGGCTTTAAATTGCTAGATCAGTGCTGCGAAGGAAAATGCAAACATAAGGACTTCAACCTACACTTGGTTCACGTCCTATGGCGGGAATGTAGACATCTTTATGACAGTAATGACTACATTTTATCTACGAGAGCCCACTTCACATAACGGATTGTCAGACAGAATGAAAGTTTAATATCCTGGTTCACTGAGAAGACTTCCCGTTTTCGGTGCATAAAGCATGTTTATTTTTTTTTTTTTTTTATAAATCTCCGCTTCATTTACATATATTTTATGTTGTTCAGAAAATGGCACACATACATTTTACTTTAACGTCTGACTAATTATGATAAGATGACGAATATTTTCTACAATTTATCTATGTCAGTTGAGATAAGGTATGGGGATCCTACGAGCTATATTGAGGAAATCCTGATGCACGGATGCTAATCATGGACAATTAGAAGACAAGTTAGCAATTATGCGGAGATGTGGTTTTGTAGAAGAATGATGAGAACACGATGGAAGGATAGAAAGGGAGATGAAGATATCTTGAAAGAAGTGAACTCACAAAGAAAACTGTTTATTGGCATCATAAAACAGTCCAAATTCTTTGGGCATGTCATGAGAAGAGGAAAGCTGGAGTATATTGTCATAACTTCAAAGTTGGAGGGGAGGAGAGGCAGGAGGATCCCAACGGAGAAGACACTGAACAGTTTGATATTATAGCATGGAGGAATATCATTATCAGAAATGATTAGCAGCACATTACGCAGAAGGCTGTGGACAGACATGATCATCAACGCCACATGGCATGGACTAACAGAAGAAGTATGATAAAATACTAATAATGAAAACTATAGAGAGTTCAATCGATTTAACATACGATTAACTTATCATTAATAATTACATTTACATATGAATACAACAAATGATATAAACTTCGCATGTGCAGTACAATCACCAATGACATTGCTCGGTCAACATATAATGAAATCAAACCTTGCGGTATAATTTCTGACCCGTCACTACAAATGGACCAAACCAAACTCAAAACTAATACAACAACCTAGAAGCTCGCATGCCGGCACGATGAACATGAGTTCGGATCTTCAGTGGGATAGATTTTTTTTTTTTTTGACAGACCTGGGCTCCCAGGTCTGCTGTGTCTAAAATGTGTACCAGGAAATTACTTGGGAAGTAAAGGCGGCCTGCGTGATATTGACCACACAACCACCGAATGCTGATTGGTCTACACATACCCAACGAATGCTGATTGGTCCATACCTATCCACCCAATGCTGATTGGTTTATACATACCCAGCTAATTCGGATCGGTCTATAAAACTATGGGTCCAGAAACATATGCCCAATAAGTCTTAAGGGTACCAGTACTTTTTTAATACGATTAACCAGGTGTTTAGAACTAGGTTGCTGGGTTTGTAGCTAGATGTGTAGTTTTCCAGTCATGCCTCAACACTGGTGTCTCTCTCTCTCTCTCTCTCTCTCTCTCTCTCTCTGTCTGTGTGTGTGTGTGGGTGTGGGTGTGGGTGTGGGTGTGTGTGTCTGTCTGTCTGTCTGTCTGTCTGTCTGTCTGTCTGTCTGTGTGTGTGTGTGTGTGTGTGTCTTTGTTTTTTATTTTGCGCTCGCTTGCTTTGAACTCAAGCATAGTCCATACACACTACTTCTAGTAGCACTGGACTGAATTTCGAGTGTGGATGAGCTTTCCTAATACCAGTGTCCCTCGCCATCAGGCGAACCCACTTCAGAGGGTCTTGTCATTTACGTCTCCAAATCAAGGACGAGAAGTCAACATTTTAGCCAACTTTCCGGTGTAGGGGTTGAAAACTCTACCTTGGCAGCAGCACACCGGATGTTTGAGAACGCGCGGTCTTATCCATTCGGCCATGCTGATCTCCACACTGATGTTTGTAATTCTGCTGATCTTGTCTCCGCCAGCTATGGGCAACGAGGATCTGCAAATCAAGCAGAACAACTTGTTGTAGGAGAGCGAGATGAAGAGATTGCCAAGAGACCGTGTGCGAGACTGCACGTTGCCAGATGGTTAATAACAATATAACGATCAACTTCAGTAAACTGGCTCATTGTCCAATATAAATAAATCATTCCAACAGAAATCCGGAAGCCTGTGTCAACATTGATGAATAAGTCGAAGCCGTTAGACAATGGCAGTTATGGCGACATTTATTGTCTGTGTTCACGCTTGTGCTCAATTCAATGGTAATAATCATAATATATTAATAATTCTCAAAATACCGTGCCTGTACAGCCAGGCGGGACAGTATTGAAATCAGGTACATAATGTTAGCACAAATGAACTTACTATAAACTGCTGATATACTTGTCTTAGCGCTTTACTACTTATAGTCAGCTATTGCTCCTTACCAAGTAGCCTCTATGTCACCTTGCTATAATTTCCAAGTCCCACTTGACGTATTTGCATCCATCAGTAATTTTCTAGCAAATATGAATGATGCCTAACGATCTATCTCTTCCATCCCATGTCATTAGCCATAAATGCGATGTCTTGATGTTCATAACACAATCTTGTTTCCGTGAAAAGAATCGTGCTGCCTTCTTCACTGTCAGCCCAAGGTCTCTCTGTTGTTGTTGTTGACTACTCCTGTGACGTTTCTTGCCTTCTCACGTCACTTCTCTAGATTCTCCTATTATTTGGTTGGAGGTTTTCTTACAATTTCTTTTTGACGTCATTTCGTCTGACCTGCTACTTGGCACACGTAGGGCAGTTTTCTAGAAAGCACAAGCTCCAATTCCCTGTTCATATACAGTAGTTTAAAGGTGTTATCATACGAGAAAATTAACTTTACGCGCCGGGTTTTATCGGTATCTTTCTGTAGAGAAGCCAGCCTAAAGCGTCTCACACAATACCAACTCCTTAGCTCCAGCGACGACCCCCAGGAGTCTCCGAGAAAATTGCAATCCTGAACCGAATAACGGAGTGCAAAAACGAACCTTGAACCTTTCGGGGCGCGAGACAAGAGGATTGATCACTTGGCCACGGAGCACCCACTTTCACATACTAAAGACACACAAATGAAACTGATCATTGTGTAGTTTTTACAGTGTCCTATAACGATGGACCGTGGTCTAAAGGCTTGCGAACGCGATTCGTGAGCCACTTACAACGCGTTCGAAACGCGGCGGCGACCGATTTGGCAGCAGACCGTGTCGTGATGGGATTTTAACGTGTTGGTATTGGAGCCGGTCGTTCAGAAAGCAATGGCAGACTACTGAACGTAAACTTGCCAAGACATCAACAACAGCAGTAAAATGTTGGTGTTGACAGCGATGTCCTGGAAATAGGATATGAAAGAAAGAAATGAGGGAAATACTGGCCACATATTCCTCAATTCTTTCAGGCCTAGAAAATGGGGTGGCGATATCTCCTTACAGACACATGACAGGAAACTGCTACCGGCTGATTTTAAATGGGGGAATGTGTGACAGAGAACAAGAACAGAATCGCCATGTTCCAAGTGTCTTTTACAAAAATGAACACCGTCTCATCTTGTTCCACTAGTACCTTGCGGTGTCGAGGTGAAGCATAAACAGTGCGAGAGTGCCCGTTTATGGGCTTCAAATATGGGATTCCCGTGGACTCTGTTATTCCCTCTGCCCATCGTTTACATGGTCAGCATCTTCTTGTGCTTCTGTCTGGTCTGTGCATAACTGCCTGTTGTGGTATACTGTCAGATGGTAGCCTAGCTGTGTGGCCCAACCATTTCACTCGCTGTTCTCTAATGAAATCTAGCGATGTTAGTACGCCCACTTTAGTCCTGATTTCATCATTTCTCATTTTCTCTTTTCTTGTTACGTTGAGTATTCTTCTCAGGAATCTCATTTCCGTTTTTGTAATGTTTCTTTTCTCTTTTTCTGTCATTGTCCAGTTTTGACATTGACGGCATAGAGTTGGTAAAATAACACACGAGCAAACATCCGCCTACTAAAACGATGTTCGCTTTGTGTTCTTTTGTATGGATGCGAATGCCGGACAACAAATAATGAAATGACAATAAACTGGAGATGATAGAGATATCGTGTTTTCATAAGAATGATGAGATTATCGTGGACAGAGGTAACTAAAGCTACAGGAGTGACAACATTCCTCGACATAACAATACGCAAAATTAATGTATGGAGCGTATCAATCAAAAGTAGTGGTGAAATAGAAAACGAAAGGCTTGTGTGTGCAAATGTTTGACAAGAGACGCAGAGTAACACAGAGAAAGATTACTGTGGAAAGATTAAACACCTGAGGTACAATAAAGAAGAAGAAGAAGAAGAAGAAGAAGAAGAAGAAGAAGAAGAAGAAGAAGAAGAAGAAGAAGAAGAAGAAGAAGAAGAAGAAGAAGAAGAAGAAGAAGAAGAAGAAGAATGGGGGAGAGAAGGAAGAGGAGAACAAGGAGGAGGAGTATAGGAGGCGAAGGAGGAGGTAGAGGAGGAGGAGGATATGCTAGAAACGTTTTACATAGTGGAAAACCACCATCCATCCGCGCTGCCCACTTCTGCTTCTTCGTGTTCTCCTTTACGTACACGAATGCCGTAAGAGCAGCCACGTGCACACAAACAAGACAAAAACTAGATAAGCATTTATTTCCACTGTATTTAACCTATTTTGTGATATGCACAGAAGCGTTGCCAAACATCAATAACAGCATACACGTATGATTGTTAACGGTGTGTATACGTCAGATTTACTTAATATGTAAACCGCTTAAGAAATTCCCAGATCTCATCTCGCAAACCAACCAATCACAGTTAGACAAGTTTCTGTGGGTGTGCATTGATTTTGAATTGTCAGAAATGTATGTTGATTTATGCAGAGCCAACACCCAAATGCAGAAATCGAGTCAGGAAATGAAATTATTCCCTCGCTTTAGAATTTGAAAACAACCAGTGCTTTCTTAAAGACTTCAAATTTTTTTTGTTAGTAATTATTGTTGTCACTGTCGTGTATATTCTGATAATGAAAGAATATTCTAGTGTTTTCTGGACGAAAATCTCTATAATTACAAACGCTGTCAGGGTTCACATATTGCTCTGGGGTATCATTTATGTATCTTATTATACAGCAGGCGCAGTTAGCAAATACAACATGAAATTGTATACAATTACTTTTTACTCGCTTCAGACGAATCCAGTTCTCTTCTTAATCTATACGTTTAGTGTCAAGAATGAGGGAGTTTAGTCTATGAAAACGAGGTACTTACTTCTTCTGTTTCTTTAT
>JACEFZ010020033.1:25000-60862 GCA_014155875.1 Cepaea nemoralis
GTGGAGGAAGGAGGTGGAGGGAGGAGGATGGAGGAGGTAGAGGGAGGAGGAGGAGGGAGAAAAAAGGAGGAGAGAGGAGGAGGAGGGAGGAGGTAGGAGGAGGAGGAAAAGGAAGGAGGAGGGAGGAGGAGGAAGAGGGAGGAGGAGGAAGAGGGAGGAGGAGGATGGAGGAGAAAGAGGAGGGAGGAGGGGGAGGGGAAGAGAAAGAGGGTAGGAGGAGGAGGGGAGAGGAGGAGGAGGGATGTGGAGGGAGGAGGAGGAGGGATTAGGTAGAGGGAGGAGGAAAAGGGAGGAGGGAGGAGGAGAGAGGAGGAGGATGGAGGAGAAAGAGGAGGGAGGAGGGAGGAGGGGGAGGGGAAGAGAAAGAGGGTAGGAGGAGGAGGGGAGGGGAGGAGGAGGGATGTGCAGGAAGGAGGAGGAGGGATTAGGTAGAGGGAGGACGAAAAGGGAAGAGGGAGGAGGAGAGAGGAGGAGGATGGAGGAGGTAGGAGGAGGAGGAAGAGGGAGGAGGAGGAAGTCGAGGAAGAGGAGGGAGAGGGAGGATGGGAGGGGAAGCGGAAGAGGGTAGGAATTGGAGGAGGGGAGAGGAGGAGGAAGAGGGAGGAGAAGGGAGGAGGAAGGGAGAGGAGGAGGAGGGGAGGAGGCGGAGGGAGAAGGAGGAGGGAGAATCATGAGGGGAGGATGGAAAGGGAGGTGGAAGAGAGGAGGAGGAGGAAGAGGAGGGAGGTGGAGGAAAGAGGTAGAGGGAGGAGGAGGAGGTAGAGGGAGGAGGAGGAGGAAGGAAAGGAAGGAGGAGGGTGGAGGGAGGTGGTAGAGGGAGGAGGAGGAGGTAGAGGGAGGAGGAGGAGGGAGAAGGAGGAAGGAGTAGGAGGGAGGAGGAAGGGAGAGGAAGAGGGAGAAGAAGGAGGGAGGAGGAGGAGGGGGAGAAGGTAGAGGGAGGAGGAAGAGGAGGAGGGAGAAGGAGGAGAGAGGAGGAGGAGGTAGAGGGAGGAGGAGGGAGTAGGATGGAGGAGGAAGAGGGAGAAGGAGGAGGATGAGGGGGAAGGAGAAGGAGGCAGGAGGAGGAGGAGGGAGGAGGAGGGAGAGGGAAGAGGAGGAGGAGGAGGGAGAAGGAGGATGGAGTAGGAGGAGAGGATGGAGGAGGAAGGGAGAGGAAGAGGGAGAAAGAGGAGGGAGGAGGGAGGAGGAGGTAGTGGGAGGAGGAAATGGAGCAGGAGAGAGGAGAAGGAGGGTGGAGGGAGGAGGTAGAGGGAGGAGGAGAAGAGAGGAGGAGGGAGTTTGCCATTCCGAATTCATACTCGTCTAGGTTCTGTGATTTCGGTCCTTCCATTGATTGTTCTTCCCTTCTACATGACTGTAGATAACTTCCTTACACATAAAGAGATGAATTGTTATTTATATTGCCGTGGCATGGAGGAATATCAGCAGCAGAGTTGATCCAGAAAACCAAAGACCGAGATCTACGGAGAGCCATGAACGCCTACGCCAGCCGGCACGGCACTTGATGATGATGATGATTGCCGTGTGACGATTCTGTGTAGTCACGTCATTTTCTTCGCTTTCCCTAGCGTTTTGGTTCGGGGATTCTTTCATCATCATCATCATATAGTTACGTACGTATTTTGGGAGGGGGAGGAGGGAGGAGGAGGAAGAAGGAAAAAAAATTCGACAGTTGGCAGCGCTGGAATGAAAGGAAGACGTGTAGAAAATTTCATCTCAATCGGATGGACCGTTCGCGAACGTATAAAGGACATACATATTTACATTTATAAGATATATATCTTATATATAAATTAGGATCTCCGTCTGTCTGTCTGTCTGTATGTATGTCCTTTATTTGTTCGCGAACGGCCCATCCGATTGAGATGAAATTTTCTACACGCCTTCCTTTCATTCCAGCGCTGCCAACTGTGATATTTTGTTAGTGTGAAATTGCCTGCTTTCTCAGTATTATTTCATTTTTCATTTTTCATTATAATTTCATATATCTCAGGGGACCTAACTCTGTAAAAGTTATTTCAAGGGGCATAACTTTTCTGCATAACTTATAGTCATATTGTGGCATCGTTTTCAAAGATTTATAAACTCTTTGTCCATAGTTATGTACCGGCATATGAGTTATAATAAATAATGATACAATCTGTAAGGCATTTTCAAAGTTTTCATAAAAATAATGCACAATGCATAACATTGTAACTCATCTTTTTTTGCTTAAGAAGTTACTGTAGTCATGCAGGTGATTAGAAAGAGTTTTCATTAAAAATAATGGATGGTGTGTGGAAGGACATTCTTTTAAGTTACTTTTTTTGTTGTATGAATTTAATGAGAACTTATATGACTACTTATATGAATTAAATGAGATGCTCCCCACCAGGGACTGGGCGAAGCCGGACAGGGTCAGGCAGACAGATAGACAGACAGACAGACAGATAGACAGTCGGGAACAGGAACTTATATGACTACTTATATAAATTAAATGAGATGCTTCACACCAGGAGCTGGGCGATGCCGGGCCGGGTCAGACAGACAGACAGACAGACAGACAGACAGACAGACAGATAGTCGGTAACGGGAACGGGAACTTATATGACTACTTATATGAATTAAATGAGATGCTCCCCACCAGGGACTGGGCGAAGCCGGGCAGGGTCAGGCAGACAGATAGACAGACACATAGACAGTCGGGAACGGGAACTTATATGACTACTTATATGAATTAAATGAGATGCTCCACACCAGGAGCTGGGCAATGCCGGGCCGGGTCAGACAGACAGACAGACAGACAGACAGACAGACAGACAGACAGACAGACAGACAGACAGACAGTCGGTAACGGGAACGAGAACTTATATGACTACTTATATGAATTAAATGAGATGCTCCCCACCAGGGTCTGGGCGAAGCCGGGCAGGGTCAGCTAGTATATATATAAAACAGAATGTATGTGGGTGGGTATGTGGGGATGTGTTTGATGCGTTCGCGAACGGTTCATCCGATTGAGATGAAATTTTCTACACGTCTTTTTTTCATTCCTGTGCAACCGACTGTCATAGTTTTTTAGTGTAAAATCGGCTACTTACTTACTAAAATTTAATATTTCATTTTTCATTATCATTTCTATATAGCAAGGGGACTTAACATAAGAAAAGTTATTTCTAGGGGCATAACTTTTAATAACATTGCTATATACTTTATAGTCATATTGTTGCAGTCGTTTTCAAAGATTTATAAACTCTTTGTCTACAGTTATTTACAGGCATATGAGTTATAATAAATAATTATATAATCTTTAAGGCATTTTCATAGTTTTAATAAAAATAATGCATCTATTTAAATAGTGAAAATTTTCTAACTCATGTTTTTATTTTTCTTCAACAGTACATTAATTTTTGTTTTAACATTCTGATATGTATGGCGCGTTACACCCACCGTTGGGTATTTGTGATGCCCATGTTAAACATTTCCTCAACGAGTTACTTTTCATGCAATTTAATGCTTATTGTTCTTTTGTTGTCAAAGAATTGCTTCATAAGAGATGTTGAATGAAAGAATGTATGAGAGGAAATAGAGAAGAAGGGCAGAATGTAGGACGGGCCTGCGAAAGATTTTCCTTCGTTAAAAAAATTAAGTAATTTTTTGTGAGAGAAAGTTAGTCGCATATCGTTTGCAGTACTCTGCAGTCAACCCACCGCCCACCATTTATTGGCTGTACATGATATCTTGGTAAGTTTACTTTAGATAGATCTCTTCCAATCATATTTTCTAATATCAATCTATCTATTCTTCTATTCTATCTATATTTTTAACTGGAACAGGCCGAACGTAGATAGATAGATAGATAGATAGATAGATAGATAGATAGATAGATAGATAGATAGATAGATAGATAGATAGATAGATAGATAGATAGATAGATAGATAGATAGATAGATAGATAGATAGGTAGGTAGGTAGGTAGGTAGGTAGATAGATAGATAGATCCCCGCCAGGAGCCGAGTCAGCTAGTTTATTTATATAATCACGTTTCATGAAAGAACCCCCACTTGAGACACCTCTGAACAAACCAATTTAACTTCGCCACAACGAAACCCGCCAAATAATTTCGAAAAGAGCGGGGTGTGTCTTGCTGAAGCTTTAATACTCTTAAAATGATGGCATGAATGCGGGAGCGGTAGATTATATACCGCATATAAACAAACATTGAAATCTGCTGTACAATCTCCAGAACAAAAATTTTTTTGTTTAGTGGACATAATGATAAGGTTATATGCTAAATCTTATCATTTTCCCTCAGTTGGTTACTGAGATATTGAATTTTATATTGAGGCAACAAACAAACAAAACACACTATATATAGCTGGTAGCCTATGGTAGTGAAAGGCAGATATGGCTAAAGAAATACGTCTGGTCAAACTGGATAATTATTTGATTAATATACTTATTTATAGCGTATAGTTAGTGAAGGAAATATATGGTTAAAGTAACATGGATGGTCAAATTGAGTAATTTCTTGATTATTCTACTTATTTTAGGGTATGGTTAGTGAAAGAAAGATATAGTTGGCTGGTCAAATTGAGTAATTTCTTGATTATTCTACTTATTTTTAGTGTATGGTTAGTGAAAGAAAGATGTGGTTGGCTGGTCAAACTAAATAATTACTTGATTATTCTACTTATTTTAGTGTATGGTTAGTGAAAGAAATATATAGTTGGCTGGTCAAACTGAGTAATTTCTTGATTGTTCTATTTATTTTTAGTGTATGGTTAGTGAAAGAAAGATAATATTGGTTGGTCAAATTTAGTAATTTTCTTTTTCTTAATCTACTTATTTTGAGTGTGTTGTTAGTGAAAGAAAGTTATGGTTGGCTGGTCAAACTGAGTAATTTCTTGATTGTTCTATTTATTTTTAGTGTATGGTTAGTGAAAGAAAGATAATATTGGTTGGTCAAATTTAGTAATTTTCTTTTTCTTAATCTACTTATTTTGAGTGTGTTGTTAGTGAAAGAAAGTTATGGTTGGCTGGTAAAATTTAGTAATTTCTTGATTAATCTATTTATTTTGAGTTTATGGTTTGTGAAAGAAAGATATGGTTAACGGAACATAGCTGGTCACATGATGTAAGTGCCAGGTTACGAAAATGCAAGTACTGCCCCAGTATATGAATAGAATTCTGGTATATGGAGTCACAGTGAAGTTAATCAGGCATTAGCACGCACACACACACATAAACGCGCGCACGCGCACGCACAAACGCTATACAGATGGCACGCGCTCGTTGAATATGCACCAGTTATTAAAAATAGTCCTTCTTCTTCTTCGTTCCCTTCATCCTCCTTCTCCTCCCCTTTTTTTCCTACTTTTTCTTCTTTCCTTTATTTTGTTCCCCCTTCCTTATTCTGTCGAGTAGAATATGTGACACACAATTATGCATCACTCTGGGTCATGGGTCATTGTGTCAGACTTCAGTACGCATTTAAGCATTTATGTAAGGTCGCCGAGATAGATTCCATCCACTCTAACATGATCTGTCTCCCCCTGAATATATTTTGTTTTCCTTGACAATGTTAACAGATCGGCTCGTTGCAGATGTCAATCTGCAGTGGAATTTTAAACGTTCGCATTTTGTTCATGTGACCTCCTGTGTACACCATTAACTGAGAATTTATGTATTCTGTCTCTCTACTCAACATAACACCATTAGAAAGCAGTTTTTGTAAAGAAGGAAAATCAAATTCACATGCATGGATTCGAACCCTGCTGCTTCTGAGGAAGATGCTAGAATCGTAATCTCTCAGTTATGCTGACCCCATATAATTATTCATATATGAGTATGTTTGCGTGTATGTTTGTCGCATATTATACATATAATTATTCATTTATGAGTATGTTTGCGTGTAAGTTTGTCGCATATTTTACATATAATAATTCTATATGAGTTTGTTTGCGTGTAAGTTTGTCGCATATTATACAAACAATTATTCATATATGAGTATGTGCGCGTCTGTTTGTCGCATATTATACAAACAATTATTCATATATGAGTAAGTGTGCGTGTGTGTTTGTCGCATATTCTAGACCACACATATGAGGTCGGGTGGTCAGTTTCCTTCCTCGTCGCATTTCCTCTTACGCTGTAGTTAGTTCTCCTCTGACTTATGTACTCGGTAATTAGTTCTTCTTTGACTTCTTCACTATTTAGTTAGTTCTTCTTTGACTTTTTGCCACTGTAGTTAGTTCTCGTTTTACTTCTAAACTCTGTAGTTAGTTCTTCTCTGACTTCTTCCTCTGTAGTTAGTTCTTCTCTGATTTCTTCACTCTGTAGTTAATTCTTCTCTGTCTTCTGTACTCTGTAGTTAGTTCTTCTCTGACTTCTTCACTCTGTAGTTAGTTCTTCTCTGACTGCTGTACTCTGTAGTTAGTTCTTCTCTGATTTCTTCACTCTGTAGTTAGTTCTTCTCTGACTGCTGTACTCTGTAGTTAGTTCTTCTCTGATTTCTTCACTCTGTAGTTAGTTCTTCTCTGACTTCTTCACTCTGTAGTTAGTTCTTTGTCTTCTTAACTCTATAGTTAGTTCTTCTCTTACTCTTGTACTATGTAGTTAGTTCTTCTTTGTCTTCTTCACTCTGTAGTTAGTTCTTCTTTGTCTTCTTCACTCTGTAGTTAGTTCTTCTCTGATTTCTTCACTCTGTAGTTAGTTCTTCTTTGTCTTCTTCACACTGTGGTTAATTCTTATCTGATTTCTTTACACTGTAGTTAATTCTTATGTGACTTCTTCACTCTGTAGTTAGTTCTTCTTTGTCTTCTTCACACTGTGGTTAATTTTTATCTGACTTCTTCACTCTGTAGTTAATTCTTATCTGACTTCTTTACACTGTAGTTAATTTTTATCTGACTTCTTTACACTGTAGTTAATTCTTATCTGACTTCTTCACTCTGTAGTTAATTCTTATCTGACTTCTTCACTCTGTAGTTAATTCTTATCTGACTTCTTCACTCTGTAGTTAATTCTTATCTGACTTCTTCACTCTGTAGTTAATTCTTATCTGACTTCTTCACTCTGTAGTTAATTCTTATCTGACTTCTTTACACTGTAGTTAATTTTTATCTGACTTATTTACTTTGTAGTTAATTCTTATCTGAATTATTTACTCAGTAGTTAGTACTTCTCTGACTTCTTTACTCTGTAGTTGATTCTTATCTGATTTTATCAGCACAGTAATTATAAACTGTATATAAATCATTAATAAATACATTTTAGGATTCTCACAATTATCAGGCACGCATTTTATATGAGATCACGTCCACCTCACAGCCGTGCTGGTGAGGATTGACCCCGGATCACTGTCTTGGCAGGCGATCGCACTAACCACCAGTCCACTATAGACTATAGCTTCCGTGTTGGCCTAAGTTGTCGTGTTAGGGCGTCAACCCCCGACGAATGTTTCATTTACATTTCAGGTGTAAAAAAGACAACTCGAGACAGTCTGTTTGAAGTCCAATATATCATTCTCAGATGGGCCCTGTCTGAAGCGTGAGAGATTGGTAATGGATTACCATGTCAGCTTGTGTGACGTTGACAAAATACTCCAGCGTGGTCACGTCGCTTGTCCTCATTGTCGTCGCCATCATCATCGGCGTCGTGTTCTCGTGATTATCATCGTGGTTATCAAAACTGTCGTCCCGGACGTTATCGTTGTTTTGGTCGCCGTCGTCTTTTGTGAAATGAAGGTCTCATTGCCTTCACGGAGCTTTGTTGTTGTTGTTGTTGTTGTTGTTGTTGTTGTTGTTGTTGTTTGCGCTCTGGCTTTGAACCCAAGCGAAATCCAAACACGCTACTTGTAGTAGTGCTGGACTGATTTTTGCGTGTGGATTATATTTCCTTATTACCAATGTCCCTCGCCATCAGGCGAACCCACTCCGACTGCAGAGGTAATTGTAATTAACGTCACCAAGTCAAGGACGAGAAGTCAACATTTTATTCCAACTGACCGGTGTAGGGGTTGAACCCGCTACTTCAGCATCAGAACATCGGAAGTTTAAGAACGCGCGTTCTTATCCATTCGGTTATGCTGACCTATATTAGAATGTATTGACTTCAGTAAGCTTTGTCCTTCTAATATATTGTTATGTCACATGCTGGGTTTATCTTGGTCTCGCAAATAACCATTCTTTCTGTTTTGTTGATGTCCACGTCAAGTCCATTGTTCACGCTCTATAGCTGAAATAACCGATGTCTGTGGCTTCGGGGTTAGTGAACAGCGCGGTTTCATAGTTCTCCGACACACCGAGAAAAGGGCTCCAAGTCAGGCGAGGACAGTTTTAAAACAGACTACTAATCGTCAATTTCGTATGTATGAGACATCGGCCGTTTAGAAAGCAATGGCAAGCTGCTGAACTAAGCTAAACTTGTCAAGTAAATAGCAAACAGGCAATACATGCTAGGGTTGATTGCAACGTTCTGTAAAGGGCATGCAATTAACTTTAATTAATAACTACAATGTCCAATCTGTGTGTGTATATTCCGTCAAGCGTACCCTTCCACTCTCAGTCTGCCCATGGTCCAGTGTGTTCACCGACATTTGCTTCTATCCTCTTAACAGGTGTAGTATCAATCGATGTCTATGATGTGTGCTAATGCCGAGGTAACGGGTTTAATCCCTACAACAGTCAGTTGGACTTAAATTGGATTAAAGCCACACGTAAATATCAATTCACAGCACTAGAAGTAGTAGCACGTTTATGGACTACACTTGAGTTCAGAGCGAACGAGAAAGAAATCTCATTTGATATTTGTTATCTCACAGTCTTTGGTATTACATTATATCATTCGTTAATGTTACTGTGAACGTCCATTTGAAACCTATCAACTAAAAGAGCCTGTGTGCTAAATTATAAATAGAGTTAATGTTTATTATAAGCGCTCGCGATATTTCTGCATTGATGCTTCGCTGCACAGAATGTTCAATGCGTAAATCAATTGACTGTGATGACTCAATCAAGTCTTGCTTCGGAAGTTCAGAACAAAGAAATTATTAAGCCAGTTCTCCAGTGCAGAACCTGGTTCCTGTTGAAAGCACGAAGTGAACAGAAAAGTGAACTTCTTCGTTTCGTAATTATTTACAAATGCAGAGGAAATTATTCTTTACAGTCCCAAAGTTTGCATTACTATATTATAGTTTCTCTTTGATACCTCTCTGGTGGAAACAGTACACAATTTGAGTACATGCAAACCTATAAATAGAATATGGCAGACTTAATTGTTTCATTGTCGAAGGATAATATATTGCCAAATGTGACCTCCCATTAGGACAGAAGGACGATATATCGCCGTACTAGGGTCATAGTGTTATTTGTTTTGTTTCGCGGTATCTTCGGCAATTGCAAATCTCAGTGAACGGAAATTTACATTATAAAACTAGTTCATTTGACTGTGCCCCATGTTTGGTACAACCCCACATTTTGTTTTCGCACTGAATCAATTAAAAAGGCATCTGCGGGGTTGTTCAAAGCGGTAAGCAAAGTAGCTTGTGCTTGCAGCAAAGAGTAGTTATAGCAATTGAGTTTCCTTTCCTCAATACAAATCGGCTGTAATAATTCACATCAGAAGTCGGAGTGGGTTTGCCTGATGGCGAGGGACATTGGTAATAGGGAAAGTTGAACCACAAGCAAAACTCAGTGCAGTACACTTCCCAGTTGTATCAACTAGTTGTTGTAGCACGTGTATAGTTCAAAGCAGGCAAACGAATACAGTCTCCAACACTGCTTTGTGACTCTACACATCGTTGAGAGGCTGCCCTTTTTATTCAGTTCATCTTTTGCTGTTGCCCACCGACATGTCAAGATACCGTGTCTTCTTCTTGCACGCTTTCCTCCACTTTTACCTCCAGAAAATCATTTGACAAGGAGCGACTTCTCTTTCATCATCGTCAATTGCCGTGCCGGCTGGCGTAGGCGTTCATGGCTCTCCATAGATCTCGGTCTTTGGTTTTCTGGATCAACTCTGCTGCTGATATTCCTCCATGCCACCGTCTCAATCCATCCAGCATCACTTCTCTTGGTCTACCTCTGCCTCTCTTCCCCTCGATCTTTCCAGTTGTTACGATGTTCTCCAATGCCTCTCTTCTCATCACATGACCGAGGAAAGCTGTTTGTCTCTGTCTTATTGTTGTATATAATGTTCTAGTTTCATTAGCCTGTTTCAGGCAGTCGTCGTTAGTTACTCTGGCAGTCCAAGGAATTCGCAACATTCGTCTCAGGAACCACATCTCTGTTGCTTCTAATTTCTTCTTAATTTGTTCATTTACATTCCAAGATTCACTGCCATACAGCAAAACTGGTTCTACATAGCATTTCAGCACTCTCTTTCTTACATTCAGTGATAGTGACTTATTGCATAAGATACTCTTCATTTTCTGAAATGCGGCTTTTGCCTGCCCTATTCTGCTCCTAATCTCTGTTGTACATCTTCCATCTGATGTTATAAATGCCCCTAGGTATCTAAAATTATCAACTTGGTTAAGGATTTTCCCTTCTATTTCTATGTCACATTTTGGTGTCACCATTTTCTTTGATATTACCATTGTTACTGTTTTCTTGATATTCAAGTGAGTCCTTTCCTTGCACTCTCTGTTACTACAACGTCTAATAATTGTTGTAGGTCTGTTGAATTATCCGCCACCAATACTGTGTCATCTGCATAGCGTATATTATTTATATTATAACCTCCAACTAGTATTCCTGGCATCTCTTTGATCTCTCTCATTATTACTTCGCTATACAGGGAGAAAAGATCTGGTGACAAGACACACCCTTGTCGTACTCCTAGCTTTATCTGTTCGTAACTACCCTCTTTATTTCCCATTTTAATTGCTGCTACTTGGTTCCAGTAAATATTCTTTATTATTCTTAAATCTTTTCCATCAGTGTTGATATCTTCCAACATTTTAATCAGTTCATCATGTTTTACTTTATCAAATGCCTTAGTATAATCTATGAAGCACAAATATATGTCCCTCTGTTTCTCTATTGACCTTTCTATTAGTGTCCGCAATGTATAAATTGCATTGTTTGTGCCCTTTCCTTCCACAAATCCATACTGTTCTTCACTAATTTCCATTTTTATTTTCTTTTTGGTTCTTCTCATTATGATTCTGAGTAGAAGCTTAGTGATATGGTTTATAAGGTTAATTGTACGAAAATCTTCACAATCAATTGCTCCTGGTCTTTTTGGTATAGCTATAAATACAGATTTCAGCATATCACTGGGTAAATATCCACTGCTGTAAATATCATTCAACATTTTGGTTAATATATCTACTCCAAATTCTCCCAATACTTCTAATTCTTCTATTGTGATTTCATCTGGCCCAGCTGTTTTTCCTTTCTTCATACGTTTCATAGCGTCAGCGACTTCTTCTTTCAGAATAGGTGGACCTTCTAAGTTACTATCTTCTGTTAATTCTGCCCTTTCTCCTTCATATAATTCTCTTATATACTCATTCCACCTCTTCATTATAGCATCTTCCTCTAATATTATCTTTCCTGTTTTTGATTTCAAACAACCTGTATTTATTCTTATTTTTTTTCCTGTAAGCTCACTGATTTGTCTGTGCATATTTTTTGTATCTTTAATGGAATTTAATTCAATTTTTTTTGCATTGCTCGTTTAACCAACTTTCTTTAGCCTTTCCACATTTATCTTTTATTTCTTTATTTATCTTAGCGTATTCTTGTTTGTCATTTTTATACTGTTTTCTTTTGTCCATCAGGTTTAAGATATCTTCATTCATCCTTTTTGTCTTAGCTATTTTGCCTCTCTCTGGTAATACTTCTTTGCTAGTTTGATGAATGGAGTCCCTTAACATTTCCCATTGTTCATCTATACTCTGTATTTTAGTTATTGCATTGTACCTATTTTTAACAGTCACTCTGTATTGTTCTTGCATTTCTTTATCTATTTTTAGAACCTCTTAATTAAGTCTCATGTTCTTAACCATTTTTTTCCCTCTCTTTAATCTTACTTTTATTTGTCCACATAGTGGTACATGATCACTATTACAGTCAGCACCAGGCATTGTCTTTACATTAATTAAAGCATTTCTAAATCTTTTATTAAATAGTATGTAGTCAATTTGGTTGCGTATTTTCTTATCAGGGCTTATCCATGTGTACAGTCGTCTTTTATGGTGTTTAAACCATGTGTTTCCAATTATCATCTCATTGATATTTGCCCATTCTATTAGCTTTTCCCCTCTTTCATTTCTTGTACCTAAACCATAATTCCCCACTACATCCTCCATTTTTCCCTTTCCTACTTTTGCATTAAAATCACCAAGTATTATTTTTATTTCTTGTGATCCAATTTGAGCCATCGCCATTTCTATTTCTTCGTAAAAGTGTTGTATTTCTTCCTCACTACTGCTTGCTGTTGGTGCATATACTTGTATAATATTTATGTCTATTGGTTTGCCTTTGATTTTTACCATAATAACTCTATCTGAAATACACCAGTATCCATTAATTGACTTGGCTGTTTTTTCGTCTAATATTATTCCTACACCTTTTTCATGTGTATCCCCTCCAGAATAAATTATTGTGTGATTGTCAGCTATAATTTTGCCCGATCCCTTCCATCTCATCTCACTAACGCCTAGTATATTCATTTGCATGCTATCCATCTCTCTTAGAACATTGGTCAACTTTCCTAGCTCATTTAATGTCCTAACATTCCATGTTCCTACTCTAAATTTATTTATTTTAGTTATGATTTTGCCATCAGTAGCTGGATGACGGTCTGGTGTCACCTGTGGCTCATGACTGTCCCTACCGGACGAGGATGCCCTAAGACAGCCATTAACGTCCTTCACTAACTTTGATTTATGTTTTGCCATGAAGTCTTGGGAAGATAATGTGGTGGTTTCCCCTTGCCTTCCACATTCACATGGTGGTCTTTTTACCTCTGCTTTTGACAGCCATTTCCGACTGCAAGGACAAGTGAGTGCCCTGCCCTGCTCAGCTGCAGAGTTGCCCACTTATTCCGGTGGATACTCGGTCCCCAGAGCTGTGTTAGCCATACCGTAGTGTGTTTCCATCCTCTACCGCGTGGAGGTGCAGTTGGGATTTTCCCTTCATAAAGTTATGGTCTCTGACCAAAACTCTCCAGTACTTTTAGAGGACATCCAGTACTTTTAGAGGACTTTTCTTTATATGGCTGAAATACCTTGATAGTCTTGTCTTGATCTTATCCATTAATGTTTTATTCAATCCCAGTTTTCTGTAATACTTCCTTATTTGTTCTCTTGTCCTGTCATAGTATTCTTCCTATTCCTGTGTGTATGGGTGTGTGGGTTGTGTGTGTGTGTGTGTGTGTGAGAGAGAGAGAGAGAGAGAGAGAGAGAGAGAGAGAGAGAGAGAGAGAGAGAGAGAGAGAGAGAGAGAGAGAGAGAGAGAGAGAGAAGGGTAAACCGGAACATATTGTGACAAATGGAAATATCTCTGGAAAGAGAGATAGAGGAACGAAAGAACGAACGAACGAACTTTATTTTCAACGGGTAACAAATTGGGCACGCAGGCCCTTCTTACATTCGGCCCTTCCAATCACTCATCTTTCGTTCATCAGTGCATAGTGCATTCACATAGGAAGAAAACAACATTATCAAATGAATGTTGTAAACATAAACAATGCATGTTATCATGTTATGAGGCAAATCCACCACCCACCCACCCAACCCCTATCAATCCGTGTGGGGGACACGTGTCCCCCACACTCGCATCCACCACCCAACCACACGGAAGATAACGGCAGAAGATTCTTGAGTCTTTTGTCGTGGCACTGAAAGGTAAAGCATATTATATATATGGCAGAGAGGAAGGCGAGTGTGAAGGCGTCAAGCAGAAGAGAAACAGAAAAGAAGCAATCCGTAGATATTCTAGCAGTCTCTCTGACATACTCTTATATTATTGGGCTACATTGGTGACCGAATCACTTCACTTTCTCTCTTGTTTGTACCATAATGTACACAACAACCTCGGTAAGCTCCGGTCTGCTTGGATGGTCCATCCGGTGCTTGAGCTGGTGCCACCTCTTCCTACTCTTCTCTGTGGAAAACATGGGTATTTCTTGTGGTCATTGTTCTCCTGGATTCTCCATACAGTATAGAGTAGAGGTTCCCAAACAGTGGCCCACCAGCTGTAAGAAAGTGGCACGCGAGTCCTCGTTATTTAAAAGAATATATTTTAATGATTAGAAAAATAATTTAGTTGGAGCGCAACGTCAGCGTGCGATAATTTACTCTGCTCGTGGTTGTTATGTTTGTATATTATCGAATGCGCCTATTAAGTTTACAATGAATCGTTATAAAGTTCCCATATTGAAGCCTTGTCGACCAATTAGAGTGCCCAAGGCACCATTTTGTCTCTGTTACAACTGTTTAGCAGAGTCGGTAGTATTGTGTTGAAATTAGATGTTTTCAAAGAAAAAATCACCGTTAAAGCCTATAAACATTAGTGTAGAATATCCAAAATCAAACAATGGTACAAAGCGAAAATGTGAAGATGTTGCTTGTCGTGAATTGAACGAAGATTGGACAGAAAAATTTATGTTTATGCATAGCCGTAGTGGTAAACCAGTTTGCTTAACCTGCGGATTTTGTGTTTCTGTTACAAAAATATTTAATCTGGAACGACACGTCACGACCACAAAGACATAAATGCTCAATATCCGATCAATTCGCAGTTAAGAAAATATTTCATAGAGAAAGTTCTCTGACCAGGCAGCAGTAATTTTTCACCAAGGCTTTCTAACAGAATAAGCGTGCTGTTGTTGCTTCGTACGAAGTCGCTCTTCTGTTGGCTCGCAAAAAGAAGCTGTTCACCAATGCAGAAGAAATAATCAAGCCTTCCCTTAAAATTGCTGCTAGAATGCTTGGCGATAAAAAGTGAAACAAAATTTCATCAGATCCCTTTGTCTAATAATACTATGGCCAGGCAGGTTGAAGTATTACCCAACGATGTTCATCGTCTAGGAGCAGCACATATCAAAATTTGTAAATTTTTCTTTCATTGGCAGTGGATGAATCCACTGATATTTCTGACATAGCTCAGGTCGCAGGTTTTGTTCGAGCAATAAACGATAATTTTGAAGTCATTGAAGAACTTCTAGGACTTTAATCAATGCATGCTACTACAAAAGGGACTTATCTGTTTTGAAACTCTGAAGTTGTGTGTAGAGAAAAACAACGTAGAATTGACCAAATTGGACAGTGCATGCACCGACGGTGCTCCGGATTTGACGGGTAAAAGTCTGGTACTAGCATTATTGGAACAGTTTCTTGGCCGCACTATATTAAAATATCATTGTATCATTCACCAAGAAGCTCTGTGTGGAACGACTTTAATGGCTGAAACATGTCATGGAATGTTGTTCTGAGATGTGTGAACAAAATTCGAAGTAAGGCGCTGAACAGGCGTTAGTTCAGATAGTTTCTATCAGACCTGAACGAGAATACGGTGAGCTACTGTTACACTGTGATGTCAGATGGCTATCTAAAGGGAAAGTTCTGTCACGTTTCTGGGCACTGAAAAATAGTGTCTATCTGTTTCTGTCTGGAAAAAAAATGCATTGCCTACAGAACGGGAATGTCTGCTGAACGATGACTAGCTTAATGACCTTGGCATTTTTGGTGGACATCCACGTCTCATTTAAACTCTTTAAATGCGAAGATCCGGGAGGGGGGGGGGATGGAACTATTCACAAATTTGTGCGATGACATTTTTTCATTTAAACTGAGACTACTGACTGTTTATCGGACAGATGACTGAAGGGTCTTTAGAGGTGTTTCCACCTTGTGGTGGAAAAGAAATTTGACTTGTTACAGTACAAAGTAAAAGTTGAACGTCTTCTGGATATCTTCTGAGTCGAGATTTCAAGAGTTCACAATAGAAGAGGATAATGTTTCCCTCTTCATAAATCCGTTCGTAATTTCCTATTGCCAAGCTCTGTCAATTACAGCAAAACCTTCAGCACGAAGTAATTGATTTGAAATGCAATTCTGCACTGAGATGTAAATTTATGGAGCTGCCTGCTTCACCTTCAGCTGATCATATTCATATGATTTCATTCTGGCGACTATTGCCTGTCGAACAATTTGAACACTTGCGTTCATTCGCCCAGAGTTACATTTGTCGTTTTGGTTCGACTTAAGATGCGAGCAGTCATTTTCCCCAATGACCGTTATAAAAAAAAAAAACAAGCAACGTTCCAGACTCACCGACAGTAACCTAGCTGCGCTTATGACTTTGAGCACGACAGATCTGTGCCCAGGCATGGACAAACTGGCATCTGGACTTTAAGTAACTGGTTATGAAGAACAGTTACACCTGTAAATTAATTACATTAATAGCGATTTTCGAAACATTAAAAATTTAGTGTTAAATGAAATTTTGACTGTAAACCTAATAATGATCACAATGTAGTACAAAAACTGACTGCCTTTAAAGTTTTAAAATTTTGTTGACCAAAGTTAAGAAAGGTAAGAATAATATCTCACGACTTTTATCATTTTATAACGTTGTGGCCCGCTTAACTACCGAAAATAGTAGATATGACCCTCTGTTTGAAAAGCTTGGGAACCACTAGTATAGAGTGTCCCTCACAGGAACATCACTTCCAGGTGACCCTGAGTGCTAAACTGTGCTTTACTGGTCGTTGTCGACCAAAGACTACCTTAAGATATGATCTCTTAATGCACACTCTTATAGAGATAAGTGTAAGTCCCTGGGTGGTGAATTGGATAGCAGCCACCCTGCACTCTAGTACCATAGGGTTGCTCTCTGCCTAGGTTCATGGACCTCGGTGGCGTGCATTATTACCCCAGGATTACAATATTTCCTGTGCTATTCAATGTACACACAAACAAGATTGCAGGCATTGAAACACCATGGATTTAAAGGATATTGGCTTTTGCAGATTATGCCCTTGTGTATAGGCAAGGGGATTTTAGTGGGGGAGGGGGAGACAGGATACAAACAGTGCAGCAAGAGCTGCAGGAGACAGTAAACAACGTGATCAACTTGTGTACAGAGATGGGCAGTGTTATTAATCAGATACGGCGGCTGTGGTATGGTGCTCTCTAGACCAATGGTTCTTAACCGATGGGGAATTCACCCCACCCCCAGGGGGGAATTTTACGGTTTCCAGGGGGATGGGGAGGGGGATTAAGATTATTTCAAGATCGCTTTAATACAAGAAACGATTACTTGATATTGTTTTTCCCTCCAATCTTTACGATTCTGTACTTCTCGCCTGTTCTGAAATTCGTTTTATAACGTAAGTAGACCCACAAATCACGTTTTATGTAGGCGTCTAGACTTGTTATAGTATGTATTATTAAATTTAGCACCCATTTTACGTGTACTGTGTATGGGCAGGGGGGGGGGGGTTATAGAGAGGAAATACGAAAGGGGGAGGCGGAATGACATTCTGAACATATGCGTGTGTGGAGGAATAGCTCACTTAGCAGGTGACTAGCCCAGACGTCCAGCTCTCGGTAGACCTGCGTGTGTGGAGGAATAGCTCACTTAGCTTTTTCTTGTCTCATTAGCTTTCCCAGCTTGGTAACATCGTCGTGCAATCGCCATACAGCTGAAACAGCTGCATAATCTACTCTTCAGTATGGTTTCCATCACCCTGGAAAGACATTGCTCCACTAACTATGACACGTGACTACCTTACAATATATTCATTTCCTTAAATGCCACAAACGTTTTATTACTCCCGGGTCACATTTCTCTTCCGGGAATACTTGAGCACGACGGTGCGTAACAGGGCTGCACCAGCGTGACCCGGGGATGCATCCCTATCTCTCACACATACACACGCGCGCGCGTACACACGCTCCACTCACGGAAGGGTCTGTATGGCAGTCTTGACAAGAGCTGGGATGAATACATTTAAAATGGTTTGGTTTATTAACTGTCAAAAAGACAGTAAGCGGTTGGTGAACTTCACTGTCTTAGTGAATGCAGTATCACAATCTCCCGACACACGGGGTCAACGGTTGGGAATCAGCCGCAGGTGATTTGGGCGCAGATCTTTTTTTTTTTTTTGCGTTGATATTGATTATACGAGCGTTAACCGTGGTGAAATATATGTTTCTGTTTCATTCTGAGTGCTTTTTTTCTCAATACCAGAAATGTTTACTACCATCTCAGGTATTCGATTTGCTGCCTCCACTCTGGGAACCGGTGTTAATTATTAATGGATATGGCTGTTTGTTTGTTAGTTTAGGGTAAACACATCCAGAAATAGCCAATGCACCCAACAAAAATAATAATAATAATAACGCTTTGATCTCGATTTTCTGTATCATTTTCTTTAAATACCAGTTTTTATACATTATTTATGTTTTCTGATTTAGATAATAAATAACACAATAATATTATCATTTCTGGTCTCAGTTCGGCAAAGACAAACTTTCAACTGAACCTCCTACAGGCAGATCACGGGCAACTTCAAACAGTGTGGCAAATACAACTCTGGGCTTCAAGTATCCACTGGAAAAAGTGGACACTTCTGCAACTGAAAGGGAGCAGTGGTGACGTAGTTGTAAGACACTCATCTGCCACCTGGTGAACAGGGGTATGATCCACATAGGGGGATTGGGGGGGGGGGGGGGGGGATTCGAATTTGTAAAACTGGCCTGGGCTCGCAGGTCCACTCCGCTGAAAATGGGCACCAGTAAATGTCCCATGAAGTAAAGGCGGCAGGTGAGATACTGACCACATCACCTACATGGACATGCGCCTTACGTTACAGAGACCTTTTTTTCTGCACCTGAGCCGAGCCAGGCCCTTGCCCTGCCAGGCGTAATCTGCTGCCAAAGATGGAGGTCACATACCAGACGTGGGTGTGAAAGATAATACCCTAGGGCAGTGGTTCTCAACCTTTTTTGGCCCATGCCTCCCTTTACCATATGTTCAGAACGTCATCCCCTCCCACCTTTTCGAATTTCCTCAGTATAAATCCCCCCCCCCCCACCCTTACACAGTATACATAAAATGGAAGCTAAATTTAATAACACATACTTCTTCTTCGTTCATCCGGAGTTTTTTTTTCGGACGTGATTGCGTTGTGCCTGTTTACAGCAGAGCTGCGTTCTTGCGCCGTTAGGCCGACTTCTGCGGGCATTTGTTGACCGGGTTAACCTTCCCGGGGATAACACACACTAGAACAAGTCTAGACATCTACATAAAACGTGATTTGCTGGTCTACTTACGTTATAAAACGAATTTCATTAGGGCAAGAAGTACAGAACCGTAAAATTTAAAGGGAAAAACAATATCAAGTAAATGGTTTTTTGTATTAATGCGATCTTGAAATAATTTTAATTCCCCCCTGGAAACCCTAAAATTCTCTTTCCCCCCCCCCCCCCTCCCCCTGGGGAAGGGGAGGGGAGAATTCCCCACCGTTGAGAACCACTGCCCTAGGGGAAACCACCACATTATCTTTCCAAGAAAAAATGCATGCACATTAACACATCTAGAACTGAAGCATGAATAATCTGACACAACATAAGAACATTGTTTCAGAATATCATTAAAATCGACAACATTGAAAGTAAATTTTGGGTGCCTCGATAATATTTCAGAATGAAGAATGGCGGGCTTGTTTGTCATCAATACACAACAGTAAGTTCACCATTCTTACAAGTTAGTTGCATATCATTTACAGGACGTCGTAGTCAACCCAGGCCTTTTTTTTTTTTTTTTTTGCTGTTTGTAAATTCTAGGTAATTTATGTTCAGTAGTGTATCACTGCTTTCTGAACGACCGACATTCATACAACTGTATGAAAACTAACAACTGTATGAAAACTAACACAAGGCGATCTGCTTCCAAATCTCCAACAGCCCATTCTTACAAACTGCAGTAAAAATCTCTTACTCTTTTTTTTTATGTTCGCAAATGTGCTTTATCTGCGCAGTGCAGGGCCCTTGTTACACTCCTTGAGACGTGCTGGGTACATGGTGCTGGCTCTAAATGTGTATCGACCAATCAGCACTCGAGGGGTCATGTGGTCAATATCATGCCAGCCGCCATTCCTCCCCTGGTGCCCAATTTAGGCTGGATGGACCTAGAAGCTGGTGTCGTCACCCACTACACGCTGATGGAGATACTCAGGAGGGGTCAGAGCAAATATGGACTGACTGGTTCGATGTGCAGTAGTGATAATCTGTTGATTAACTAACTAGATGGCGTCCATGCAGAATAGCAAAATAATATGTTGTCAGGCACGGACTTTTGTGGCATAAATGTCTTAGGACACACTAACTGGATTTCAAAGCAGGGGAGATGACACGGCGTAAACATTCGTGACTTACTCACTCGTGGTATATGCTATATATCAGGGACGCAGAGGTGTTTCCACGGCACCAGGGCCGGGTTATATACTGGCCAATTCCTATTGACGCGTCCTCGTCGAGCGACCTGGGCAACAGGTCTCTTCGGGGTCCTGGCTAAAGTCAGTAGGATCGCAGATTCCTCCGAAGTGGGAGAGTGTCTGCCTGTGCGGCGAGGGACCACCAGTCTGCACACCAATAAGCCATACATGGGACAACGGATACTCACGCAAACCTCAGGTCCTGTATGACGTCACACTGATGTTGGACAACAGGATGCCTTCATCCGACATACAGGACTTCGCGTTGGAGCCAACGAACACAAGCAAGCAAGCAAGCTATATATCAAAAACAACGTTACCGAAACATTAACAAGGGAACAAACCCAATAATGTATATTCAACAAATAAGAAAAAGGATGCTGTCCCCTGAAATTAAAGGTTTGCTGCGCTAATCAAAAATAATAATAAATAGCAGGCGTGAACAACTGTAACCCGACAATGGTTTTTATTACAAACGAATAAAGGTATATCAACAGAATGAGAAGACAACATCTGTCCAACTGACATGTAATGTGGATGAACCCCATACCCCACCATCAATGCACCAATAGTTTAAAAGCAAGCACTTTTATCCTTTCAGCTATGCTGACCTCTACCTGGTGTTATGTTAGTTAAGTTAGTTCTATATTCTTTACAGGACATAGCAGTCAACCCCAGCATTTTTTGGCTGTTCATGATTCCTAGACAAGTTTACATTCAGTAGTTTGCCATTTCTGAATGACCGGCACCCATACCACTTTATTTAAAAACCAATGCAAGGTGGTCTGCTGACAAATCACCCACAGCTGTGTTTCGAACGCTGTATGTGGTATTACGAACTGTGTCCAAAACCTATTTACATCATAGTGAAGAAGAGACTGCTACATACAACCAGAACTGCTTCCTGAAATAAATATTATATCATGTGCATGTAACCTTTCAAAGAACACAATAGACCTTTGTCAAAACAGGCTATGTTGGATAAAACCATAATTGGTAATGTGAATAAACATCACATCATTAGTATCAAAGCCTGCTTAACAACAAACTTTATTTTTAATTAAAATGTTTCATTTAAATTAAAATGTACCCAAACAGTTAAAATATAGATATGTCAATCTTTTGAAGATAGGCAATAATATTTATGTCTTGTTAATGTACTTTTTTTCACATTGGCTAATGAGTGTTAAAGTTTTATACTGAGCCAAATATTGTTGTAAGTCTGTAAGACCTGGACAATAAGCAGACAAGCTGAGAATCTTCTGATTCACTACATGCCCTGTGCATGTTTCAGTATGTAAAAGGGTTCGTTACATTTTTTACAAAAGAAATCATTTAAATTTGCTACCAACAACAATTAATAATTTTATGAAACATTCCATGAAAAACATTCATGATCTTTACCCAAAAAAATAATTTAAATGTTGCTATCATTGATAAAATAAAGATAACATAAGAGATGGACGAACAGCAGTCTGAAAGAATGTACAATGAAGGCGAGAGACAGACAGTGTAGGAGATCCATTGCAGCCAACCTTCATTGTGGAGATGGCACCTAACTGATTGATCAACAACTATTAATATCTATGAATAATTTTGTGGCATCCACTGGAACCTTTTGACCTTGTTGAATGATGCCAAGTTCTGACTTGAACTGACCCCATCGGTCCTGTAGCCGAGACTTTCTCAGCGCTTGCTGTTGTATCCTGGTAAAGAGATAGGAAAGTCATTGGGAGAAGGTCAGATTTACTACATTCAGTGGAGTTCAGCATGACCGAATGAACAAGAGTGCTCCCTCTCAAACGTCCAGTGTGCTGATGCCGAAGTAGCGGGTTCAACCCCTACACCAATCAGCTGGACTAAAGTATTGACTTCACACCCTTGACTTGGGGACGTAAATTGCAAGTACCTTAGAAGTCAGAGTGGATTTGCCTTATGATGAGGAACATTGTTAATCCACACATAAATGCCTTCCCAGTAGTGGCAACTACTAAAGTAGTAGCAGCACATGTATGGACTACTCTTGAACTCAAGACGAGCGAACACCCAAACATGTTTAGAACCACATTCAGTTACCCAGGTGTAGGAGTGGCAGGTCATGAGGATCAGAATGTCTGTCTCACACATCGTGGGAGAAATGTTGAATCTTCAGTCAGGCTCAGGGATTAAAATAAATCTAGCCCGTACATTATGTAACGAATTCCTCGGAAAGTGGCCTTTATTCTTCAGCCCAGAAAAGACTCCCTGCACACACTAGCTACGATTTGGGTCATTTTACTGTCATTTACTGCCTTGTGGTGTAGTATGGGTAAGGGGGGGGGGGGGGGTATTGAGCCTGAGGAATTAAGGCTGCCTGGCTAGTGCAGTCAATGCGAACTGTGCAGGTTAAAGTTTTCTTTTTGCCCTGGACAGAAAAACTCCACACCTTACAGAGGATTCAAACCCAGAAATACATTGAACAGCTTAGCGTGCTACTAACCACATCAGCCACCAAGTGACAGCTTGTCTATAAAGTATGAGTCTAGCACCATATAACCAATGCACCTTAAGGTATGTAATCAGGGGGGCTGAGTGGTCTTGAGGTATGGTGTCTGCCTCGAGTGCTGGAGGTCCTGGGTTCAAGCCCCGGTGAGGGTAAGAATTTTTTCACGTTAAATTCTAATAACAAAATTTCCCCTGGTCTCTGGGTAGTGAGATCAGAAGCCCATGTGTATTGTTGCGCATGTAAAAAAAATCCCTTGGCAGTTGGAAATCGAAAAAGAGTAGCCTAACGGCACTGCCCGGGCAAAATTTTGAGTTAAAAATCTACGCAAAGTATTTCAGGATCCTTGCAGGTGCTATGGATTTTGTGCACTCAGCTGAGATTCTCCAGACTCAGGCTTGAGTTAGAAGAAGAATGGAGCATTTATGGGTTACACCCGTGTGCCGTGACGTTTGATCTGTTGACTAAACTAAACCTAAAACTAAAACTAAGGTGTGTAAAGGGTCCTGTATGTTTTTTTTAAACCTTGGACAACCTGAATGAGGTTAATGAAAGTAGAACATTATCTACAACTATAAGACAAATAAACAGTGTTTTCTGGTCATGTAATGAGAATAGAGGCATTGGAGAACATTGTGACAACTGGAAATATCAGCGGGAAAAGAGGTAGAGACATACTAAGAGAAATCATGCTAGATAGTCTAAGGGATAACCTGGAGGAATGCTATCAATAGAATAGATCCAGAACATCAAGGACCAAGATCTGTGGAGAGACATGAAAACCCTCACAAATTTTCAAGATACATGATGATGATGATCCTTTTTGAAAGTACTGAATAAGATTATACAGTACAAAAGTAATATAACAATTCTGAGCATTTGATTATCTTAAATGCGAGAACACATTATGAGAAAACAGAAACAAGAACATATTGTGACAACTGGAACAATTTATGGAAAGAAAGATAGAGGAAGACACTAAGAGAACGTTCTCGACAGTCTTGTGTCATGGCATTGAAGGGTATTAGCACATGAATTGACACATGCCTTTGGTGATCACATGATGTTGAAAAGCTTGATCGCCCAATCCAGTCAACAATGCACTCAATGAAAAGCAAGCAGATTTTATTTCTCAGCTTTATGGCATGTGTGGTGGATTTAAACCCAAGTACAAGCAGAATAGCTTCAGCTCACAAAATTAAATATCTGACAGTACTTTGAGTTGGAGAAGGAGACGGTTGCAAGGGTTGGAGCTGGTCAACAAACTCATAAAGGTGTGACCTAGTATATAGAAATTCTTAGGAATATCAATCAATCAATCAATCATGTGCCATGCTGGAAAGTGTGGGCAGTCATGACTCGCCATTTCACTCGATCACCAGAGTCGTGGGATCAGCTTAGTGCGTCGTCTAGTCTCTATGTCTTTCTTCTCACTTCTATGAGCGTCAAACAATACCATGTGTTTATTTATAAAAATTCTTAGCATTTCACATGCCTATGAAAGTTCATAATATGAAATTCCATCTGTCCATATGCAGTATATGAAGTGTCATCATGTTTCTATACTGTTAAACATACTTCTCAGATCCATGCTAAAATTATGCAACCTTCTATGGTGGAATGACCAGAGAGCAAATGCCTTTGGATCAGCAAGAACTATAACAATAGTTTTGTGTTTATCATGAAATATCCTATAGCACAGAATGAACAAAATGAATAATGTTGGAAATGTAACTCAACAGCCATCAGATGATGCAAAATGATTAATGATCATACTGTAATATAATCTTTGCAAACATTAAGCTGAAACTGTGTGATTCTAAAGTTAGTGACCTTCTTTCTAAACTTACTACATTTATTAAGGTACTAGGTCAAGGTCATGTAGCCCTGTAGATTAGTGGGATATGAAATGTTAGAGTTTCACGTGTTCTAGGCCATGACATGAGAAGAGTTAGTTCATTCCATTCCTCATCACCTTTCCTTCTCAGAGTGAGTTAGTTCCATTCCTCATCACCTTTCCTTCTCAGAGTTAGTTCATTCCATTCCTCATCACCTTTCCTTCTCAGAGTTAGTTCGTTCCATTCCTCATCACCTTTCCTTCTCAGAGTGAGTTAGTTCCATTCCTCATCACCTTTCCTTCTCAGAGTTAGTTAGTTCCATTCCTCATCACCTTTCCTTCTCAGAGTGAGTTAGTTCCATTCCTCATCACCTTTCCTTCTCAGAGTGAGTTAGTTCCATTCCTCATCACCTTTCCTTCTCAGAGTTAGTTAGTTTCATTCCTCATCACCTTTCCTTCTCAGAGTTAGTTCCATTCCTCATCACCTTTCCTTCTCAGAGTTAGTTAGTTCCATTCCTCATCACCTTTCCTTCTCAGAGTTAGTTAGTTCCATTCCTCATCACCTTTCCTTCTCAGAGTTAGTTAGTTACATTCCTCATCACCTTTCCTTCTCAGAGTGAATTAGTTCCATTCCTCATCACCTTTCCTTCTCAGAGTGAGTTAGTTCCATTCCTCATCACCTTTCCTTCTCAGAGTGAGTTAGTTCCATTCCTCATCACCTTTCCTTCTCAGAGTTAGTTAGTTCCATTCCTCAACACCTTTCCTTCTCAGAGTTAGTTAGTTCCATTCCTCATCACCTTTCCTTCTCAGAGTTAGTTAGTTCCATTCCTCATCACCTTTCCTTCTCAGAGTTAGTTAGTTCCATTCCTCATCACCTTTCCTTCTCAGAGTTAGTTAGTTCCATTCCTCATCACCTTTCCTTCTCAGAGTTAGTTCGTTCCATTCCTCATCACCTTTCCTTCTCAGAGTTAGTTAGTTCCATTCCTCATCACCTTTCCTTCTCAGAGTAGTTAGTTCCATTCCTCATTACCTTTCCTTCTCAGAGTTAGTTAGTTCCATTCCTCATCACCTTTCCTTCTCAGAGTTAGTTAGTTCCATTCCTCATCACCTTTCCTTCTCAGAGTTAGTTAGTTCCATTCCTCATCACCTTTCCTTCTCAGAGTTAGTTAGTTCCATTCCTCATCACCTTTCCTTCTCAGAGTTAGTTAGTTCCATTCCTCATCACCTTTCCTTCTCAGAGTTAGTTAGTTCCATTCCTCATCACCTTTCCTTCTCAGACAATTCTTACAACTGTCTGGTACTCTAGTTTGTTAAATTGGGTCACCTCCAGAGCCATACATTTTGGAAACAATAATGCTGCCTCTACTACGGATTGAACCTGAACCACTGTGTTAGCGGGCAAGTACATTTAGGTACTGCCACCATATTAAGAGACACAAATCCTTGTTAAAGGATGTGATGGACTAAATAATGGAAGGCAAACATGCACAGGAAAATAATTTAACATTGGGAGAGACAATATAAAAAATGTTCTGTATGAGTGCACTGTGAGAACACAGTACAGAGGGTGGAGACCCAGTACTTCTGACCTGCAGTGTGGATGCTACATGCTGATGATTGGCTAGCTGACTGGTTGTTTTGTTATTGTAATAAAATAGATTTCCAAATTTGTTTTAATTTAACTAACAAATTTTTAAAATCATCCTATTCTATTCATAAAATCATCCATACTGTACCTCTCTTGCAGAAGAGCACTCATTCGTTGTTTCCTGTGTAGTGTACACTGCAAGCTTTCTCTTCTCCTGTTTGTGGCTTCTAAATGTGTCCAGGAAAGAGCATGAACGAAGATCAAACATGAAAATGCCTGAGATATTCTCTACTGCACCTGCATCATCAACTTCCGTGCCTTCACCTTTGGAAATAAACACACTAATTTCATTCCCTAGTCAACCATGGTTACTGGCAATCAAATAATTATCATTATTGGTAACACAGAGTTGTGATAAGACAAGAGACCATGGATTTAGCAAGTTATTTCATTGCCATGCTTTTAACGCTTTAAATTCCAGAAAATGACTGCAGCTGCCAAGGAGGGCTGTAACAACAAAATCACAAGTTTACTGGCAGAGAGAGTTTAACAAAGTATATTATGCCACGAGTGACAAATGGTCGACTGATACATACTTTGTCTAAATATGCAAACCTTGTATAGAATAAATAAATGGTCAGATTTCTTTAGTACGCTATGACTAAATGTGAGAAGTAAAATCATATATGACACACAGATTGGTACAATTGGAGAATAGCTGATTACATACATGGAATTGTGTGGGATATAAAGAGTTAAGTTATCCGTGTACAAATTATAACAGTAATTGTAATCAAATGAGACACATTGGGGAAATATTAAAGATGATCAAACAGATCACAAAAGGTAATGAATTACTCCAAACATCTTCACATTCCCAGAGAAATCTATGGCACCTATTGTATGTGTTTGGCCAGATGCCAAAAGTCATGCTAGTTGAAACAAATATCTATCAACAAGTCAGTATAGTAAGAATTGTCTATGGCAAAGATTATTCATAAGTCTCATCATGTAGCAGATAGTTTGCAGAATGTCACTCTAATCATGGCCTGTCAGAAAGTCTCTCAATCCCAGTTCTCCCACCCCATGCTGACTCATATCTGAGATGTCAAGCTAAGTTTCTTGGGATGCATAAAGAAATAGCTATTGACACATAATTGTGTAACTTTTTTAGTTCCAGAAGATCACAGAAGATGCCAGGGAGAGCAGAAACAACAACAACAAAATAACAAGTTTATTACTTTCACATGGGCCAAAATGCATACACCTTGTACAGAACAATGCCTTGTCTGATTCATAAATCCATCCAAAACAGTCATTACTATGTTCTGTACTACAAACATTCTCCGTGTGATAGTATTTATCTTTCAAGTAAACAATTATAAAATCTGAGTTTTTATATAGTATGAAAATTTAAAGGTTATTTAAGTTTTTATTTTTTCTCTCAGAACTATGCTAATGTTAAATACAGTTATGAAGGAAATATTTTAAAATAATAACCAGAAGAAGATGAAACAAATTTTTTTTGCAAAAGTTACTGACCATGAATGCTGGCCTCCCGTTGAAAATACTTGGAAAAATTGGTCTAAATTCTAGTCTACTGTGCACTAAAAGTTAATTAAAGACTGGAAATTAGCAACAAAAGTTGTAAGTAGTGGCCCAGCAGACATTAAACAAGACCCTGGGATCCCACAGGTTATGTCATTCTTGAAAGATTGTTTACATTTATTTTTAACATAATGTACTAATTACTTTGCTACATAGCGATTTGGGTCTGAACTGAATTACTCCTTGGTCTCCTACATTCTGCACTTATATAGTTTGGTTTTAACGATATTCCTTATCTAATTTCTAGCTAATAATGTGTTCTGCCATTGAAGATCAAGTTCAACATAAGGAATATAAAGCAACAGACTTGAAAGTTATACAGTCTTATAAGCAGAATTGTCTGTCTATTTGCCAGTGATGCCCTGGCTGTCCTGAGAGGAACAGTTGAGTGCGGTGGGGTGAGTAGCAGGACTGTGAGTTGGCTCTTCTGGAAGGGCTCCTGAACGGGGCTGACAAGGAGACAGAGTCGTCTTGTTGCACCAACCCATACACCGATGACGAAAACAAGAAAGCGAACACAGAGGAGTACGGGCAGCTGACCAGGGGGACAACTTGAGACTGCACTTGAATTCTCTGCCTTTGCCTACATCAAGTCCTTATGAGGACTGAACATGACTGGGACCAGCCCTGGTGAGGACAATACAAGAAACAACCAGCACATATAGTGCTAATAGAGAAAGAAACCAACAAACGAAAGACGGCGGAACCTAGTAAGCCCGACCAAGGACCGGCCATTATCAGGACCAGCATAAGAAAGAAAGAATATAACCAGACAGCACAAAATAACTTTATTTGACAAACAGAACAGAACCAATAAAACCAGTAGGAATTAGGACTAACAGTCCATACAACCAGGGATCTCAACAATAACCAAAGTTGAGGAGGCAGGTTGAATGAGACCGAATTTGGAATTATTTTTTTTGAAAATTGGAATTGGAAACTATTTGCCAGTTAAAAGATGTTACATTCTGAAAGATATATTTCACATTAGGTTTAAGCAATTACATACTACTTTATATATGTGGCAGAAATTTATTTTTATTACATAAAAAAATTTGGCAGATAAACTTACCCTTGAGAAACAAAATGTTGCCACTTTCTGCAAAAGCAAAAATAGGATTCCAGGAGTTCTGAATCTGATATTTTGGAGGTAGAACAATCTGGCATACATCAGTACCAGTACCAATGTCTTTGAAATACATACTACCTTTCTTTCGGACATAGGTCATCTAGCAAAAGAATTGTCCAAGATTAGTAAATTTCCATGTTCATAGTAATAATATCAAATAAAGCGTGTGAATAAAACAAAAACCACCATCTTAAATGTCAACAGACCTTTTTCCTTCTTATTTCACGTGATATCTTCTTCTTCTTCTGCGTTCATCCGGAGTTTTTTTTCGGATGTGATTGCGTTGTGCCGGTTTACAGCAGAGCTGCGTTCTTGCGCCGTTAGGCCGACACATCCGACTTCTGCGGGCATTTGTTGACCGGGTTAACCTTCCCGGGTTTCATGTGATATTATTTGTGGGTTGTCAGGGTAGCCCCATTGCTGAAAAAATAATACTGAGAGGTATGATTCGTGAAAGATGAGGGCTAACTGACACAGTGGTGGACACAGGACACACAAGACACTATGGACACGAAAATACATGAGGCAGGGAACTGGTGAAAGATCAAGAGTGTTACCAGCAGTTGTCATGAGTAACATTCTGCAGCTGTGATGATAACATTCTGCACCTGTGATGAGTAATATTCTGCAGCTGTGATGATAACATTCTGCAGCTATGATAAGTAACATTCTGCAGCTGTGATGAGTAACATTCTGCAGCTGTGATGAGTAAGACTCTCCAGTTGTTATGATAATATTCTCTAGCTGTCATGATAAAATTCTGCAGCTGTAATGATAACATTCTGCAGCTGTGAACAGAACGATGTTCTGCAAAGCACTTTATGCATAATAATTATACATTTCCTACCACTGTTTTCCTGTGGAAGCATAGGGATGCGAGTCACTGATTTCCTATTAGCTTCCTGTCACCTTATGTGATTAATACAAAAGTTAAACTGATGGTAGGTAACATAACTCATTTACTTGAAGTGCTTACAATACAAGATAAATGTACGCTATGTGCTTTAGTTCTAAACCTGCACAAGCACAGACTGGGATTCAACAACACTGACTATAATGAGGGTTCATGTTTCACAGTGGATCATTACAACAAAGCACATTCTATATGACGGTGACCAGAATGTTGCCTTGCTGTAACGTACACTTCATCACGTAGAACAGTGTTTCGCAACGTGGGGCCCAGGCTCCACAGGGGGGCAATTCTATTGTTAAGGGGGGCAATTCGAAAATGGAAGAAATCGGCTGGATATAACAAAACGGGCAGACTTGAGACTGAAGTTAACTAAATTGGAACCTGACATAAAATCTCTTTGCAGCAAGAATCATGCGCAAGGATCTCACTAAATTTAAATCATAAATAATTACTAATAATTAAAATAATATAGAAAAATCTTTCATTAAAATTATTTTGTACTTGAATTTCAGTTCTCCATTATTTGTTTTGAAAATTTACATACTGTGTTTGCTCAATAATTTCCTATTGATTTCTTCCTAAAACCTATCATTCAAGTTTCTTCAGTGAACATTTCAATTTTTGAATATTAAAAATAATGTATATGTTAGGTGTGGTGGTTGGGGGGGGGGGGGGGATAAGAATTTTAGAAAGGTTTAGGTGGGGCATAGCACAAAAAAGGTTGGGAAACACTGACGTAAAAGGTCCCTGCTGAATGTTGCTCTCATTGTGGCTCATGAAAAGATTCTCTATCCTTTGCCAGTTCCTCTACCTCATGCATGTTTCATGCATGGTGTCTGCAATGCCCCGTGAGGGAGTCTCCATGGGAAGTGGTCAAGCTGTCTAACTTGGACTCCGATGTTTGTGGGTTCGATTCCAGGGCGCATCCTTTGGTTCACGAGTGCATTTTTTCAGTCTCCTGGGGGTTGTTGCTGGAGCTATGGAGATCATGCTTTGGCAACGCTTTCGGCAATTCGCTGCGGAAGGAGACTGAGCCATATGGGATAAAAACCCGGTGCAATGAAATTGACCCTGTCGACATTTAAGCGACTTTTTTTTAATGTCCTGTGTTCATCTTTATATTGGTTGACCTCTATCTCTTCTTCTAGTAACCATGACTTTGATCACTTTTCTTTCCAAATCACTGTGAAGTTCAGTATGGCCAAAGTATTTCAGTTTCCCAGACAGATGTTGTTTATGAGCCTGTTTCTTTAATGTTCCAGTCGTGAAGAATGCTAGTATTTTTATTTCTTCTTAATCCACAGTATTCTAAGAATTGTTCTGTAATATTTTCAAAAGCCCTGATTTTCTTCTTTAGTGATTGCAAAATGGTCCAACACTCACATCTGTATGTTGCCACAGGGAAGGTGTATGTTTTCAACAAGTTTGCTTCAGTTTATTTACTGGTGGTGTGTCATAGGCTCTTAATACTGTTTAATACCTGCATTCTTATGGGCTGGGGTATACTAAAATACTAAGGGTAGTAACTTCAAGTGTAACTGGTCAATGAAATTGAAGATCAAATGTTTGTAACATTGTAATGCGTCTCATCATTATTGGAGACATTGTAACTAATTAACAGTTGAACAATATATTTTATTCTTCTTCAAAAATCACCATTATAATTTAATGGCCTGACATACACACAAGAAACACATTTAACATACAATATGTAATATTCTAATGACATAATGTGAATGTAATGTAAGTGGACAGATGAAACGATATGCTGAGATGTGGGATATGAATAGCTGTGATGAAGGTCAGCTTGGCCAAATGAATAGGAGAGCTCGCTCTTAAACTTCTGCAGTGCTGATGCCAAGGCAGCAAGTTCATCCCCTACACTGGTCAGTTAGACTAAAATGTTGTCTTCTCGTCCTTGACATCGGGACGAAAATTACAAGTACCTCTGAAGTTGGAGTGGGTTCGTCTGACAGTGAGAGACACAGGTAATAGGGAAAGCTAATCCACACGCAAAAATCAGTCCAGTTCACTAGAAGTAGTAGCACGTGTATGGACTATGCTTGAGTTCAAAGTGAGTGCATGGGGGGGACAAGGAAAAAAACAGCTGTGATTTATTAAACACAATTAATAGGAAACATTACCAGTTCAGGCAGGTTGGGAATAGCTTGTAACAGTATCTGAACATCATCATCATCATGAGGCCTGAAATATAAACCACACATTAACAAAGACTGCATTGCTATTGGAAAGAAAATGTATTAGGTGTTGTGTTTCTGTGAGAAATACAATCACTACTTGGTGCTACTACCTCGTAGTGTGACTGTGATGCAATTATTTTGTACTGTACAGTTCTGATAGGCGGCGTTTTGCCAGGAGATGCTGCCTTATTTTCTGATATTTCTGCATGTTGTATTGGTCTGTGGATGTATAATAAGTGTGGAATGGACTGCTCTGGAAGTCATGGCGGTGAGTGTATTCTGTTGTTTTGGTCATTAAGTGTGGAATGGACTGTTCTGCAGGTCATGAAGATGCTTAATGTGTGACAGAAAACCAAAATTAGGACACCAAAAATTACACAACTTGATTTACAGAAAACAATCCCCCAGATGTTTATCTGGCCAGTCATATTCTATGGTTCTGAAACATGGACAATAGATAAATGTAGTTAAAAGCATAGATACATTTGAGATGTGGTGTTTGAAAAATGGCAAGAACAATCTAAAATGAACAATTGACAAATGAGCAAGTTCTAGAATAACAATACAAAGAATACTTCTTAAAGTAAATAGAAGAGCCAAGGCTCTCATAGTGTGATCACATCATCAGATATAAAGAAACACCAAACAGAGCAAGAAGACATTCATGGAATTAAAGGAATGACACAAGAGTGACAATGATGGAAGAAAATTATCAGGAAGCCTAATGACCAACCCAAGGGCTGAAATATTTGATGATGATGGCTCCAACGATCTCAATAGCTTCTTACTGATACCACCATATTGAAAAGAAGTGTTACGATTTCACATATACAAGATCACACCATAATGAGCTGGATGATCAGCTCCCTTCCTTTTTGATACCCAAAACAAATTCTGGTTCCAATTTCTTTAGGCTGAGTTTACCAAGAAACTGGTAAAAAGGTAAAGGCAGTCCCACAGCATATAATGACATTGGGGTACAAAGTATTAGGCCTTCATAAATTCTAGATCATGACATATGAAGTGGAATGGCCAGTTCCCATCCTCGTAACCTTTCATGCCCAAAATATTATGAAAATTGCCTCGTTCCATTTTTATGAGGCTGGGTCGACCCCAGAACTGTACTGGTGGAAAGGTACAAATAATCCTGCCTCTGCTGGGGATTGAACATTGGACCACTGTACACCACATTTCCAATTCGTAATCCCGCATACCGCGGTTGAAACACAGCCATGGGCGATTTGGCAGTGGATCACCTTCTGGTGATTTTTTTATAAAATGGTATGAGTGCCGGTCGCTCAGAAAGCAATGACAAACTACTAAACATAAACTTTCCAAAAAATCACAAACAGTCAAAAATATTCTGGGGATGACTGCAACATCCTGTATGGACATACAACTAACACAACATTTCACAAGGGAAAATTCAAAATATCCTTCAATAACATGTCCCTGCAAAAATAAAAATACTTCCTTTCTCCCCTCACTGCAACACATGCACAGATATACATTCCGTACTTACTCTTCCGCAATGCATCTTGGAATTTGCTGGCTGCCATCACAAGTATCAAATAACATTTGTGATCCATCCAAACATTCGGCCAATAAGAATGTTGCAGACATTGTTGGGTAAGGTGGATACTGAGGCAGATCAAGTGGAAACAGGCAGGGATCCAGAAACTGTATACTTTTGACGTAAGACTTTTGTGATGCATTTAAAACAGCTTTATGTACACCTGCAAGTAAAGCACAAAATGAAAGTACAGTATAAAGAAAGATATGAGCAAACTATCATGTTAGTTAGTTAGGCATGGTTCCAAATTCACAGCAAAGGGTCACCCATAATACTCCATTCCTGTGACAGTGAATATCACACAAAATGCTCCTCATTGTACAACGTGAAAAGTGGAATAGGCAGCAGTCCCGACAAACCAACAGCATGCACAACAGCGCACAAATACATGCATAAGGTCACTGCCAGAATGCCAACACAACAGTCCACTACTAAAATTACAGTTGACCGTCGATGGAAGTGGTAGTCACTAGAAAACCAGCAGTTGTACACAAATTACTGCATAAGGCAAAACCAGATAATTCAGCAATCGGCCATCCACCATTTTTCTGAACAAGCAGTTCACAATACAAACAACCTGGACAGATGTAAGCCCATCCACATGCAACATATCAGTTTTATTTTCTAAAGCATCCTCTGCGAGTCCATTACAATACAAAATGTTTGGCTGTACTACCTTTCAACCATCAGAAAGCTGCCATCACAGGCTCTACCTAAATACTCTTGCTAGAATTTCAGATATCGTGATACTTTACACCAGACTCCACTTTCACGGTGTTCATTTGCCTCAACAAATCCTATGTACGGCAATCACAGAGACCTGATTTAAATTTCCTGGCCCATTCTATATTAAGGAACACATCAATAGCTGGTGTTTACTCCATCCATCGCTTACTTTTATTTTAAAAAGTATTGCTCTTGTAAGGAGTAACTGAGAAATGTGAGGTGATTTCCTTGATACAGAAATGAGTTACAACAACGGCCTTAGACTGAAAGAATTAAACAAACAAGGTCTGCCATGCTTTTTGTTGTACACACTGAAGACAGTGTAATATGACTATTGGAATAACAAGTATGAACTATAGTTGGGTCACTACAGTAAAGATGGTCATCATACCAAGTGACATGGAGGAGGGGTCTGTGTGTGAGGAGAAGAATTACTGCTTCCCTTACGATGTCACCAGATTTGATTTGCCATTCTGTTACAGTTTTATGGTAATTTGTTTTGACACCAACACTTCCAAATTATCAGCAGAAATTAAAACTCACAATGAAAACACTAATGAATATTCACATAATTCTGACTTTTGTTACCTCTAGTCTTCAGCCTATAACAGGCAAGGCAGTTAACGCAGAGACTTTTATTTCCATGTATATTGTCATTTATACTTTACACCTATACCCCATGAGTACTGCTTATCTACCAAGATGCAACCAAATTATCAACATTTCCTGATTCTATCAATTCATACAGAAGTGAACAATTGAATTCCGCAAAGTTTTCAGCTCAACCAACCAACAAACCTAACATACTATGTTGAGGAATCTAACGAAGTTTAAAGGTAAGAGAATCAAATTCATTGTACAGGGTTTTATCACATACGGCTCAGTTCTTTCTGTACACCAGCCTGTCAAAAACAGCGCACACGGAACATTGAACATTGCAGCCCTAGCAACAACAGCCTAGGGGTCTGCCAAAAACTGCAACTGTGAACTCAATGATGGAGACATAAAATGAACACAGGACCTTTGGGGCGCATGATAGATGGCTTTACCACTTCACCGCGGAGATCCCCATGCTATGTTTAGACAGACATATAACTGTCTACACATATATTTATATGTGGTATATTGTAGCAACGTGTCACAATACGTTTATGATCCTGGAATGCCTCGTAAGTTAGCACATAAATTCAAGACCAATACACTGCAAATGTTAGACATGAACATTATTTTATACTTCAAAAAGTTACAAACAAACATTATTCTGAAACATGAACAATATATTATTTAATACCCTATGCATCACATAAACAAATTTTGCCAAAATTGTTTTTTTTGAAAAAATAAAATTATTTTTAAAACTTTCCCAAAA
>JACEFZ010020034.1:0-114540 GCA_014155875.1 Cepaea nemoralis
AGTAAGGACCCCTTTTAATTTCTGCTTGGGGCTTTTTTAAAGGGGAAATTTTGTTAAAATTTTTCTTATTTTCACGTCCTTTATCATTAATCAACACCTATAATTTCTGTTTGGTTGTCAGAGATCACAGATACTTCGCTGCAAGGTATTGTATTTCGTGTAAGTATTAGAACTCCTCCTTTATGTCCTTCGCGGTCGAAACGTGTGGCCTGATATCCCCTGACTGAAAATTTGTGCTTGGCGTTGAGATGTGTCTCTTGAATGCATGCCACATCTATTCTATCTTTATGAAGACGCTGTGTCAGGGATTCTTTCTTGTTATAAACTCCTTCGGCATTCCACTGTAGTATGTTGAGTGTCCTTGGTATTTGGTCAATAGCTCTTAACCTACTCCTCTGTGCCTTGACTCCACAGCACAGGGGAAGGTGACCACCAGTAGTCATGGGTGGACCCCCTCGAGGCAGGGGGCCCGGCACTATCACCGCCTGATGGGACTTCACGGGATTAGCTCCATAACGATTAATTTTCATCTGTGGCATCATGAAATGATAAAGTTACGTTGCACTGCTTTGTCAAGCCTGTGGCTCAGTACATCCGATTTCGACAAGCATATTTTGGGGTGCTTTCCCTAGCCTTTGACTGTCCCCAGTCTACCTACAAGGCAGCAGGTTTGTGCGTCACTTCGTCTGGTCCCTCTCCCTTGACCTGTCCGACATGGGTGACCCTACCAGTAGCTGTGCTACCGTCGGCATAGCTCTTGGGGTCATTGGAACGCGGAAGCCCCTCTACCTCGTCAAGGTGGACGCACGGCAGAGGGGGAGAGGGGTACAGGCTGCCAAGTAGCAGCGCAGATAATATGACGCAAAATAGAGCTGGTGAGAAAATCACGAACCAAATCTTACGAGAAACTAGGAGGCTGGCGTAAAAGGAGAAAACGTCAGAAAGATTGTCAACAACAACAAACAGTCAGATCTTAGAGCTTGAACGAGGAGGCAGTACGATTTGATTCTCAGCAAGAAGAGAATTTATGTACTGGCTGGACACTTACTCCGATGGCTAACAAATATTGGAAAGAAGGACGAGACTATTAATGCAAGATGTATATCGGCATGAAAGCCACGGACAAATGCGACAATATTAGAATGGGACTCAGAAAGTCAAAACAGGCTGACACATAGGCAAAAGTGTGAAGGACAGAAGTACCGGGGCATGATGGTTATAAATATTTAATGTGTTCAACCGTTTACGATTCATATTTAATAATGGTTCTTTACCGTCCCGCCTGGCCATAACAGGCACGGTAACAATAAATTGGAATTGATGATTTGGATTGTAAACGTGTAATAAGTTGGGCTTAGGCAAATAAATATTGCTTCAGCATTCTACATACCGGCTTCGAGTCCTTGATTGCCGTTTTATCATGGTTCTGGACACTGTTATATTGGTGAAATCCCTGGACCGTTGAACGTTTGATGATGTTCGCATTATTTATTGCAAGTTACCGATGTTCGCATTATTTATTGTAAATCACCTTATAGCACAGGCCGGTGCCGATGGAGATTTCCTTCGTCCGAGAAGGGCGCAAAAATGGCCGCCCCCAGAGAGTATCAAGAAATTAATGGTCCGAAATACTTGGGGAAGGGGGTACATCTGACGATCAGAAAGCCCTGCCGTGTTTGCTCCGCGTCGGAGTTTTTATGACTAATGTCTATATGGGGTAATGAGAGCAATGGTGGGGCAATATATAGGTCAGCCTGGCCGCCGTGTTTAATGCGTTTGCTGTTAAACTGCCGTTATTTTCACGGCGGGTTAGTGGATCAACTCCCTACATCCGTCAGTTCGACTTAAACGTTGACTTCTCGTTCAGAAAGTAATGACAAACTACTGAATATGTCGCCAAGGTCATACATTTGTATTAATACACAAGTGGGAGCCGAGGTAGCGCAGATGCTAGCACGCTTACCTGGCCTCCAGATGGTCACGTATCTGAATCTCCACGGAGACGGTGATATTGTTTATACAGTGAATGAATCACCAAAACACAAGAAGTAGAATGTGAGCTTTACTGAAACACGATTACAAGAAACAAATTTGACGTTGCGGCCAAAGCCTTCGTCAGCACAGAACAAACAAACACAAACCAACATAAAACTACATGAAATACACTACATGGCACGGGACGCAGAGGTGTTTCCAAGGCACCAGGGCCGGGTTATATACTGGCCAAGACCTATTGACGCGTCCTCGAACCACCAGTCTGCACACCAATAAGCCAGACATGGGACAACGGATACTCACGCAAACCTCAGGTCCTGTATGACATCACACTGATGTTGGACAACAGGATGCCTTCATCCGACATACAGGACTTCGCGTTGGAGCTCAAGCCAACGAACACAAGCAAGCAAGCAAGCACTACATGGCACTATTAAGGGCACTTAACTGAATCTGTATTCTTGCTTGGAGCGACTGACGGCGCGTAGACGACTATCAGTGGATTGTAAAACAGTATATAGTTAATATATCCCGTACACTGTTAATAAATGTGGTTATACAGTATATAGTTCATATAGCTCGCACACTGTTACTGAATGTGTTTGTACAGTATATAGTTAATATAGCCCTAGACTGTTACTGAATGTGTTTATACAGTCAGTGACACCTTACAGTCTTGACAGACTAAAGTATGTGAGTTGGAATGTGGCCAAAATTCTATCACAATGCCTGGGCAGAGCTTCAGAGAAACATGTGGTGCCCAAACGACTTGTTCCCTCTCTCGGCCTTGCCTTGCGTTCTCCGGGGGAATGGGTAACCAATACGTCTGAAACAAGGTAGGCTGCTGACGCTGGCTGCTCAGCTTCAAACCTCCGAGACCTCGCCTCCACGAGCAGGTGGCGAGTGGTGGCCAGACCCTGGCACACAAGGGACCCGACTTAGAGACGTTCAGCCAAGTCCCACAGGTGAAGACCTCGTATGCGCCTAGACTATAGGACGCGTACGTCTGTCAATCACAAGTGTCCGGACCTGTGTAAAGCGTGTACTACCGTCAGACTCCCCGCCTGACTTTTGCGGATCCCACGATCACCGGGAATAGACACCCCGGAGATATCGCTGGAGATATTTGCTCGTCTGTTGCGAGCAAATCTCCCATCCTTCCACTGTGCGGATCTCGCGACCAGCGAGAATAGGCCCGCCGGAGATATTGCTCGTCTGTTGCGGGCAAATCTCCACCGACTGAATAAGTAAAGAAACGATACAAGTAGTGGTATTTATAGTTAATATAGCTCGTACACTGTTACTGGATGTGTTTATATAGTATATAGTTAATATAGCCCGTACACTGTTACCGGATGTGTTTATACAGTATATAGTTAATATAGCCCGTACACTAGTTAGTTAGTTAGTCGACAGATCATCCTCGTTGCACATCGGACCATTCAGTCCATAAGTGCTCGGATCCCCTCCTCAGCAAATCCCGCAGCGTGTAGCGGCTAACGACGCCAGTTCTGTGTTGGTTTATCAATCTTCTTTGGCTTCCTGCGTAGTGTTCTTGTTTGGCCACCCCTCTTTTAATTTGCTGCTCTCGCAGTCTGGCCATTGTAGATTCACAGTCATCACTTGGTTCTTGCAAAAGTCTCACTTCTCGTAGAGCATTCAGAATGTCAGCCTGGTCCATGGCGCGTCCGCCCTCCACAGTAGCCTCACCTGCGAGCTTGTCAGCCCGCTCATTTCCTTGTACTCCCGCATGACCTGGCACGAAGATGAAACTAATCTTTGCCAGCCGAGACCGCTCCAGAGGCAGCAACCATTCTCTTCGGATCGACCCCTCCTCTATCCTCTTGATCATGTTCATTGAGTCGCTAAGGAAACAAGCCCTAGTGAATGTCTGTGTCTCGAGCCATGTTATTGCTTTACTTACTGCCATGACTTCCATGGTCAGGCTACTTGTGGTTTCAGTGAAAGCACCAGAGTCCTCCTTCACAATTCTCCCTCCGGCCCGAGCTGTAAAGGCCCATGAGCTTCTCACATGTCGGACGACCGACCCATCTGTGTAGATGACCGCGTCATTGTCTAGCGAATTCTCGAAAATCAACGATTGTACTTCAGCCTCCACAGCAGCCGGATTTTCTTGTCTGCATTTTCTATCTAGTTGGATGCAAACTGAAAAGGATGTGCAGAAGTCTGTTGGCACTTGCACCCACTCCTCGCCAGGTTCTAAGTCCTCAAGTGAACACACCTGTTGAAGATTGTCTTCGGCTTGACCCATCCACGACCGTCCTCTTTTTAACCTGCTGCCCTTCACCTTCCTAATTTCACTATGCAGTGGATGCTGTGTGTTTGCGTTAATTCTGAGGTAGGCGCGTGCCCTGCAAACTTGCATTCTCTCTTCAATGGTTGGAAAATCAAGAAGGTAGCGCATCGCCCTGCATGCTGTATCTCTTGTACATCCAAGAATAATGCGCATAGCTTCATTCTGTATCCTTTCCATCCTTTCTATCTGCTTATGGCTGAGAGTCAGGATTGCCATTGCATACTCCAAAACAGACATGACCAGCCCCTCGTACAGAAGACGTAGATGGCGCTGCTCACAGTTTGCTGCCGCCATCACCCGCATCGCTGCCAAGCCCCGCTTGGCCTTTGTTATCACCAAGGAGCCGTACACTGTTACTGGATGTGTTTATACAGTATATAGTTAATATAGCCCGTACACTGTTACCGCATGTGTTTATACAGTATATAGTTAATACAGCCCGTACACTGTTACCGCATGTGTTTATACAGTACATAGTTAATACAGCCCGTACACTGTTACCGCATGTGTTTATACAGTACATAGTTAATATAGCCCGCACACTGTTACTGGATGTGTTTATACAGTATATAGTTAATATAGCCCGTACACTGTTACTGGATGTGGTTATACAGTATATAGGCTTGGAAGGCACAGGGTTCGATGTCAGCATGAAGAAACAAATGACATCACACGTTCCCTTGATCTCTTGGGCAGTGAGATCGGACGTCCAGACTTCTCAGATAAGGGCGAAAAACAGGAGGTCCTGTGTGCAAGCTGTACAGGTTAAACATCCCACTGCAGTTGCAAATGGCAAAGAGTAGGTCATATGGCTGCCGCCCTGGCAACCATGTTGGGAAAAGAAAATTTATATATAGAGATACAGTGTGTTTGTAAAGTCTCTCTACACTTTGTATGTAGAACAGCTGTTTGTTGGAGAGTATGTTTTCCGTTTGCAACAAATAGCTGTTCTACATACCAAGTGTAGTGAGACTTTACAAACAATATAGAGTCCATTTTCTTAGATGGAATGTCTAGAGCAGTGGTTCTCAACGGGTGGGGGTTTAGGGTTTCCAGGGGAGAGGGAGGGGGGAAATTAAGATTACGTCAAGACTGCGTTAATACAAGAACAAATTACTTTATATTGTTTTTCACTCCTTACTTTATGGTTCTATACTTCTCGCCCTTCTGAAATTCATTTTATAACGTAAGTACATGGTTACTAATCTAATCACATTTTATGTAGACGTCTAGACTTGATCTAGTATGTGTTATTAAATTTAGCTTCCATTTTATGTATACTGTATAGGGGCGGGGGACTTATAGGGAGGAAATACGAAAGGGGGGGGGGGTGACGATATTGTGAACATATGGTGAAGGGGTGCTTGGGCCAAAAAAGGTTGAGAACCACTGGTCTAGAGGAAGCAAACTTGATACAGACACATGCCTGAGTTGGACAAACTGACATATGACTTGATGTGACTTACTCACACTGAAAGAGGAAGTGACTGTTTCGTGGAAATCTAAGCAATCAAATGCAGAGGCCATACACATGCTTGAAATAACAAGAGATACTGACAGAATAAAAATAGAGACCAGTGAAATCTTGCAGGCACATTGACACATATCGCGTTCTCGTTAATAATAATAATAATTTAAAAAAAAGGGGGGGGGGGGATACTTCTGATGATCGGAAGGCTTCTGTCATGCTTACTCTGAGGTGACTAAAATTAGTGGAAATGCGATAAAGCTGAGGAAATGTAATCAATATAAACTAACACAAAGTAATGCAGCTTTACAGAACACAATTATGACAAATACATTTGTATCGCAGTCTGGGATTCTGAGTATCGCAGCCTGGTATTCTGAGATAAGTAACAAAACATTTTGTATTCACATTTTCATTCTCTCTTCATTGTTCTAATTGTTTTCTTCATATTTTTATTCTTCTCACCCCGTTCTTATGCCTTAATATAGTCACTGGGGGGGGGGGGGGGGGGGGGGGGGGGGGGGGGGGGGGGGGTCTTCTCCGTGATTACATGTTGCGTTGTGTGTATATATTTGAGTTTGTTTGCTGATGAAGGCTTGTGGACTCAACGTCCTGTATTTTTTGTAATTCTGTTCTGTAAAGCCGCAGCTGGTCTCCCAGGCCAAGGTGTTAGCGACGTTGTTCGTAATCCTGTATATCCACGTGGGGGAAACAGCTGCGCGAGATTCGGTAGCGGATCGCGCCGCGCTGGTAACTTACGAGGGTATGTGAGCCGGTCGTTCAGAAATCATTGGCAAACTACTGAACGTAAAATTTGCCTAGTTCATAAACAGCAGCTGAAAATGCTGGTGTTGACTGCAACGTCATGTAAGGGATATGCAGCATTAAAACAAAAAAAGCTGCATTACTTTGTGCTATTTTATATTGTTTACTCTGCGGTGGAGTTCATGCCTACACAAAAGCGAGACACAAATCAAGTTAGAAATCCATTGCAGCCAGCCTTCAATGAGGAGAAGGCACATAATAGATAAACATTGCTTTCTTGTCATTTCCTTCTCAGAACTAACACTCCAATAAGTGCTCGTGTCCGAAGTCGTGTCTTCACGCCGGGATCTATAAATAGCGTGGAGGTTTCATTGGTCGCAACTATCGCCTGACGGCCATGAATTAAGCGAGTGCTGCCGGGTCATGTATGATGATCACGTCGGCTTCTGTTGTTCAGAGCCGCGGACGGGAAACTTGTGCACAATCCAGGCTCCATGGCCCATTCGCTGTTGTACTTCCGATGCCGGTAAGAGGTTGGTTATGAAAGCACGAGTTGAGTGTCTGATGTGTTATTTTTTCGTATTTCGTGTAGTAAAATAACGAATTTGCACGAGTAAGATGAATATATTCGCATTTTCTTACACTCTGAAATAAGGCAAACACGTGTTGCGATTTTGTAAGCTGTCGGCTCAACGTTTTTGAATTTGTTCCAGGACTTAGCAGCGGCGGTGAGTGGTCGTGTTCATGTACAATATACATTAAAATTACTTTATACTTTCGTGAATGGTTTAGTTTAAAGGTTCAAGTTGGGTAAATAAATAATCACTCAGGCGTGAAGAGCCATATGTTGTTTGGTTTTGGGGTAGCTTTCTTCTCTTGAATGTTTGCTGTTGCTTGTTGATGTCTCTTCCTAGCTGGAGACGAGGTCCCAAAGCGACATGCCCTTGGACATCATGGTCTTGCCATGTAGCCAGTTAACAATAGGGAAAACAAATTTAAAGGGAACTCGGCAATGACAAGAAAGACCACAAGACAAAGGTCGGGGGGGGGGATGCATTTCTCCACGGGTTTGTGTGATATTGTTTGTTATATATAGTATACTGTAGTTATACTGTAGAGTAGAATGTGGGTCAGAATAAAATTAAAAGTAAAAATCTGTGCCTCACAGTGTGTTGTGTTTATATCCAGAATAATGAGCAGCAATGACAAAACAAGGAACACATTTCTTTTTAGGTGTGTCTTTTAAATTGCTTGTTGGTGTCTTTGTATTTCTAGTAAATTGGGTTTCAATATAAATACAAAACTTATTTGTGCTTAAAAAATAATACCAAATAATAATAGTGCATTGATTGGGTATTCCAAGGGCTATTGTTATGGTCTAATAAGTAAAAATGCTTTCAACAGCATGAAATCAGTATTAACATCTAGAGAGGTTAACAAGGCATTAAAGATGAGAATTGTCAAATGTTACGTATATTCAACACTATTGTATGGTGCGGAAGCCTGGACAGTGAATAAGCAACTAGAAAGTCGAATAGAGGCCTTGGAGATGTGGACAGAAGAATATGTCATATTTCATGGAAACAGAAATGATCAAATACAGAGATTCTAGAAAAACTGGGAATGAAAAGAGTTGATGAAATAAATAAAAAAGAGGCAAGTGAAATATATCGGCCACGTTAAAAGACATAACTAACATTCTATAAAAACCATACTTGAGGGCAAGCAAGCAAGAGGTAGAGCTTGTGGGTAGAGTAATCAGACACTGAAAACCAGCACTAGCAGTGTAGGTAATCAGACACCAGTAACCAGTACTAGCAGGTAACCATACACCGGTAACCAAAAACCACTAACCGGCTAGCAAATACTCTGTGGCATTTAATGAGTTAAATGGGTGAAAGGTTATAGGTTACAACTGCATTATTAGTTATCATGGTCATGTTTTATTAACGGGATTTGTACTTCAATCAAGAGCCATCTCCACAATGAAGGTTGGCTGCAATGGATCTCCAACACTGTCTGTCTCTTGCCCTGACTGTACATTCTGTCAGGCTGATGTTCGTCCATCTCTTGATGTTATCGTCCCACTTGTATCATTGTCTAGTGCTGGTTACTGGTGTCTGATTACTCTACCCACACGCTAGTGCTGGTTTTCAGTGTCTGATTACTCTACCCACACGCTAGTGCTGGTTACTGGTGTCTGATTACTCTACCCACACGCTCGTGCTGGTTTTCGGTGTCTGGTTACTCTACATGCTAATGCTGGTTACTGTTGTCTGGTTAATCTACATGCTGGTGTCTGATTACTGGTGTCTGATTACTCTACATGCTAGTGCTGGTTACTGTTGTCTGGTTACTCTACATGCTAATGCTGGTTACTGTTGTCTGGTTACTCTATATGCTAGTGCTGATTACTGGTGTCTTATTACTCTACATGCTAATGCTGGTTACTGTTGTCTGGTTACTCTACATGCTAATGCTGGTTACTGTTGTCTGGTTACTCTATATGCTAGTGCTGATTACTGGTGTCTTATTACTCTACATGCTAATGCTGGTTACTGTTGTCTGGTTACTCTATATGCTAGTGCTGGTTACTGGTGTCTTATTACTCTACATGCTAATGCTGGTTACTGTTGTCTGGTTACTCTACATGCTAATGCTGGTTACTGTTGTCTGGTTACTCTATATGCTAGTGCTGATTACTGGTGTCTTATTACTCTACATGCTAATGCTGGTTACTGTTGTCTGGTTACTCTATATGCTAGTGCTGGTTACTGGTGTCTTATTACTCTACATGCTAATGCTGGTTACTGTTGTCTGGTTACTCTACATGCTTGTGCTGATTACTGGTGTCTTATTACTGTACATGCTAGTGCTGGTTACTGTTGTCTGGTTACTCTACATGCTAATGCTGGTTACTGTTGTCTGGTTACTCTACATGCTAATGCTGGTTACTGTTGTCTGGTTACTCTACATGCTAATGCTGATTACTGGTGTCTTATTACTCTACATGCTAGTGCTGGTTACTGTTGTCTGGTTACTCTGCATGCTTGTGCTGATTACTGGTGTCTTATTACTCTAGATGCTAATGCTGATTACTGTTGTCTGGTTACTCTACATGCTAATGCTGGTTACTGTTGTCTGGTTACTCTACATGCTTGTGCTGATTACTGATGTCTCATTACTCTAGATGCTAGTGCTGATTACTGATGTCTCATTACTCTAGATGCTAATGCTGGTTACTGTTGTATGGTTACTCTACATGCTAATGCTGGTTACTGTTGTCTGGTTACTCTATATGCTAGTGCTGATTACTGGTGTCTTATAACTCTAGATGCTAATGCTGATTACTGTTGTCTGGTTACTCTACATGCTAATGCTGGTTACTGTTGTCTGGTTACTCTACATGCTAGTGCTGATTACTGATGTCTGGTTACTCTACATGCTAGTGCTGATTACTGATGTCTGGTTACTCTAGATGCTAGTGCTGATTACTGATGTCTGGTTACTCTAGATGCTAATGCTGATTACTGATGTCTGGTTACTCTAGATGCTAATGCTGATTACTGATGTCTGGATAGTTATTACATGTCATCTTCAGTCAGTTATTACATATATCCACAGTGTCATGATATCTTCAGGTCTGGATAATTACTTGTATCCACTATGCCATATCTCCAGTCATGGATAAATACATGTATCCAATGTGTAATATCTTCAGTCATGGACAATTATACGTGTCCTCTGTCATTTTCCATCATTTATTAAATGTATCCACTGTTTCATATCATCAGTCATGGATAATTACATGTATTCACTGTCATCTTCAGTCATTTATTACATGTATCTATTGTGTCATGATATCTTCAGTAATAGATAATGCATGTATTCATTGTCATCTTCATTCAGTTATAACTTTTAACCAGTGTCATAATATCTTCAGTCAGTTATTGACATTTGAATCTATGAAGTTGCCTCAGTCTGTGGTGTTGCCTCAGTTTATCCTGTTATGTTGTCTATAATGTAACACCAGTCGCCTCAGTCTGTGACATGTTTTTTGTCTATGATACTATTTCAGCCTATTATGTTGGCTTAGTGTGTGATGTTGTCATTTATGCTATCTGTATATTGTGTTGCCTGTCTATAGTATGGTTTACCTATGATGCTGCCTCTGTCTAGGTTTGATTCAATCTGTGATGTTGCGTCAGTCTGTGATGTTGCATCAGTCTGGATTATGGCATCAGTTGTTTATGTTCTTTGAAGTCTATAATTTTGCCTCAGTCTGTGTTAGTTTGTGTTAGTCTGTATTGATGCCTGTCTATGATAGTTCAGTCCGTGATGTTGTCTGTCAGTCTGTATTGATGCCTGTCTATGATAGTTCAGTCTGTATTGATGCCTGTCTATGATAGTTCAGTCCGTGATGTTGTCTGTCAGTCTGTGTCGATACCTGTCTATGATAGTTCAGTCCGTGATGTTGTCTGTCAGTCTGTATTGATGCCTGTCTATGATAGTTCAGTCCGTGATGTTGTCTGTCAGTCTGTATTGATGCCTGTCTATGATAGTTCAGTCCGTGATGTTGTCTGTCAGTCTGTGTCGATACCTGTCTATGATAGTTCAGTCCGTGATGTTGTCTGTCAGTCTGTATTGATGCCTGTCTATGATAGTTCAGTCCGTGATGTTGTCTGTCAGTCTGTATTGATGCCTGTCTATGATAGTTCAGTCCGTGATGTTGTCTGTCAGTCTGTGTCGATACCTGTCTATGATAGTTCAGTCCGTGATGTTGTCTGTCAGTCTGTGTCGATGCCTGTCTATGATAGTTCAGTCCGTGATGTTGTCTGTCAGTCTGTATCGATGCCTGTCTATGATAGTTCAGTCCGTGATGTTGTCTGTCAGTCTGTGTCGATACCTGTCTATGATAGTTCAGTCCGTGATGTTGTCTGTCAGTCTGTGTCGATACCTGTCTGTGATAGTTCAGTCCGTGATGTTGTCTGTCAGTCTGTGTCGATACCTGTCTATGATAGTTCAGTCCGTGATGTTGTCTGTCAGTCTGTATTGATGCCTGTCTATGATAGTTCACTTCGTGATGTTGTCTAAGTCTGTTATGCTGTTTGTCTGTTACGTTGCTTCAGTTTGATGTTACTCTAGTCTATGATATTCGCTTATTTTTGATTACATCCATACTGCCTCTTTATTTTATTCTAAAATACCCCTCTAATTCTTGTATCTTGGCTTCCATGGCTTTATCTTTCTGGAACAATTCTTTTAACTTAACCCCTCTGAATCTTTTGGATCTAATGACGTAAATAATTATCTGTATCCATATAGATGCATTGATTGATCTGTTTTCATTGTCCCTTGGTTTTGCTGTGTATGCAGGGTCCAATTATGCCTAAGTTTTTGCAGTGTTGTTGTGCATTATAATGGTTTGTTATGCTGTGGGGTTTTAATCCTTGTTTTATTTTCACCTTCCCGTCGAATGAGACAACCATTGATTGCTCTTAATTTTCATTCTTTGGCGCTATAGGTTTTTGTTTACACTTCTTTGTTCTTTAGTTCACATGTCACCACTCTCTTGTCCCAAATTGATTTGTATATGTGTGTGCTTTGTGTTTAAACCATTTGCCATATATTGAATGCCCATTAAATTAACCCCCGCTCCGTGACGAAGAGGTTACGGGCGCAATTCGTAATCCCGCATACCTCGCTCGAAATAGATGTGGACGATTTGGCAGCAGATCGCCTGGCAATTGAACCTACTTAAATTGACCCCACCCAGCCTATCACAGTCCCGGTAAAATAAAAAGACTGTTCACTCGCAGGATTGTGTTATGGGTGATATAGATCTCTCTCTCTCTCCTCCCCCCCCCCCCCCCCCCCGACGTTGCCTACTGCACAACCTCACCTAACACTCACACGTTTCATGTTCTCTGTCTGAATTTTGGCCCACCTTAAAAATAAGTTTGAGAAAGTAAAGTACGGCCTGTGTAAAGCCTAGCTGGCAGATCCGACTGGGTACCGGCTTCAGCAGGCAGTTGCTGTGTTCAGCGGCCAGAACTCTTGCATCATCAAGTGCAGCTAACCCGTGATGCTTGTCCCTGGCTGGCATGTAGTTTGTTTTATAACAACCATCCATTTGTAAGTTAGGGCACACATTCCCCGTCTGTTGGTTACACAATGACTCGACAGTTTACCGTTCTACCATCCCGCGTCTATTTCTACAATTCAACTCCTATTTCTACCATTCCACTCCTATTTCTACCATTCCACTTCTATTTCTACCATTCCACGTCTATTTCTAGCATTCTGTCTCAGATACAGTATTAACACTTTTAGAAATCACACACACTCATACACACACACGCACAAAGAAAACAACAGGTCAAACAAAGATTGACCTATAGCAGATACTGACGATGTAAGCCAGTCAAATGTTCCAGGAAACCACGTATGGGTTGGGGTGGCTAGTTCCCTTCCTCACCGTCTTTCATTTCAAGATTTTGTTTTTTTGGCGCTGGCTCGCTGGCTTTGAACTCAAGCATAGTGCATAACACTATTTATAGTCGTGCTGGACTGAATTTTGCATGTGGATTAGCTTTCCCTACTAACAGTGTACCTCGCCATCAGATGAACCCACTCCGACTTCATAGGTACTTGTAATTTACGTCGCCCAAAGTCAAGCGCGAGAAGTCATTTTAGTCCAACTGTCCGGTGTAGGGTTTGCACCCCTTACCTCGGCATCAGCACACTGGATGTTTATGAACACGCTTTCTTATCCATTCGGCCATGCTGACATACATTTTCCAATTGCCATAGTTCTGAAAATTGGTGCCTATTTTCATAAGGCTACGTGGACTCAATCAATGGCTGTACTTTGTCGGGAAAATAACCGGAACTGTGCCTCAACTTGTGTTGTGACTGTGGAGAGGTCACGGATACGTAATCCACATGTACCCAGAACTCTAAGGATTAATTTGTGGCGCTTCTGTTTCCAGCTAATTATTCTTGTCTGTTTTGTTTGTTTTGTTTTGTTGTGGGTTCTGTTTATTGATATATTCGTTGGTGTAGGCGTGCACTTGTATCTGCGCCTGTCCGTCCTCTCGTGGGGCTTCCTACTTGTGTGTGTGTGGGTGGGGGTGTTACTGCAGATTTCCACTGGTTGGAGAACAAACTATATACAGATTTATTTTTAAGCGACTGTATACGCATGTTGTGGTTGTAACTGATTCACAAAGTATGCTGACAAAGGTGAAGGCTGGCATGCTTCGTGCAGAAGGGCATGCATCGATTCAGGGGTCGCCGGTTGTGAGCATTCGCTGGATCTTTTCTCCAGGACACTGTGTGGTTGGAAATGAACAGGCCGAGAGACTGGCTGGTGTGCAACATTAAGGGGTGATCTGATGCATGATAAGGCAGATATGGTGAAGGGCCTCTGGGAGTATGTGAATAATGGACAAGAACAGATAGACTATCATGGTCTAGAGAGAATGCAGCGGCAGGGGGGTGGACAGAGGATCTGGTCGACAGTCGTCATTCAGAGGTAAAGCAAAGTGGGCATATAATCAGATAGCAACGAGCACACCGCTGGCTGTTGAAGACGACCGAGAGTTTATGTGAATGCCCCGAGTGCAGTGGTGTCAGTTCTTGACTCAACTCTTCTTGTGTGTACTAGCTCGAAGGTTGTCATCTCTTCGTTTCATACGTCCCCAATGTTTGGAGTGCTGACATATAGCCTGGTACCTTTTGTGTTTATATATATATATATATATATATATATATATATATATATATATATATATATATATATATATATATATATATATATATATATATGTGTGTGTGGGTGTGTGTGTTGTATGTTATTTTACAGGACGTTGCAATAAACCCTAGCATTTATTGGCTGTTCTTGATTTACTAGGCAATGTTAAGGTTAGTAGTTTGTTTGCTATTGCTTTCTGGACTTGTCTGTGACAAGTATCTGAAACGAATCCATTATGACGCTGTCAACAGAGAAAATATAAGCACGAGCGAGCGCGTTACACCTCTCGGCCACACCGTCTTACAAGCACATACACCCCCCCCCCCCCAGCGTTTGTAGCCGTAACAAATGTTACACATAGGAGCACCCGATTTTTTGATTTGTAAATTATAATTTTTTTGTTTTGCTGTTGCACAAAAGTTCTCTCTCGCGCTCCCCCCCCCTCCGTCTGCGTCTCCCCCCCCCTCCGTCTGCGTCTCCCCCCCCCCCCCAAAAAAAAAGCGCTGAGAAAGAACTGAATAATGAAACTACATTTGTGTGTCCAATTTGGGGACTCCCGTGTGTCTGCAGTCCGAACGTACTGACACACAATATGCGAAAATCTCCCGCCCTTTTGTCACGTGCTTCGAGCACATCGGGTGAACGCGTGTCAGTGATTGAACAAAGATCTAGTTTGTGATTGGAGCAGTCGTACCCTTGCTGTGATATCTGGCTTTCTTTATCGGTTTATCAGAGCAGACGCTCTTTGACCCGTTAGTCATTCCACGTCCTGTTGCGAGGACATAGTTGGTTTGGTAGATAACATCGGTGGCGAAATGCCCACTACTATACTATAGTAACCACACACACACTGCAATATTCTCCTACCCATTCTGTATTTTATACCCCAAAGTGAGTATAAAACTATCTCCTGCAGCCCGTCACTTTGCATGCAGTTTTGTCTAGATCAGTGGTTCTCAACCTTTTTTGGCCCATGCACCTCTTCAACAAATATTCAGAATTTCAACACCTCTCCCCCCCCCCCCCCATTTTCGCATTTCCTCCCTATAAATCCCCCCTCCCGCACCTACGTAGTATAAATAAAAATGGAAGCTAAATTTAATAACACACACTAGAACAAGTCTAGAGATTTACCTAAAACGTGATCTGCGGGTCTACTAACACTATAAAACGAATTTCAGAAGGGTGAGAACTACAGAACCCCCAACCCTAAAATTCCCCCCTTGGTGGGAGGGGAGGGGGGGATTCCGCACCGATTGAGAACCACTGGTCTCAACCGGTGGGGAATTTCCCACCCCCACCCCAGGGGGTAATTTTAGGGTTTCCAGGGGGGGGGGGGGGAATGAAGACCATTTCAAGAATCGAGTTAATACAAGAACCGATTACTTGATATTGTTTTTCCCTTCATACTTTACAGTTATGTACGTCTCATGCCTTCTAAAATTCATTTTATAAAGTAAGTAGATCCACAAATCATGTTTTATGTGGATGTCTAGACTTGTTTTAGTATATGCTATTAAATTTACCTTCCATTTTTACGTATACTGTGTAGGGGTGGGGTGAATTTTTAGATAAGAAATATGAAAGGGGGGGGGGATGACGGTTCTGAAAATACGGTGAAGGGGGGCACGGGGCAAATTTTTGATAGGAAAGGGGGGGGGGGGTGGGCGTTCTGAAAATATGGTGAAGGGGGACACGGGCCAAAAAAGGTTGAGAACCACTGGTCTAGAGGAAGCAAACCATACACAAACGCATGCCGAAGTCGGACGCACTCACCTCGAAAAATAAATGAAGTAGCATTTACTGCACGTGTGTTACCCGGGCCGATAGGGGAAGCATAGAATTGTAAGGCTGTAACCTACCACACGTGTCGTCAGAGGCGTTTAAGGAGGGTTGGCGTGAGGCTCTCTCAACCTGCAGACTACTTTAGATGATTCTTCTTCTTTCGTTCGCTTGAAATATGTCCTGCAATGTTGTCTCTTGTATGAATTTCACATATTTTTTTAGTTCAATAAGCGGTCCATAGAGTTTATCTTCCACCGTCGTCTCTCTAGGCCAGAAGGTTTGCCTACATATGTTATATTTTGGGCAGTCTTGGAATATGTACTCTGCTGTCTGCGACGCCAATCCACATGTGCACATGACTGATTCACCAATCTTGAATTTTGTATACACATGGTTGTGTAACCTATTGTGTCCTGTTCTGAGGCGCAGAATAATGACTTGTTCTGGTCTGTCCATAATGTAATAGTCATCTTGAGCAGGTTTTGGTGGCTTTCTGACTGATTTGATCATTCTTTTCTTTTGGTGGTATGTAACGAGCTGTTCTTCTTTTGCTCCTTCCTTAGCCAATCGATCAGCTCTGTCGTTTCCGGGTATTTCACAGTGGGATGGTATCCACTGTACAGGTTGTGTACTATGGCTGGTATTTAGTAATTTCTCTGTTGCTATCTTGATTACGTCAATTTCAGCATCATAGTTATGGCAGTACTTTCCTGTTGGTACTCTGGCCGTGTCCCTAGTATTATTTGGATATTCTATGTACACTCACGCTCCTCCATTTCGAACAGCATTTTGTGCTGACCCATCTGTATAGACTCGGATCCAGAGGTCCAGTGGGTATTCTATGGCCTCTGCTCCTAGGTTCCTGATAATTTCATTGGAGATACCATCAGCTCCTGGTGACTTTCTCATTTTCAGTTTTGATATGGCTAGCTCCAGTTTGCTGATTGTGATAGGTGCATCCAGAACCTCATGTACTGTTTCATTCTGTCCTGTATGTTGCCATTTCTCTCGAATTTCTTGTTGTTTCTCTAGGCTAATTTCAATATTGTTATCTTGTGCGAATGAGTCCGCAAAATGGTCAGCTGCTTGCTTTCCAGTTAAGATTTTCTGTCTTTATGTAGTGCAATGTTTGAGTTTCTCTCTGTGCCCTCATCGTTAAGCTGTTTTATTAGCTTCCACAACTTCCTTGTGTCTCTTTCAAAGTTCAGTGACTCTGTTTTCTCCTGCCAGATTTTCTGTCTAGCCTGCAGCTGGGCCTTTTGAAATTTGGCTTTTGCGTGCTGGTATTTATTGTGGTGCTCTTGGCTGGGGTTGGCCTCTGCTTGCCTTCTACACACTTCCACATCATTATGCAACTAGTTCCAGTTCACTACTCTAGTAGGGTTTATAATTATTTACGGGCTCCTCTTGGTACTGTTTCTCGTGCTGCCTGTAGTATGCATTTCCCAAACTGTTCAGCTACTTTATTTATGTCTTTCTCAGTATTCAGATTTCTAACCAGTATGCTGGTGCGATGCTTGTACATTGCCCAGTCTGCTTTCTTGTAGCTCCACTTCCAGAGGGTGCTACTTTCACTTTATGATGTTGAATGAAAGAATGTATGAGAGGAAATTGAGAGGAAGGGCAGAATGTCAGACCGGCCTGCGTGCCCATTTCTTAACCCTTTGAAAAAGTTTTTCGTTTGCTCGTTCGTTCGTTCGTACAAGCTCGTTTTCTACAGTTAAGACTAGCCGGTGGTCACTGCCACCAAGTTGTTTCAGAACAATTTGTCTAATGTTCCACTCCAGGTCTGGTGAATGAAAAGCCAGGTCAGGTGTAGTTGTAGTGTGCCATGATCTCGAGTAGAAAGTATGTGGGTGGGACGGCTTGTTAATCAAGATGAATCTATTCTCATCCTGCCAGTCTTCTAGTCTCTCTCCTATCTAGTTCATGTGATCATAACCCAATCTTTAGGAGTGGCTGTTGAAGTCGCCACACGCAATCATATTTTCTTTTAGTGGTAGTTTATCCATTGCCTGTGGGCGGTCACTTGGACAGATGTAATTGATTAGATGAAGGTCTGTATTGCCTGTCTTAAGTTTGTCTGATACTCAGCCCCTTCCATATAAACTTCAATTTAGGAATCAGTGATGTTATGTTTTACAAAGGTCAGTATCCCGCCCTTTCGGTCAAATCGGTAACACTGGTAGCCTCTGATTTTGAAGGCTATATTTTCGTTGAGGTGAGTTTCTTGCAAGCAACATACGCTTACTTTTTCTTGGTTCAAGATGTTTTCTAGTTCTATTTTTGTTGTTGTTGTTGACTCCCTCCGCATTCCAGTGCATTATTTTTAGTCTTTGTTTGGTATGGCCAGACTCTCTATTCTCAGGTCCCTTGCTCCACAGGACATTTGAGAAGGACCTCCAGTGCATAGGCCAGGCAATGCATCTGCCTGGGGGTCCAAAGCAGGGCGAGCACCATAACATTTAGCAGTAGTCGAAATATTTCATGGCGTGATTGCGTGGCATCATGATTTTTGTGGTGCGCCTCCCGGCTGGTTGCCTCCGTCTTCAGCATCTTTCCTTTGCTAGAGCAGACGGTGGTCTTACTCGAGTTTAGGTGTGTAGGCACGCACACACGTGCCTGCGCATGCATGTACGCGCATACACATCTAGAGTGTTCTTATTATGTTTCTATGTCAGTGACTCGCCGCCCTCCCTTCTCCTGTTAGTTAAAACAGTTCCGCCACGAGAAGGCCAGGAGTTTTACTTTTGCTGTAGTGGTGATGAGTGCACGAGCCATTGGGGTATTTATGCAAGGTTGGGCGCTCATCCCAACCCACTTTAGATGATAAATCCAAGTCTACAAGAAGTCTACAAAGTGCTCTTGACTTGTTTGGCTGAGTGCCTATGCTCCGTTAGGGTATATAAATCGGAAGCACAAGGAGACACTACTTTGATAGTTATCAAAGGCGGGCTGACATTTACTTGTTTAAATTAAAGAATCCGTGTCACATTGTAACATCCTGTCGGAGATTTCGTTAGTGCAGTTTCAGACAGGAAATCACGTGATAACAGAAATGTCAACGCAGTCTCACGACAGATTCTGTCGCAGGAGGGAAGTGCTGGGCCATATCTTATATGCTGCTATCTAATGCAGTCTTCATCACACTCAGTCAGTCAGCCAGCCAACCCAATCAGTCAGTCAGTCAAATGAAAATTGGCTGCAGTAGGTCTCCGCCATGTTGTATGCAGCAGGCGACTATCCGTCCAGCCTCTAATGTTCAATCATCTTGTGCCATACTTCTGGTGCTAGCCCATATTGTGTATAGAGCAATTGGCACTACTTGGTTTACTGGTGTTTGTCTAGTGCTCTACGTGAGCTGCACATTTGTGATTCTGTCCAACCATTGTGAGGAGCATTTTGTGTGATATTCACTGGCACAGGAACGGAGCAATATGGGGACGACCCGTTGCCGCGAAGATGGAACCACGACTAACTAACTAACATTGTATTCTTTCTTTTTGCGTTATTTATAGCACAAATCAAAGCTACTTTTATATTATATTGCCCAAACACATTGAAAATAACAGCTCAGTTAAGAACCGACATCACAGCAACAACAATGTATCGAAATAAAAATACCATTCACACAATTTCAAAGGAACCTGTCTTAATCCTGAATTACCTGTTCAGCGTCCCACCACACTTGACGGGACAGTGTCCCGACGATTACGTCAGAGAATGTGATTATTTCTGTCCTTGATAATTGTTATATGAACCTTCTGTGTGTTAGATTCTGACGTTTTATTTGCTCGAGGACATGTTATTGCAAACATTTTGACAGAAATGACATAAAGTAACAGTAAACGTCACGCTAACAACTTTGATTACAGTAACAGCTAGAGCTAAGCGGGTGAAATGTAGCAGTAATAACCACGGGCGGCATCCTGCTACTGTTGCTGCTACTGCTTCTTCTTCTACTACTACTACTACTACTACTACTACTACTACTACTACTACTACTACTACTACTACTACTACTACTACTACTACTACTACTACTGCTGCTGCTGCTGCTGCTGCTACCAACACAACTACTACTACTACTACTACTACTACTACTACTACTACTACTACTACTACTACTACTACTACTACTACTACTGTTACTGCCGGCTCCTTGGCGAAGAAATTACGGGCGCAGTTGATAATTCTGCACAACGCGCTTGAAACACAGTTGCGGGCGATTTGGCAGGAGACCGCCTTGCGCTGTTTTTTCATGTAATGATATGAGTACTGGTCGTTCAGAAAACAATGACAGACTACTTAACGTAAACTTGCCACGAAATCACAAACAGCCCCCCCCCCCCCCCCCAAAAAAAAATGCCTGAGTTGATTGCGACACCTTGTAATGGATATGCATCTAACTTACTACTACTACTATGATGAACCCATGCCGATGAAATAAAAACCCCATCTTTAAGTGGGTTAGACCACTTGGCCAGCAGGCTGACGCCCTGTACTGCGCTACCGAGATTTGCCCGGTCTATGTTGCTGGCTGCATATTTTTATACCTCAGTCGGCATTCGCTGAGTGATGATGTGCCATGCTAGCCTCCTTTCCTTCCCATACAATTAACTGGTACCGGTTTCCCTTCCCATACAATTACCTGGTACAGAGTTTAAACAAAGACAACATCGAAGGTGTTCAAACACCGACTCCTTGTCGGCAGGCAAGCGTGCCGGGCACTTCACTACCGCGGCTGGCTAGAGTAGATTTCGTCATGGCAGCGCGTTTCTCGCCCTAGATTTCGTCATGGCAGCTTGTGTGGCGCTCAAGGTCTCTCTGTCCCACGTTATGTAAGGGGGAGAAATCGACAATGCATTACAAGTGTGCTTCTGTATCACTGGCAGGACACAGCGAAACACACTTGTTATTCATTGCCGATTTTTAAATGAAAGCAGGTAGCTTAAGGAAAACTACTATATTGATATTTTGAGAATTCTTGCAATTACATTTCAGCGATATATGATCCCATGTCTGATGTGGGAATTCGCTTAACACGATTAATCATCCCATGGCACTTTAACAGTTACATTCATTATGTTCGTGATCTTCTGGTTCTAATCTGTATTCTTGTTGCAAGTTTATACGTCTTTCCCCTGATGATTCTCTCTCTTTTTTTCTGCAAGACTTTAAGACTTTATTCTTTCTCTGACTTTTTCACTCGCATTGAGTTTACTACAAACTGTCACGCAATTTTCCAAACGCCAAGCGGTACAACTACTACTACCACCACTACTACCACCACCACCCCGTCCTCCCCCTCCTTCCACTGGAGCATATACCACCAGTCATCTCAGGCCAAAGTCTCACAGATCTGTCACTGATCGGTTGGATCGTGCAGTTTTCTATAGGATGAAGTAGCCAGTCTCTCACCAACCCCCTCTAGTCGCCTCTTACTACACGCTAGGTAGATAGCGTTGCTACTGTTCATCCCTTCTCTTAGAGCAGTGGTTCTCAACCGGTGGGTAATTTCACCCCCCCCCTCCCAGGGGGGAATTTTAGGGTTTCCAGGGGGGGGGGGGGATGAAAACCACTTCAAGATCGCGTTAATACAAGAACCGATTACTTGATATTGTTTTTCCCTTCATACTTTACAGTTATGTACTTCTCATTCTTCTAAAATTCATTTTATAAAGCAAGTAGACCCACAAATCATGTTTTATGTAGATGTCTAGACTTGTTTTAGTATATGCTATTCAATTTACCTTCCATTTTTACGTATACTGTATTGAGGGTGGGGGGATTTTTAGATAGGAAATATGAAACGGGGGAATGACGTTCTGAAAATACGGTGAAGTGGGGGGCACGGGCCAAATATTTGATAGGAAGGGGGGGGGGAGAGAATGACGTTCTGAAAATATGGTGAAGGGGGCACGGGCCAAAAAAGGTTGAGAACCATTGTCTTAGAGGCTCTGGTAACACATGGGCCAATGACTCGTATTTGCTGTTCTTTCCAGACAGTTATTCTATTAAACTCATCTTCTCCCAGTTGCTATGTCAGCTATACTGGCCCGGTTACTTTGATCCATTCCAGCCCATATTTTTATTTTTATTTTCAACTAACAATCACTGTTAGAAAGAGTTATATATCGTTGAATGGTAAATACCAGCTTCTATTTGAGTTAGTCGATGGTTCTGTGAAACATCTTGACAATTTGATCCGGGTAGTTTCTGTCCCTGTGACGTACTTGCACACATGAATGGGTGAATTTCACAGATGATTATGTTGGAGTGGTTATTGACCTTTTGTGAAAGTGAACTTATGTGGTTGGGTTTTTGTGTTGTAGCTTTCCTAGCAAGGTCATTTGGGCTTACATTTCAGCGTTCTTTCTTTCTTTCCTTCTTTCTTTCTTTTCTTTTCTTTCTTTCTCTTCTTTTTCTTCTTCTATTTTACCGCGAAGAGTTACAAAGAGGAGGCAGATATAATTGTTGCTTGTACTAGAGTCAAATGTGATATCTTCAGTGTCTCTTCTACTCCACTTACTTAGCCAACTCTTCCTGGGTCGTCCTCTCGCCTTGTATCCCGACATTCTCATGCAGAATGTTCTAGCTGCCGGCTGAGCTTGTTCCATCCGAACCATTGAATTCTTTGGTGTTATTTATAGTCAGCATAGATCTTAGCCCTACACTTGTTCTTAGTTTCTCATTTGCCTAATTTTGTTCCCCCCCCCTCCCCCACCGCGTTTCCTATGCATCTCCTCTCTGCTGCTGCTACTATTGCTACTACTACTACTGCTGCTGCTGCTACGACGAAAATAATTGGCCATGGCCGTTTCAACCGTTCACCCAACTTTTCCGCGAATTGAAACCGTTAATAAAGTTATTACGTCACTATAAGGTAAGTTATGTTGCACTGTTTCGTTAAGCCTGTCATCCGACTTAGACAAGCATTTTTACCAGGTTTGCTGTCCCTAACCTTTGACTATCATTAGCCTACCCACAAGGCAGCAGGTTTGTGTCTCTCTTCTTCTGGTCCCTATTCCTCGATATGTCCCCAGCCTACGCACAAGACAGCAGGTTTGTGTCTCTCTTCTTCTGGCCCCTATGCCTTGACCTGTCCCCAGCCTACCTACAAGGCAGCAGGTTTGTGTCTCTTTTATTCTGGTCCCTATTCCTTGATATGTCCCCAGTCTCCCTATAAGGCAGCAGGTGTGTCTCTCACTTCCTCTGATCCCTATTCCTTGACCTGTCCGTCATGGGGAGACCCTGGCAGTAGTTACTCTACGGTCGGCATAAGCTCTGGGGGATTATTGGGACACGCAAGTCGCTCCTGCACTGCAAGGTAGAGCCCCAGACTTATGTTGGTTGAAGTTGAGGTGTCTAACTGACTAAAACTTCGCCTTCCAGGCACCCAGATTGTGACGTTTGACATTGTGGTGAGTTACACGAAACTAACTCGTGAATAAGAAAACTGTCATCGCGGGAGTGGGATAGGACAGAAAAGAGGGTCGCCGGCCTGCCAGGTTTTCAATCCTTATGTTGGTTTTACTGAATGGGCCCCAGGATGTGAAATCTCACTCTCTTTTGACTCTTTTACACACTTTCCCTTTCTCTCGCACACACATAGACTCTCGTACATTCTCAAATACTCCCTCACAATCTCTGTGCCACACACACTCTCATATACTCTCTTAGTCTGTCTATCTCACACCTCACACATTCTTCGTCACCTCGCACTCTCTCATCTCACACATACTCTCATCTCACACACACTCTCACTATCAAACACACTATCATACATTCTCCCACCCCACACGCTCTCACATAACAATGACTAAACCCCTACGGTTAATCATTAACCGCCGGTCTCCCTGGCCCAGGAGTTAAACGAATTTCTCTGTAATCCCGTTTATCCACGCAGCGCGAGAATTGGAAGCGGTTCTCGCCGCATTGATAACTTACGGGACAAGTGAGCCGGCCGCTCAGAAAGTAATGGCAAACTACTGAGCGTAATCTTGCCAAGAAATCAGTGACAGCGGCAAAATGCTGGTGTTGACAGCTATGTCCTATAAAGGATATGCGAGGAAAAAAAAAATCATTAACCGGTACCTCCGCAGAACGGGACTCAAACGATCAGACGGAATCCCAGACATGTCCGGCAAATCATTGGTGGGGTGGGTGGAGGGACGACACTGGCAATGAATGGGACACACGCTGGGATAGTCTAATAGTGGGTTCACTATATGTCCTGTATCTGGATCACACAATGCAACATAAATGGAGGGAGACCACAATGCACTGATTGAGAATTTGAGATACTTAACTAATATGGGTAGAGAGAAATAACGGGGGGGGGGGGGGGGGGGGGGGGGGGAGGAGATGGCAAAAGATAAGAGAGCTGAGGGGAAGAAGTAGATTTTCCATAGTTATTTGCGAGCTAAGACATGGAAGGAAATGAACTTAGGCTTGGAATTGTATAGCAGCTCTATAGATTTGTAAGCGTGACTTTAAATGTCATGCGAATAATGCATGGCTGATAAAGTGTGGCCTTTGCTCGCTAAACGTGTACGTGACTGTAGTGGGGGAAATAAGACCCCACTCTTCCCCACCCTCACACACACTGTTACTATCCAGGAGTTATGTAACAGCGTCACAGTTTGACACCTACATTTTATGTATGCCAGTGTGATAATTCGGGTACAAGAATCTCTAAGTCATGAACTTCAAGTACTTAAGTAGGTAGGCACGTAGTCGGCTTCAATACGATCTGGTAGACTATCGCCAGATATACGTTATATACCAGGGAGTTATACTTTTGCCGACGTTTTTGTTACATTTGGGGATACAGGAGCGTTACTAAAGGCTTGGATGCAACGGTCGAATCATAAGTAAGCTGTTCGTGTACTTATTTTTCCCAGTGAGGCAAGCCGTCATTTAGAAGTGGCAGTTTCGAATCCTGGTATTTGCATAATATACATAACGAAACAATTATATTTTAAATCTCAAGGACACGCAGTAAAAACATACCAGACTGGGGTCTCAATCCACGTTAACACAATACAGCAGAGAAATAATGTTATAATAAAAACTAAAGAAAAATATAAGTGAAATAAATAAGAATAAAGCACATCACAAATGTCTATACCTCTCTGTATTTTATATTTTATTTTAGACAGTTTATACCTGTCTAAATTTACAGAGGGATGTGCCAACTTTGGGCACAGATCTTGCTAGTTAGTTTTAAAATGCCGTGCTAGACTATTTAAATTACTCTCTCTCTCTCTCTCTCTCTCTCTCTCTCTCTCTCTCTCTCTCTCTCTCTCTCTCTCTCTCTCTCTCTCTCTCTCTCTCCTCTCTCTCTCTCTCTCTCTCGCTATCTGTGTGTGTGTGTGTAGTTTAAAAAAAAAACATATTTCAACTTGAAGGATTTATCTCATAACTTTAGTTTATGTTGTGTGATTTCTGCAATATGTGCCTGACCAGTTGCAGCCAAATATTAACGGCCATAATTGTGCTATTTATTGTTTGTCTCTTCGTTATTTACATTTGCATAACTGTCGATTATTTCCATTGTCTGCCTGAGTGAAACAGTTTCACACTATCTCGATGTACCGAGTTGAGGGTTCGAAATTAGCCTGTGGGTGATTTAAGAGCAGATAGCTTTAGGTGTATATCGATGGTATGGGGCGTTCATCGTTTAGAAACCAGTGGCAAACTACTGAATGTAAAGTTGTCCAGTCAAATTACAACCTGGGGTAGGAGTCTATCCCGCTGTCCACCGGGTGGCTGGCTGATGGTGGGGTGGCCTCTGGATATCTTGTCTGGAGGTTAGCTGTGAATATGTTGAATAATTAGTTATTTAGTCACGGTTCCAACTTAATGGCAAAAGGTTGCCACATCCCCGTGCCAGTAAATATACAAAATGCTCCTCGCCGCCTCATGTGAGAAGGGAAACAAACAGGAGTCTCGAGGCTAGGAGGTCATTGCTGTTAAAGGCACCACAAGTTTACGTCGTCAGGCCTCGTGTACGTGTTTACGGCTGGGGGTCAAGGTTACCGTGACTCGCAATGATGAATGTAAAATACTCCAGGCAGACACATTAAGGGGGGTGGGGAAGGAAGGGGGATTAGGGGAGAGAGTTTGGTTTATAGTAGACGTGGCTTCACGCACACAGTTAAGAGTTTGGTTTATAGTAGACGTGGTTTCGCGCAGTTTTAATTAAATCGCTTAAATGTTTCCCACATTTTAACTATGTTCACGATTCCGCCCACATTGCTTGTTTCCGAGGATTGTTGTTTAGTTGTTCTCATGGCCGAATAATAGCATGCATTGATTCTATCTATCTATCTATCTATCTATCTATCTATCTATCTATCTATCTATCTATCTATCTATCTATCTATCTATCTATCTGTCTGTCTGTCTGTCTGTCTGTCTGTCTGTCCTCTTTTTACCGGTGCCTGCACTTCAGATGAGCTTGTTTATATGAGATTTTCTCTCCCGTTATGCCACCATCATCATGTGCGATGTCGATTGGCGTGGGCGGGATCTCACATAATCACCAGTGTCTGGTGTCAGGGCTGTGTCCTTGACCCCATCATGCCATGTAGCCAACCATCCAGTTATCTATCTTTGTGTTTTTTTCCCCCGTCAAGTACGCCAGTTGTCACTGAGTTTTCTAGCACACGTCTCCTCACTATGTGCCAAACATCTTCACTATCTACACATAACTTCTCTAACCAATTGACGGGTTCACTGTTTCCCGAAGGACTGTCTGTTCGTCTTTCTTCTCGTACACGGCATTGTTTGGTTTTTCCTCAGAAAACCATTTCCACTGCCGTCAGGTTTTCTATTCTCGTTTCACACCCATGCAGCTGCATTTGGGAGTCTCCGTGGCGAAGTGGTCAAGTCGCCTGACTCGGGCTTCGAAGGTTGTGGGTACAAGTCTTTGCCGCGAACCTCCGGTTTACGAGTACACTATCTTCACAAACATCTTCACTATCTACACATAACTTCTCTAACCAATTGACGGGTTCACTGTTTCCCGAAGGACTGTCTGTTCGTCTTTCTTCTCGTACACGGCATTGTTTGGTTTTTCCTCAGAAAACACATTTCCACTGCCGTCAGGTTTTCTTATTCTCGTTTCACACCCATGCAGCTGCATTTGGGAGTCTCCGTGGCGAAGTGGTCAAGTCGCCTGACTCGGGCTTCGAAGGTTGTGGGTACAAGTCTTTGCCGCGAACCTCCGGTTTACGAGTACATTTTTTTCCCCAGAGACTCCTGGGGGTCGTCGCTGGAGCTACGGAGTTCGTGCTTTGTGCGACGCTTTCCGCGCTGCGGAAAGAGATGTGAGCCATATGGGATAAAAACCTGGTGCATTGAAGTCGACCCTGTCGACTTTTACGCAACCTTTTTCAACTGCTCCTAACCGCGTTAATATTTTTTCTCAATACAGTTGGCTGCGTTTTATTGCTGAGTATGCATTCCATCTTGGGAATGGCCATTTTGCCATGTCGATTGTTCTACAGTTAGTTAACAGAACATCCTCATTGCACATTCAGTCCATAAGTGCTCGGATCCCCTCCTCAGCAAATCCCGCAGCGTGTAGCAGCTAACGACACCAGTTCTGTGTTGGTTTATCAATCTTCTTTGGCTTCCTGTGTAGTGAACTTGTTTGGCCAAGGCTTCCATGGAGATGGGTACTAGACAGTGTTGGGAAAAGAACTAGGTAGATTCAGGGGTTTTGTGCTATGTCATTGTCATTGAAAGACGTCATGATTATTCCAACGTAGTCGCCCTGACTCACCTGCTCGGCAGTGGCTCCTTCCATTGACTTGGATGTTACATTGTGTTTCTTTCTCCTTGGAGACGACGGGCAAGTTTTGGTACACAGTTTACACCAGTATCTCTAGTCTATGATTTTGTTTTAATTCGGTTAAAAAACTAGCCTGATTTTAAAACCACTATCGGCTATTGTAGTTGCGAGCGGCGAGGAGAGGCAACAGTTCGCGCCGTATCTGCAATACACACGACATACGTGATCAGAGTCTCTGCAGCCGGATTATGAAGTCTTAACTGGAAGTAACCGGCTGATAACAGAAAACAGACAATTCAGATATAGGAAATAAAACATACACAGATAACAAATATATCGATCAAGACGAAATTATTTTGGGGCAGAAAAACGGAAGCGAAAGGTAGAGCTTGACAACAAACAATAAACGATTGCTCAGATATACGGGGGCGCTGGCATTTAGACGTTTCCAGCCAATAGAATGATTTCATTTCTTCTTCTTTTCGTTCATCCGGAGTGTTTTTTCAGATGTGATTGCGGTGTGCGTTAGGCACCCTTGGGTTGAAAACCCTTAGGTCACACATCCGGCTTTCGCGTGCATTTTTGACCAGGTTAGCAATCCTGGGAGACTCTCACTTTTGTGGTACCGTCCACATCCCAGCTGGTCAAGTTCGAACAGTCGAGGACTTCGGTCATCCCTCAAGAGAAGGAAGGCACAGTCCATAGCATTTTCCGCCATCCTAGGTTGCTTCCATAGTTGCAGGGCCGACACATAGCGCCCTGATACTGGGCTCACCGAGGGAATGGTCACGTCATGCTCATGGCTGCTTTAATTCCTCACTTCAATATATTGGGCTTTTCGTTCGCCCCGGGCCGTTCCCGCACAAACCAGACAGGTCTGCAGAAGGTATTCACTCAGCGAGTTTTCGCACATGTGCTTGTCGTTGCGCCCGTCAGAGCTGTTCCAGGCACGACAGACATTCGGAAAACTACCTAGTCAGAGCTGTTCCGAAAAAGAGCGGCATTCGGAAACTAGGTAGTCAGAGCTGTTCCTAGCACGGGAGACATTCGGACGAGACATTTCACTCGGACGTAAATGCGTAGTGTCAATTTTTAGTTTGCCACCCGTAGGACGACACTTCCGACTTCCGGCGGGCATTTTTTAGTGAGGTTAGCCTTCCTCTGGTTTCGAGACACGTTAGACTGTTGTAATGTCACCCACATCTCAGCTGGTCAAGATAGAACGATCAACGATATCGTGGTCTGCCCTCAAGGGAAGGCAGGGGCAGACCATGGGCATTATCTCGCTATCCAAGGAGGCTTCCATAATTGCAGAGCCGGCACATATTGCTCTGAGACTGGGCTCACCCAAGGAGTTTCCACGTCCTGCTCATGGCTGCTTTAGTTCCTCACTTCCATGTGTTGGGCATCCCACTTGCCACTGATCGCTCAATCACACACCAGGAGCGGTCAGACTGCGAGTGACATCCACTCGGTAAGCTTTTGCTTGTGACTTCAGACCACGCAATAGGTTCGCTCGCCGTGCGTTCCATTTCGCGTTGATGAGACATTCTTCCACTTTTGTCTACACTCTCTATGAGTTAGATACAGACAGTTTCCGTAACCCTTCGACTGGGGCACTTTTCTGACTTTTTTGTACTCGCTCACGAGGTAGGCTACATGTGCTGCCGGCTCAGCACCTTACCTTCGTGCAGCAGTGTACGGGAAACGGCCAGGCCCCTTCATCCGGGAATCTCTCATATCCCCCAGCTGAGAGCCTTCGAACATGTATCAGACCTGAGCATGTAGCTTGCTCAGTATCATGTTTCTATTTTCCGGTAGACGGGTATCGGCCTGGCTCTCAGATCCGAGGGTTTGTGGCTTAGAGGCGTTCAGCTACAGCCCTCGACAGTGAACCTTAAGAGTTTCCGGTAGACTGGTATCGGCCTGGCTCTCAGATCCGAGGGTTTGTGGCTTAGAGGCGTTCAGCCACAGCCCTCGACAGGGAGCCTTAAGAGTTTTGTCCGGACCAAAAACGTCTGCCTTCGTGCACCTTTTAAACTTTTGACTGTTATCCTCAGTCTATACCTGCAGAGCAGCAGGTTGTGTCTCTCTTAGTCTGGTCCCTATCCCATAAGCTGTCCGATATGTAGTTTTTCATCCATCGGCAAGCAAATGGGGTCGATGGGACACGCAAGCTCCCCCACCACGTCAAGGTGGAGACACATCGGGGGAGCCATCGACATTTGATAGGGCAGACATTTGAAAGATGCGTCGCCGGCACGTAAGGCCATGCGATCAGCACAAAGTTATCCAGAGTCACCAGTGGGAACGCCGCGCCCCGCGAAGGGCAACGACGATTGGTTTTGAACTAATAAAAGCGCTCTTTCCGCGAGGGTCGGAGCTTGGTAAGCATGTATTAGCTCTAGAATTGCCACAGTTATCCAAGTAGGATCGTGTCATCTAAGGAACCTCGACTGATTTAATGAGCCATTCGCGGTTTCACCGTGAGACAGTGTGAACTTAGACATGCATGGCTTAATCTTTGAGACAAGCATATGACTACTGGCAGGATCAACCAGATATCTATCGGACAGACGGACTATTCACGCACATGCAAGCCAAGAGTAGCATCGCTAAAGCGCGCCCTCCCGGTACAAGGTGATACATGCAAAACCACTGGACGCCTACCGACGAGCTTTCAAGCTACGCCGGCAGGACTAACCGAAAAAAAAGCTATACCAGCTTACTGACTGCAGGCCCACTACTCATCGAGAGAGAGAGTGGACTCACGTTGGCTGGGAAGATCCCATTTTGGTGCACCTCACACAGCCATCCGAGACAACGAACGCTAGACGCGGAACTGATCTAGCGAACCAGACCAGCCCCACGATTTCATTTTAATACCAGCGACAATGTGTTTGAACTATTTCAGCCACAGTATAATTCATTTATATTCACACTATATGATACATAACTCTGCAGTATGTACCTGACGAGAAGCAAAGAAATATACCAGGCAATAAACCGTGCAGCCTGTTGTTTATGGCTTCTGTGTATTAAATTCTCTAAGGGAATAAACCCATTGTTTTTACATTTATAAAATATAGAAGAAATAAAATAAGAGTCACACAGTAGAAAAGACGAAATAAGCTTTACACATGACGACACAGGAATGGAAAAAAAGTAAACATTCTGCCATTATTAAATATCGTAACTGCAACTAACGTAAAAAATTAAGTTGCATGTCCTTTACAGGACGTAGCAGTCAACCCCAGCATTTTCAACCCCAGTCAACCCCAGCTGTTTGTGATTCCTGGGCAAATGTTACGTTCAGTAGTTTGCCATTGCTTTCTGAACGACCGGCTCTATACCCTTTTCGAAAAAACCAGCACCGCTGTGTTTCGAACCCGGGTATACGGGCTCACAAACCGCGTTTGCAAGCCCTTAGCCACAGAGACCGGTACGACCAACTAACGTAACAAGTCTGGAAATAGCTAGCTACTGTGGATTTGTGATGTGATAGTGCTTGAATAAAGGGAGGAATTGACGGCCAGTTATCTCCCTCACTTAGCTGGCGACGAGTCCTGGCATAGGATCCTCGTCATGTCGTCCTCAGCGCAGGTCCCCATCAACCTGGCTAAGCCGCTTCCCTTAACTACGATTGGTTACTCTTTTTATTTTTTTTTATTTTCGGGAACAGTGATTTGCATTCAGCCCAGTTGAATTCACCTTCGTTATCAAGTGCCACCTTAGCACTGAAGGTCGACCATGATGTAGTCTCCAGCATGCCGTGTGTCTTGTGGCTTCACGACGCACTCATGTATAATTTGTCCAGTTCATCTCTTGACGTCGTCAGCCCACGTCAGCCCACTTGTCACGCTGTCTTCCCCTTACACTTATCCCTCCAGCGCATCCTGTCACGTGTGTTGTGTCCCCTGATTGTGGCTGAAGTATCTGAATTGTCTGCCCTTGATCTGATTCAGGGGTTCTCTTCACGCTGGCCTCTTGTGATACTGTGCTGGCTTTCTTTCTCCTGTCACATCTCTTCTGTTACACGCCTCTATAAACACTTCAATTTTACACCTGCGTTGTTTATTTATTGTCTGTATTCCTGCGGCACTCTGTATTTCTGCACCATCCAGTAATTTAGATAACACATATGAGGTCACCATGGCCGAATGGATAAGATCGCTGGTTCTTAAACTTCCGGCGTGCTGATACCAATGTAGCGGTTCTCGTCCTTGATTTGGGGACGTACATTACAAGTACCTCAGAAGTCTGAGTGAATACGCCTGACACTAGTAGTAGGGAAAGCTAATCCACACGCAAAAATCAGTCCACTGCACTATATAGAAGTAGTAGCACGTGTATTACCCTTGGGTTCAAAGCGAGCGTACTCCAAAAAAATGTGCAATGAAACGGAACCTCTTGTCTTTAAGCCCGGTATGCATGGGGTCACAATTATGTGCGTAGATGTTCAAATATAAGTGCGCCAGTACAGCTAAGAAGGAGCACTGGTAACACCACAGCCGTCTACAGGAGGAGCACTGGTAACATCACAGCCGTCTACAGGAGGGACACTGGTAACATCACAACCATCTACAGGAGGAACACTGGTAACATCACAGCCATCTACAGGAGGGACACTGGTAACATCACAGCCATCTACAGGAGGGACACTGGTAACATCACAACCATCTACACGAGGGACACTGGTAACATCACAGCCATCTACAGGAGGAACACTGGTAACATCACATCCATCTACAGGAGGAACACTGGTAACATCACAGCCATCTACAGGAGGAGCACTGGTAACATCACAACCATCTACACGAGGGACACTGGTAACATCACAGCCGTCTACAGGAGGAGCACTGGTAACATCACAGCCATCTACAGGAGGAGCACTGGTAACATCACAACCATCTACACGAGGGACACTGGTAACATCACAGCTGTCTACAGGAGGAACACTGGTAACATCACAGCCGTCTACAGGAGGAGCACTGGTAACATCACAGCCATCTACAGGAGGAGCACTGGTAACATCACAACCATCTACACGAGGGACACTGGTAACATCACAGCCGTCTACAGGAGGAGCACTGGTAACATCACAGCCGTCTACAGGAGGAACACTGGTAACATCACAGCCATCTACAGGAGGAACACTGGTAACATCACAGCCGTCTACAGGAGGAACACTGGTAACATCACAGCCATCTACAGGAGGAGCATAGGTAACATCACAGCCATCTACAGGAGGAGCACTGGTAACATCACAGCCATCTACAGGAGGAGCACTGGTAACATCACAGCCATCTACAGGAGGAGCACTGGTAACATCACAACCATCTACACGAGGAACACTGGTAACATCACAGCCATCTACAGGAGGAACACTGGTAACATCACAGCCATCTACAGGAGGAGCACTGGTAACATCACAGCCATCTACAGGAGGAACACTGGTAACATCACAGCCGTCTACAGGAGGAACACTGGTAACATCACAGCCATCTACAGGAGGAGCACTGGTAACATCACAGCCATCTACAGGAGGAACACTGGTAACATCACAGCCATCTACAGGAGGAGCACTGGTAACATCACAGCCATCTACAGGAGGAACACTGGTAACATCACAGCCATCTACAGGAGGAGCACTGGTAACATCACAGCCATCTACAGGAGGAACACTGGTAACATCACAGCCATCTACAGGAGGAGCACTGGTAACATCACAGCCATCTACAGGAGGAACACTGGTAACATCACAGCCATCTACAGGAGGAACACTGGTAACATCACAGCCATCTACAGGAGGAACACTGGTAACATCACAGCCATCTACAGGAGGAGCACTGGTAACATTACAGCCATCTACATGGGGAGCACTGGTAACATCACAGCCATCTACATGGGGAGCACTGGTAACATCACAGCCATCTACAGGAGGAGCACTGGTAACATCACAGCCGTCTACAGGAGGAGCACTGGTAACATCACAGCCATCTACATGGGGAGCACTGGTAACATCACAGCCATCTACATGGGGAGCACTGGTAACATCACAGCCATCTACAGGAGGAACACTGGTAACATCACAGCCATCTACAGGAGGAACACTGGTAACATCACAGCCATCTACAGGAGGAACACTGGTAACATCACAGCCATCTACAGGAGGAACACTGGTAACATCACAGCCATCTACAGGAGGAACACTGGTAACATCACAGCCATCTACAGGAGGAACACTGGTAACATCACAGCCATCTACAGGAGGAGCACTGGTAACATCACAGCCATCTACAGGAGGAGCACTGGTAACATCACAGCCATCTACAGGAGGAGCACTGGTAACATCACAGCCATCTACAGGAGGAGCACTGGTAACATCACAGCCATCTACAGGAGGAACACTGGTAACATCACAGCCGTCTACAGGAGGAACACTGGTAACATCACAGCCATCTACAGGAGGAACACTGGTAACATCACAGCCGTCTACAGGAGGAACACTGGTAACATCACAGCCATCTACAGGAGGAACACTGGTAACATCACAGCCATCTACAGGAGGAACACTGGTAACATCACAGCCAGTCTACAGGAGGAACACTGGTAACATCACAGCCATCTACAGGAGGAACACTGGTAACATCACAGCCATCTACAGGAGGAACACTGGTAACATCACAGCCAGTCTACAGGAGGAACACTGGTAACATCACAGCCATCTACAGGAGGAACACTGGTAACATCACAGCCAGTCTACAGGAGGAAGCACTGGTAACATCACAGCCAGTCTACAGGAGGAAGCACTGGTAACATCACAGCCATCTACAGGAGGAACACTGGTAACATCACAGCCTCTACAGGAGGAAGCACTGGTAACATCACAGCCATCTACAGGAGGAGACACTGGTAACATCACAGCCATCTACAGGAGGACCACTGGTAACATCACAGCCGTCTACAGGAGGAAGCACTGGTAACATCACAGCCATCTACAGGAGGAACACTGGTAACATCACAGCCATCTACAGGAGGAAGCACTGGTAACATCACAGCCGTCTACAGGAGGAGCACTGGTAACATCACAGCCAGTCTACAGGAGGAGCACTGGTAACATCACAGCCATCTACAGGAGGAGCACTGGTAACATCACAGCCATCTACAGGAGGAGCACTGGTAACATCACAGCCATCTACAGGAGGAGCACTGGTAACATCACAGCCATCTACAGGAGGAGCACTGGTAACATCACAGCCATCTACAGGAGGAACACTGGTAACATCACAGCCAGTCTACAGGAGGAACAGTGGTAACATCACAGCCATCTACAGGAGGAGCACTGGTAACATCACAGCCATCTACAGGAGGAACACTGGTAACATCACAGCCATCTACAGGAGGAGCACTGGTAACATCACAGCCATCTACAGGAGGAGCACTGGTAACATCACAGCCATCTACAGGAGGAGCACTGGTAACATCACAGCCATCTACAGGAGGAGCACTGGTAACATCACAGCCATCTACAGGAGGAGCATGGTAACATCACAGCCATCTAGGGCCTGGTAACATCACAGCCATCTACAGGAGGAGCACTGGTAACATCACAAGCCGTCTACAGGAGGAGCACTGGTAACATCACAGCCATCTACAGGAGGAGCACTGGTAACATCACAGCCATCTACAGGAGGAGCACTGGTAACGATCACACCATCTACAGGAGGAGCTGGTAACATCACAACCATCTACAAGGAGCACTGGTAACATCACAGACTCTACAGGAGGAGCACTGGTAACATCACACCATCTACAGGAGGAGCACTGGTAACATCACACCACTACAGGAGGAGCACTGGTAACATCACACCATCTACAGGAGGAGCACTGGTAACATCACACCATCTACAGGAGGAACACTGGAACATCACACCATCTACAGGAGGGCACTGGTAACATCACAGCCATCTACAGGAGGACACTGGTAACATCACACCATCTAAGGAGGAACACTGGTAACATCAGAGCAGTACATCACAGCAGACACTGGTAACATCACAGCCATCTACAGGAGGAACACTGGTAACATCACAGCATCTACAGGAGGAACGCTTAACACAACCTTCAGGAGGACACTGGTAACATCACAGCCATCTACAGGAGGAACACTGGTAACATCACAGCCATCTACAGGAGGAACACTGGTAACATCACAACCATCTACAGGAGGAGCACTGGTAACATCACAACCATCTACAGGAGGAGCACTGGTAACATCACAACCATCTACAGGAGGAGCACTGGTAACATCACAACCATCTACAGGAGGAGCACTGGTAACATCACAGACCATCTACAGGAGGAGCACTGGTAACATCACAGCCATCTACAGGAGGAGCACTGGTAACATCACAACCATCTACAGGAGGAGCACTGGTAACATCACAGCCATCTACAGGAGGAGCACTGGTAACATCACAACCATCTACAGGAGGAGCACTGGTAACATCACAACCATCTACAGGAGGAGCACTGGTAACATCACAGCCATCTACAGGAGGAGCACTGGTAACATCACAACCATCTATAGGAGGAACACTGGTAACATCACAGCCATCTACAGGAGGAGCACTGGTAACATCACAGCCATCTACAGGAGCAGCACTTGTAACATCACAACCATCTATAGGAGGAACACTGGTAACATCACAGCCATCTACAGGAGGAGCACTGGTAACATCACAGCCATCTACAGACACGAAACACTTGTCGGGAAGGCCAATTAAGTCTGAGCCACATGTTACCTTGTTGTATATATTCATAGATCGCCCACTTATTTACGTCTGAGCCACATGTTACCTTGTATATATTCATAGATCGCCCAATTATTTAAGTCTGATCCGCATGTTAGGTTGTATATATTCATATATCGCCCACTTATTCCTAGATTGTATAGGATTAAAAAAACCACATCGGCAGATATGTGTGCATACTTGATCTCACTGGGGGACATAATTAGCTGATCCTTGTCGTTTATACCCGCAAGTGTGAACGTGAGTTCGGGCACACCTACGCGCTCGTGGCTTGGCTGCAGGATATTACCAGGCACAATCTTCCTTTCACGCCTTATCCTGCCATTGTCCTTAATTCTCTCCCCTATATCCCCGCTCCCCCTTAGTAATGGCAATATGTTTCCCCTTCTTTATCAGCCCTTCCCTTTTCTATCAGGCCTTCCTTTCTCTACAAACCATTGTTTTTCCTCTATCAACCCTTTTCGTCTCTACCAACCCTTCCATTCCCTACCAACCTTTCCTATTGCCGCCAGTCCTCCCCTTCTGTATCAGCCCTTCCCTGCCCTATCACCCTATCCGTCCACAGCTCAAGTCGTGACGTCTTGTGGAGAGAGCCTATTATTGGCTTCGATCCAGTAATCAATACATGACAAGCTGGCAGTGATCAGTCCCGAGATCTCACTTTCTCTCAGGCCTCAATGTTTGTACCGGCAAGCGTGAGTGTATCATTAGCCAGATTAGGAACACAACTGGAAGATCAAATATTACACAACAGGTGGTTCGTCTGTTGAAGTTTTTAACAAAGTTACTTGGCCATAACCACGAAGTCAGTGAACCATATCATTTTATCAGATTCTCAGTGTCAACTGGGGCTTTGAAATATGACATTTACTGTGATAGGGTTGAAAACCGTTATGTAGACATTATCATAATCCCTAGTCATGGGTCTCCATACACATTTACCAAGTTGCCTCCCTCACGACTTTCAGTGTGTCACTGTCAGTCACTAACTTGCTCACTTACTCAGCTATCCAGTCACTCAAGTTGGTCACTCAATTACTCAGTCACAATCAGTAGTCAGTCACACAGTCAGGTATTCAAGTCAGTCACTGTGCCACTCATTGCATCAGTCAATCAATCAGTCATTTACTGAAGTCAGTCACTCAAGTTGGTCAGTCGCTCAGTCAGTCACGTAGCCATGCAGTCACTCAGTTACACACTTTTAGTCACCCAAGTCAGTCCCCCATCGACTAATCACCCAGTCGCTCAAGTTGGTCACTCACTCAGTCACTTAAGTCACTCAGCAATGCAGTCACTCAGTCATTGAGTCACGGTCAATCACTCACTCAGTCAGTTAAAGTCACTCAGACACTCAAGTCAGTCACACAGTCAATTAGCAAGTCACTCACTCAGTCACTCAGGTCCGTAACTCAGTCACTCTTTTAATCACCCAGTCAATCATTCATCCATTCACTTAGTCATTCACTTTGCCAATTGCCCATCCACTTCATTGGCCATTCAGTCAGTCATTTAGTTAGCCACCTACTCACTCATTTGTTCACTGTCACTCACTCATTCAGTCTGTCACTCACTAACTCAGTCTCTGTCACTAACTGTCACTCACTCAGTAACTTACTCAACATTCACCAAGCCAGTCAATCACTCACTTTGCCAGTTATTCCACTCATTTGGTCAGTCACTAGCTACTTACTGTCACGCAGTCAGTCGCACACTAACTATGCCATTCATTCATTAATCCTATCAACCATTGTCACCAGTCTGTCAGTCACATGATCACCCAGAACTCACTCATCACTCAGCCACTCACTCAAGTACTTAGTCACATGCCACTCAATCATCTACTGTCAATCAATAGGTCAGTCTCTCAGCCAGTCACTCACTAAACCATTCACACAGCACTGTTGGTCATTTGAGAAGTCGGTTAGATCATTTAGCAACTCTCTCATAGGTGCAAACCCTTCTCAGGTCTTAGACAAATCTCTCTACTAGTCACACTCTCATAGGTGCAAAAAATGTGTACACAATTTCACATTCAATCCCATTCAACAATATTCACACATTAGATGTTAACGATAAATGGTAAGATTTATGAAAGCATCCACATTATTGACGACACCTCTGAACAATCCTGTTCCCCTGTGCGAGGTTCTTGCCATTAAGTCATTCTCCTACTGCATGAGAAATTCCACTGTTGAATGCTGATGTTTCCCAAGGACAGTGTAATGCATTTCATAATGCACACTTCATATCTGACCCTTAAATTATATATCACATATAAACAAACATTGAAATCTGCTATACAATGTCCAGAATAAAAAAAATTTGTTGGGTGGACATAATGATAAGGTTATATGCTAAATCTCATCATTTTCCCTCAGTTGATTACTGAGATATGGATTTTTATATGGGGGAAAACAAATGTAAATGGACTATAGTCACACTCTCATAGGTGGAAACCCTTCTCAGATCTTAGACAACATGGATGCCTAAACAATGGACTTTGTCTTTCATAGGCCCCACAACCAACCAGCCAATACCTGCTTCATGCTGTTGAATATACTTTTGGCCACTCCTATTCTCTTGTTAATTAAAAATTTCTGCCATCTGTTACTGCATGTTCAAAACATGAGAAATGTGCAACTTGTTCTGGTATGTTTTCGTTAACTAACTTGTGTACTGTAAACGTAATTCTTTCATCCAGCCTGTATTAATTTTGGCATAACTATTGCACCACATGACCTACAAATAAGCTGATAATGAGGGCTGTTGATTTGCGGTCATTAGCTGGTGAAGGAATGTGAGGAATAGAATCCATCAGTGTAGTTTCTGTGATGCTTGTGAGATGGTTGAGTTTTAAATGTACTGCTGCCAGTATTTTACTGCATGAATATCAGTGCCTCTGTAGGTTATTTGCTAAATGGTTAACTTTCTAGGGCTATTTTGTGGTATTCAAAATGAGGTTACTGCACCACTTTGGTGCACATGGTGAGGAAACAAGTGATAAGGGGTTGTTATTCTTGTTGTCATGAAGTGTATTTTTTATATGTATTATATCTCCAGCACCATGTAAACTGCTGGCGAAGGGGTTGCAGGCATAGTTCGTAATCCCTCTTACAGTGTTTGAAACACAGCTGCAGGCGATTTGGCAGTAGATCACTTTGCGTTAGTCTTTTATAAAATGGTATGAGTGCTGGTCATTCAGAAAGCAGTGGCAAACTACTGAACGTAAACTTGACAAGAAATCATAAGCAGCCAAAAAAGTGCTGGGGTTGACTGTGACGTCCAGTAAAGGATAGGCAGCTAACTTTTAACCATATAAACTGCAGTGACAATTTCTGTCAGAGTTTTGATTAACAAAGGTTAATATCAAGAAGAATGTATGACAGTTTTACGAACACCAGTGCTATATACCATAAACATAAATGGAAAGTCATTAAAACAAGTTGAGAGTGCAAGGATCTGGTTCATAGAGGGTGGAAGACTAGATAGAGAAATACACATGAAAATACAAAAAGCAAAGAATAGACAGATAGAGAAATAGACATGAGATCTCACCACCTTAAGCTAACATTGAATGGAAAAATATTGCACCATGAAGAAAAGCCAAACTATCTAGGAGTCACCTTTCATCGTCGCCTGGCATGGAAGACAGGTTGAGAAAAATTGAACAAGAGCAAGGCAAAGAATGGCAGTCATGAAAAAGCTTGCTGGTACAACGTGGGGAGCAGATGAGAAAGTTCTCAAGAAGTTATATACTGGACAGGCCAGTACTGGAATACGGCATCGCAGCTTGGGCAACAGCATCTAAGTCAAATTTTAACAAAATAAGTAGAGTCCAAAATCAGGGAATGCGGATCATAACTGGAAGCCTGAAAACGCCTGTTAATGAACTAGAAAAGATCACTTGTTTACAACCAGTGCAGGATAGAAGATATAGTAGAGCCCAGCAATAAGCAGAAAAATTTAGAAGATTGACAGACCACCCCATGTATAAAAGGTTTAATGGTTTTGAAAAGGGAATACTGAAGCGTAGCAACTTTTTAGAAACTGCAAAATACTGTGAATGGTCGAGGTTCAATCGCCAGCCATGGCAGGTATTTTTCCCCCAAACAGCACACGCTGAGGTTGATCTAGTCTCATGCTTGTTGCCAGATATTTCCAGAACTTGCTGAGAATTGTCTAGGAAGAAGAAGTGGTAATCCCACCTCGTTATGCTTTGTCATATATTGGGAAGGCCGGCACACCAGTAGCTTGATTTTCTGGGGGGGGGGGGGGGGGGGGGGGGGGATATGTTTACAGTGCATGAAAGGGACACTACTGTGGCAGAAGTCAGAGGTGTATCTGAGAACATATGCTGAAACAGTCCCCTTACCGTGATGACTTCTGGGGAAGTTCAGAGAGGTGTCTGAGAAAATGCACTGACACAACGCAGTGCACCTGACAAGATACATAGAAATACACTGCCATAATGCAGCGCACCTGACTAAACACTTGGAAATACACTGACACAATGCAGCACACCTGACAAGATATATAGAAATACACTGACACAATGCAGCGCACCTGACAAGATATATAGAAATACACTGACACAATGCAGCACACCTGACAAGATATATAGAAATACACTGACACAATGCAGCGCACCTGGCAAGATACATAGAAATACACTGCCACAATGCAGCGCACCTGGCAAGATACATAGAAATACACTGACACAATGCAGTGCACCTGGCAAGATACATAGAAATACACTGACACAATGCAGCGCACCTGACAAGATACATAGAAATACACTGACACAATGCAGCGCACCTGATTAGACACTTGGAAATACACTGACACAATGCAGCGCACCTGACAATACACTTGGAAATACACTGACAACACAATGCACCTGACAAGATACATAGAAATAGCCCAGGCAATGAATTACGCAGTCTGTTAATTTGAGAATTGTTTTGTTCACAATTAACAAAATTTGTTCCATAAAAGGTTAATGTTCTCTCCTTTCTATTTTTTTTTTTCAGAGTAGCTGAAACAAGGAAATTTAATTTCTGAAGCAGTTTCAGGACATCTTGAGTGCAGAAAGCATTCTCCTCAGAAAGGACATTATTACATTAACTATACAGCCCAGATAAACCCAAGGAATTGGATGTAGGTTGTCTCCGAATTAGACAGAACATTTATATTTTGTGTTTTCTACACAATGGGCAAAGGAGGGCAAGGAGAAGCGAATGGAGTGGAGGTGAAGAGGCAGCTGCCAGAATACACCTGGGATGACATCCAAGGCAAGACCACCAATGACAACAAGTGGCTAGTCATTGAAGGCCAGGTCTACAACATCACCAACTGGTCTAAGCGGCATCCTGGAGGGCCAAAGGTCATAGGACATTATGCAGGTCAAGATGCCACAGTGAGTATTTTTTGTGGTGCCAGTGTGCACAAAACTCTTGACTGTTCATCCAGTGCTTTTAGTCTACACCAACCCTCATCTGTGCTTGTCTATCTGCTTGTGCATATTAAACACTTATATGTTCATCTGTAAGTGCTGAATTTATTGCATGGTAATCTATCAGTGCTCAATTAAAATTTATGTTCATCCATCAGTTGACTAAAGGTTGTATGCTCATTTCATTGTCTATACTAACTTCTGTGTTCATACGACTGCTTAATACTCTTTATGTGTTCATTCTACTTTCAGTTCCTAATGGACTTGTATTCATCCTATGGTCAATGCTCCATTCATTTTCTTCCAACTGTCAGTGCTCCATCAACCCTGTCAGTGCTCAATCTACTATTATATGTTCATCCAACTGTCAGTGCTCCTTCAACTCAGTTCATCCAACTGTCAGTGCTCCTTCAACTCAGTTCATCCAACTGACAATGCTCCATTGACTCTTGTATTCAGTCATCTATGTGTAGCTGTGGGGAAAAGACAAGGGAAAGACAATGTTTCCTTTGCTACGGTGCTAAGAGGTAGAGAGTAACTCTGACTTCGTTACGGCCAAAGAAGAGAAATAGTAAAAAGAGAGAACCTCACACCGCCCTCAACTGACAAAAAAAGTGAAAGTGATTAAATAAGAAGATACGAAGGTCATGGACAGGGGTCTCAATTCAGTCAGGAACTGTCATATTTGAGACCCACACAGTGGATTAAGGTGTTAGATTGTGGTAGAAATAGTGGTTGTAAAAACTAATAGAGACTTAAACAAACAAATCAAGGACAGTACAAAAATAGCTCTTTATTTATCAACTACTACAACTTTGGTGACAATTTGTGTTCTTCTTCTTTTCGTTCATCCGGAGTGTTTTTTCAGATGTGATTGCGGTGTGTCTGTTATGCGCCCTTGGGCCGAAACCCGTAGGCCAACACAACCGACAATAGCGTGCTTTTTTGAGCAGGTAGCATTCCTGGGAGACTCTCACTTTTGTGGTGCCATCTACAACCATGCTGGCCAAGTTGGAACGGTCGAAGACAATGGTCATCCCTCAAAGGAAGGCAGGGACAGTCCATAGCATTTTCTGCCATCCAAGGTTGCTTCCATAGTTGCAGGGCCGACACATAACGCCCTGGATCTGGGCTCACCGAGGGAAATCGTCACGTCCTGCTCATGGCTGCTTTAAATCCTCACTTCAATATATTGGTCATTTCGTTTGCCCCGGGCCATTCCCGCACAAACCAGACAGGTTTGCAGACGGCATCCACTCAGCGAGTTTTCGGACATGTGCTTGTCGTTGCGCCCGTCAGAGCTGTTCCAGGCACGACAGACATTCGGAAAACTACCTAGTCAGAGCTGTTCCGAACAAGAGCGGCATTCGGAAACTAGGTAGTCAGAGCTGTTCCTAGCACGAGAGACATTCGGACGAGACATTTCACTCGGACGAAATTGCGTAGTGTCAATGTTTAGTTTGCCACCCGTAGGACACTTCCAGCTTCCGGCGGGCATTTTTTAATGAGGTTAGCCTTCCTCGGGTTTCGAGACTCTTGTTTCGGCTTCCACACAGCAAGCGTTCGCTTCGGGCTGCCACGTAATGGATTCGCAAGACAGGCGTTCCATTTCGTGTCAACGAGACAATTTTCCACCTTTGACTACACTCACTCCATGAGTATGGTTACAGACTATCGGACGTCTGCGGGACGTGCGACCGAGGTGTTTTTCCACCTTTTGTACTCGCTCACGAGGTAGGCTACATGTGCTGCCGGCTCAGCACCTTACCTCCGTGCGTCTGTGGGCGAGTAACGGTCAGGCCCTTTCATCCGGGGATACCTCATATCCTCCAGCTAAGAGCCATCGAACGAATCTGCGCCGAGCATGTAGCTTTCTCAGCACATCACAATTTTGATGTAGGTTTGTGTCGGCCAGGCTCTCACTTCCAAGAGTTTATGGCTTAGAGACGTTCAGCCATACACCTCGGATGGGAGCCTTAGAGGTTATGTCTGGACTGAGATTTTAGGGATCGTTTGCCTGATTTTGACTGCTATCCTCAGTCTTACCTGCAGAGCAGCAGGTTGTGTCTCTCTTAGTCTGGTCCCTATCCCACGAGCCGTCCGATATGTAGTTTTCTTCCATCGGCAAGCACATGGGGTCGATGGGACACGCAAGCTCCCCCACCACGGCAAGGTGGAGACACATCAGGGGAGCCATCGACATTTCTTCTTCTTCGTTCATCCGGAGTTTTTTTTCGGATGTGATTGCGTTGTGCCTGTTTACAGCAGAGCTGCGTTCTTGCGCCGTTAGGCCGACACATCCGACTTCTGCGGGCATTTGTTGACCGGGTTAACCTTCCCGGGCATCGACATTTGATAGGGCAGACATTTGAAAGATGCGTCGCCGGCACGTAAGGCCATGCGATCAGCACAAAGTATCCAGAGTCACCAGTGGGAACGCCGCGCCCCGCGAAGGGCAACGACGATTGGTTTTGAACTAATAAAAGCGCTCTTTCCGCGAGGGTCGGAGCTTGGTAAGCATGTATTAGCTCTAGAATTGCCACAGTTATCCAAGTAGGATCGTGTCATCTAAGGAACCTCGACTGATTTAATGAGCCATTCGCGGTTTCACCGTGAGACTGTGAACTTAGACATGCATGGCTTAATCTTTGAGACAAGCATATGACTACTGGCAGGATCAACCAGATATCTATCGGACAGACGGACTATTCACGCACACGCAAGCCAAGAGTAGCATCACTAAAGCGCGCCCTCCTGGTACAAGGTGATACATGCAAAACCACTGGACGCCTACCGACGAGCTTTCAAGCTACGCCGGCAGGACTGACCAAAAAAAAAGCTATACCAGCTTACTGACTGCAGGCCCACTACTCATCGAGAGAGAGAGTGGGCGCTTATTGAGACTTTGTCGAATGGTCGTACAAATTTTGCTCTTTTGCCCGCTCAAACCACGACCCTGGCTGCACGATGCGGTTACATTCTTGAAACGCCTGCCTCGCTAACTCACGTTGGCTGGGAAGATCCCATTTTGGTGCATCTCACACAGCCATCCGAGACAACGAACACTAGACGTGGAACTGATCTAGCGAACCAGACCAGCCCCACCAATTTGTGTTCAAACACATTGAATAATACATTGAAATTTAATAACAGACAACTGCAGACATCAAACATAAACAAAGGGTGGCCCCTATCCAGTCACCAGAACTTAAGACAACAGGGTACACCAAGAACCACAACACAGGTGTTCCAAACAGTAGATGTGTAGAATGACACAGTAAAGGACTTTGACACAGACAACAATAAGACACTACAAAAACATAAATTACACAACATAAATCTTAAGACGCGACATAAACAAAAGAGTTTTCACACAAATTACTACCCCACCATGAACCCAGGAATGCTGACACCAGTCAGCCGCTCCTGTAACAAAGGAAAACACAAACCTGCAATTCATTATTTCCTTCACTTCTATTGTTACCCACATGTTCTAACTACATAGCTTAATCATTAACACATCATTGCCACATATAACATGTAAGTAATCTTTTCTGCTTTACACATGTTATTGATATTAAACACATGATCATGGTTATTTTCCCCACTCACTATTGCTTAGGAGTGTTCATTCTCAACAATTAGTCACAAACATTCAAATATTATTCCCATCATGGCACCATGTCAGTCTTTTCATTAACTATAATTTATGACCTCATATATTGTATATCTTGGTGAATCTCTCATATATCTGTATAACCAGTAACACATTAAAGTCATAGGATAATCATGTAAAATACATTCCCAATAAAATAATCTTGTGCCAACATGGTTGGTATGACATGACACCAGACATCTTCAAATTTCACATCACCATGCCTAATAGCTGATTACAATCCAGTTTAACTATATGATAGTGCCTGTGTTTACTTTAATCACTCAGCCGTTATCACCTCATCTTCATAATCATCGTCATCTACATGTCACTATAATGATCATGCCGAATTAATTAAATACTGCAATAGCAATACCTGATGTAATAATGCCTAAAACCCTAATCATAATATTTATTACTGCCACAGTGGGTTTCCCTAATAACTTGTACAACCAACATTTGCACTGCTCTCACAACGACATATCTCCAAACTCATATTAATTTAGTCTCTGAAAATAAATACAAATAGTCCTAAATAATTACTATGTGTCGTTAGCGCCAGGGATGCTAAATCAACCTGCAGAAAAGCCCATTTCAGTAATATTTATTTATATTATCTATTTATGCTTCTTTTTTCCTACCATCTCGCTTAACAATTTTGTCCACCCATGCCTGTTTCATCACGCAAACACTTTGAAGCCGGTAACCTGGGGCGTGCCTCGCTTTAGAATGTGATTATATTAATTATTTATTTTCAACTTAATTAGTTAAAACTTATGGTTTTAGAAAGGCATTAGTTGACCACAGATTAGCTCAGGGAATTGTTCCCACATCTCAGTACAACAGAACAGCACTTTTGTTCCTATCAACAAACCAGGGCAACATCAGACAAAGGATTCACAAGTCGCTTTGTTACAAGTGGTGTTTCCGACGCTGTCCATATTTTTATATTAAACAGGCCAAACCGAGACACATCGATTTGGCTCTGTTATATATTGTTTGTCAACTTTTTGTGTTCATCCACATGTTAGTGCTCAGTTGACTGTTGTGTTCATCCAGCTTTCAGTGCTCCATGAACTCATGTATTCATCCAGCTGTCAATACTCCATCAACTCTTATGTGTTCCACCATCACTAATACAGTGCTCCATGAACTTGTGTGTGTTCGTCCACATGTCAGTAAGTGCTCAATTCACTCTTATGTGTTTATCCAACTGTGCTTACTCAACTCAATGTTAACCATCTGTGCTCAGTTAACTCTAATGTTCATCCAAATGCCAATGCTCTATCAGCTGTTTTCATCCAACTGTCAGTGCTCCATCATCTCTTATGTACTCACCCAACTGTGCTCAATCAACTCATTTGTATCCATCGATGCTCAGTCAACTCTTATGTTTTATCCATCTGTGCTCAGTCAATTCTTATGTGTTATCCATCAGTGTGGTCGTCAGCATGGCCAAATGGATAAGAGCACATGTTCTTAAACATCTGGTGTGCTGATGCCGAGGTCAGTTGTTCAACCCTAAACTGGTTGGTTGACTAAAATGTTGATTTGGTGATGTAAATTACAAGTACCTCTGAAGTCGGAGTGGGTTTGCCTGATGGTGAGAGACACTGGTAATAGGGAAAGCTAACCCACATGCAAAATTCAGTCCAGTGCTACTAGAAGTAGTTTGTATGGATTATGCTTAAGTTCAAAGCGAGCAAGCGCCCGAAAAAAATATCCAGCTGTGCCCAGTCAGTGCTTGTGTTCATCCAAATGTCAGTGCTCATTCAACTCTATTCATCTGTTTGTGCTCAATCAACTTTGTGTTAATTAAAGTGCTCAATTTACTCTCATTTATTCGCCTGTATTCAGTCAACACTATCAGTAATTGTTCATCCGTTTAATTGTCTGTGCTCAGTTTACTCTTGCTTATCCATGTGTGTTCAATTGTTCATCCGTCTGTGCTCAGTCAATGCTTTGGTCGCCGATCTGTGCTAAATTGTGTGCACCAGCATGCACACACACACACACAGTCATTTCAGTCTGTGTTTGAGTTTGGTGTAAAGCTGGTATATTATTTTTTAAATATCTTGTTGATTTTCCTCCCACAGGATGCATTCAGGGCATTCCACAATGATCTAGGCTTTGTGCGCAAGTACATGAAGGCTATTCACATAGGCACTTTGAAGGAGTCACAGCAAGAAGTGAAGCCTATAGACAAGGACTTCCGAGAGCTGCGGGACATTGCTGAGAAGATGGTATTAAGCTATTTCTTCTTTCTAGTTTTTTTTTATCTCTGCACAGACACTAGTTAGTGAATGTTTATAGTTTATTGATAGGTGTTTTAGTTGTTTTTGATGCTTTTATCAATCCAGTAGTGCTGATTTAACGACGGTTAAATATTCTGAGTTTGGTATTATATAAAATTTCTCTTGACTTCCACAATTGTTTTAGTGCTGTGAAAGCTCTTATTGCCTTTTGTATCCATATTTTGTCTCTACCTGTTCCCTATCTTTGTCTACATTGTTAAATAAGTGTTAGCTTGAACTTCTTAAAGCGTGGTTTCACCAAGGCAGGCTGGATTATCATTTGCTTAATTCTCATTATCTTTGTCTTTCGCTGATTAATTTTTAGACCTAATTGTGACCTCAAGTGTGTTTAATTTGTCTTGCATGTGATTTCTTGTGTGGGACAAGAGAGCAGTGTTGACAGCAAAGTCACATCATCAAGCTACTGTGTCAGATTGCACTGAATTCCATTTCTGGCAGTACTTGTCTTCACAATCCAGTCTATAGTCAAAAGAACAATAAAGATGACAAAAGTCATCCCTGTCGTACTCCTGTCCTTATTTAAAACATATCTGTTAATTTTATCTCGTGAACTACTCTGTATTATATGTCATTACATTGCATGTCATGCCTGTATATTGTGCCATGCATTTCATGACACAGTGTGTGTTGCCTTTACTAAATTAATGATCCTCTGTGGGATCCCATAGTAAAGTTTACAATGTTTTTACCTGCTCCAGTCCATCTTGTATCATGCAACTCCAAAATGTTTCTTAAATTTCATTTCCCCTGCTACTTGAGCTGTCTTTCCCAATTCATATTGTCATGGGTCATAATGGGATTTGTTGCAGTGGTACAATATTGCTATGGCGTAAAATGAGTCTTCCCTCATGTACAATGAGTTTTCGTGGGTTGGCACGTGAACTGTTCATGGTAGTACATTGATTGACTGTGGTCACCACCACTTTAAGATGTCAGAAACAACCCGTGGTAAACACCAGTTGTCATGGATCAGCAGAGTTGACATTGTCAGGGTACAGAATGGCTGACTATCACTGAGTAGTTGATGGTATCTTTATGTAGCTGACTATTCTTGGTATAGAGTTTGTACTTATTGTGAACAACACTTTGACTGGTTGATATTTAGTGGCTGACCATCATTGAGTGTCTGTAATGTTCACTTTGACTTATGAATCACAGCGTGACATATTAATTATGCCATGCAGTTTTCCATCATCTATTCTTACATCTACACTTTACATTGATACATTTAAAATGAACACAACATCTTGCTATCACTTATAAAACAAGTAACAGGTATAAATAAAATATATCTAGATGGCTGCGACACCAACGTCGCCATTTCCCACTCTGGGTCTAGCCAGTCTAACCTCGGCCACGGTCATCCTCTAAATGAAGTTTAGGAGAGCTCTTTCTCTCCTGGCATCGCCAAAGTGTGCTTCTGGCTGGGTACACGCTTCAGTGTGATCAGAGCTCACATTTCAGCTCATGACACATAATGTAGTTGTAACATTCCAGGTGCCAGTATTGTAAGCCTGTGTGGGTGAAGAGAGGTGAGTTGGTGATCCAGACTGCTTCTGGCTTGATCTGCATCATGACCTACTTCTAGAGCCTCCTTTCACCCTGGCTGACAGAGTTATTTTTCTTCCTATTCTCTAGACTTGTTTGGTTGTATTTTGGAGCTCAGGTTCTCTACAGGAAGAATTAGCCATCTCCATGCCAATTCTCCTGTGTCACCTCTTAGGACATCCATATTAGATTAGTGTTACTGTTGTTTACTCCAGGGCTGTGGCGACAAGAATGATCTAGCATATGATACCACTACATCTAGCTTGAGAATGGAGGTGGAGGCAGTCACGACCTCAGTCTGCTGGCCGGAGGAAAACAGCACATACATGTGATTGTAACAGACTCACTGAGAAAGGTGAAGACAGGTATACTTCCTTGGGACATGCTTCATTTCAAATATCAAAGATAGACAGCATGTGTTGGATATTTTTTTCCCAGGATGTGCTGGTGTGCTGGGAAATGAGATCGGCTGGCTCTGCATTGTTGGATAAATTATTGGAGCATGACAAGGCAGATGTAGTCAGGGTCGTTTGAGATCATGTTTACAGTACAGAACAGATTAACCAGATTAACCTAGAAAGATTGGTGCGGCAAAGAGTGATCAGGAGATCTGGCCGACATTCATTATTCAGAGGAGAGGCCTGACAGAGACCTAATTAGATTACAACTGGTAGTATTAGAATTCAAACTCTTTGCTGGCTGTTGGAAATAACATAGCATATATGGAAATGTCCCGAGTGCTGTTATGTCTGTTGTTAACTCATCACTTTAAAACATGCATTTTACTAATTGCTGATCACTTTAAGACATGCATTTTTCTAATTGCTGCTTTCATTACGGTATCTGTACCATTTCTGGAATGCGTCAGGTTTTTTCCAAATTGAGGACTTAATGCCACTTGCCCAAGCAAACATCACGTAGAGAAAGGCAAGGATTTAAAAAAAAAAACATCACTAACTTTACTGAATTATGAATTTAAGAATCAACATCACTACACTCAGGACGTTTCCACACATGTTCCACCCCCCTCTTCAAAAGCCACTGAAGAGTTCTCATTGCCATAAATCTAGCAGCAAATTGATTATGTCTGCCCAGCAGATTCTATGCTGTGAATATCATCCAGACCCTCTACTCCTTTCTGAGCCAGCCTTTCCAAATGTGGTACTCCATCTGCTGCTGCTTCTTTCGTTTGCTTGAGATTTGTCTATAACTGCAATGTTGTCGCTTGTATGAGTTTTAACTGTACTCCGTCTGCTCAGCTGCACTCTCCGATTCCAGGGAGCTTTCACTAAATCACCTTTATCATAAAGTAGCTTTATACCCAGAAGGACAGCAGCAGACAGTCTACCAACATGTTCATAGCCCTGCACACCTGCAATGCCCTTGGCAGAAAATGCATGATATGGTCGCAATCACCATCCTTTCCAGCGATGCTAACCACGCCACCTAGAACATGTCTGGTTCCACTCTCCGAAGCATATTCTATAAATGTTTTGTTATAAGTTTGATGTAAATGTGATGTTGTAAATGTGTTGTTGTAAATGTCATGTGATTCTGATACCTCGGCTACCCACTAGTTTTATGTAACATAGTTAATGTACTTTCTTAAGATGCTTTCATCATTTGTGTGAATATGTCTCTATCTTTCCAGAATCTCTTCAAGCCCAGTTTGCTATTCTTTGGCCTTCACCTGCTCCACATCCTGTTTCTGGACTGGGCAGCTTGGGCAGTCATGTACTACTTTGGTACCAGCTGGGTACCTTTTTTAATATCATTGGCGCTGTTAACTACAGTCGAGGTAAGGCAGTGTGTTAGCTGTTTATGTGTGTGTTTGATTTGTATTGTATCAGATTTATATTCACTTTGCTGCTGTATTTGTCTGCATAAATTAAACATTTTTCCTGCTGCTGCATTTGTTTAACTTGAAAGCAGATGTTAAATGAATCCCCAAGGACATAAGCCTAATAATAATAAAACAAGGATCAGCAACATTTTTTGCAGTAGTGTGCTGAAATGTTGCAAAGTCACTCACCGTGCAAACCAAGTGCACTGTAGTCCAATTTGTATTCACTTGTCAAACATTTTTTAAATAAGAGTATCAAGGTTTTGTCTGTTTGAGCCATCTTAACGACACCATATTACTCAGTATAGGGTTTATTTACTAAACTGCAAGAAATATCAACTACAGAGTAGATCACTCATTGAATATATGACCCATGTCAGCAAGCCTGTGATTGTGGAAAACATTTTAAAGACAGATAGCCACAGAGAACTGCAGATAAGGAATCAAGGCATGCATGTCTGAAGTCTGATGCTTTGTTGAAAAGGGCATAATAACTTAGATCACTCCTTACAAACCAATTGAAAACGGTTGGTAAATGTTGCTGCGATCTCAGAATGTCCTATACTTTATTTGCAGATGGAAGTGATTGTCTTTTTTCAATTTATTATTTGCACTTGGAAATTGTCTTTGTGGTAAATTTGCACATGGAAGTGGCTGTTTCTTTTTTTTTTTTCTATTTTAATTTGCAAATGATAGGGGTTAGTTGTTCATATTTTAAAAATTTGCACATTGGAGTATTTTTTGTTTTTTTTCCTTTTTTTTTTGTTTTGCACACGAAAAGGGTTCTGTTTTTTTTCTAAAATTTGCACATGAAAGTGATTGTTTTGATTTATTTGCATATGGAAAGGTTTGGTTGTTCCTTTTTTTGTATTTGCAGAAGGAAAGGGGTTTAGTATTTTTCTGTAAATGTAGTGAACACTTAACACCCCATACAGCAGTGTCCTCCATGGGAATGTCCGTCATCTCTTGTTGTTTTTTCCCTGCAGGCTCAGGTGGGATGGATCCAGCATGATTTTGGCCATTTGTCTGTCTTCAAGAACACCAAGCTGAACCACGCCTTCCACTACTTCTCTGTGGGAATCATAAAGGTAAACACCCCAGCGTTCATATACAGCTTTTCACGTACAAGACTCATGTAGTACGTATCACCCAGGATGGTTAACCCTGTCAACAAATGCCCAAAGAAGCCAAATATGTTGGCAAAAAGGTGCCAATATCATAGCTGTGCTTTAAATAGACATAACGCAATAACATCCAAAACAAAAAATATCGGCCATCAATAAAGAAGAATATAGTATAAATAAAACCAGTCATACAATCTCCCCAGCTTTCTTACACGTTATTCACAGATGTGAATAATCACCGAATGAGTTGTTGCACTGTTTTGTTAAGCCTGTGGCTCAGTTATCTGACTTCATGACCTGTTTAAAGCACAATGTAACAAACTATCTTCTGTCAAGATGGCAAGATCCCAGAGATTTGTACTATAAAAATAATGTTACTGTAATATCATTTGTCAATGATTGCCTATGAAAATATACTATAACATTAGTTAGGGAATTAAAATGTCACATTTATTTTTCTGCATTTAGCTGCCTATGATATAATAGTTCATAGCAATTCATTTTCTCTATTCTTATATCTGTTGAATAATTGTGTAACAGTTTATAATAGTAACAGTTTATTTTCTAATATCTGTAATATAAGTGTAACAGTTCATTTTCTCTATTCTTTCTGTGTATATAAGATATAAGTATAGTGTAATAGTTTATTTTCTCTGTTCTGGTATCTGTGATATAATAGTGTAATAGTTTATGTTCTCTAATCTGGTATCTGTGATACAGTAGTGTAATAGTTTATTGTCTCTGTTCTGTTATCTGTGATATAATAGTGTAATAGTTTATTTTCCCTAGTCTGGTATATGTGATATAATAGTGTAATAGTTTATGTTCTCTAATCTGGTATCTGTGATACAGTAGTGTAATAGTTTATTTTCTCTGTTCTGGTATCTGTGATATAATAGTGTAATAGTTTATTTTCCCTAGTCTGGTATCTGTGATATAATAGTGTAATAGTTTATGTTCTCTAATCTGGTATCTGTGATACAGTAGTGTAATAGTTTATTTTCTCTGTTCTGGTATCTGTGATATAATAGTGTAATAGCTTATGTTCTCTAATCTGGTATCTGCGATACAGTAGTGTAATAGTTTATTTTCTCTGTTCTGGTATCTGTGATATAATAGTGTAATAGTTTATGTTCTCTAATCTGGTATCTGTGATACAGTAGTGTAATAGTTTATTTTCTCTGTTCTGGTATCTGTGATATAATAGTGCAATAATTTATTTTCCCTAGTCTGGTATATGTGATATAGTAGTGTAATTGTTTATTTTCTCTGTTCTGGTATCTGTGATATAATAGTGTAATAGTTTATTTTCTCTGTTCTGGTATCTATGATATAATAGCGTAATTATTTGTTTTCCCAACTCTGGTATATGTGATTTAATAGTGAGTTTTCTCAGTTCTGGTATCTATGATATAATATTGTATGTTTATTTTCTCAGGTTTGGTATCTGTGATATAATATTGTAACAGTTTATTTTCCCTACACTGGTATATGTGATATAATAGTGAGTTTTCTCAGTTCTGGTATCTGTGATATAATGTAAGTTTATTTTCTCAGGTTTGGTATCTGTATAATATTGTAACAGTTTATTTTCTCTATTCTGGTATCTGTAATATAATATTGTTACAGTTTATTTTCTCAGTTCTGGTATGTGTGATACAATATTGCATCAGTTTATTTTCCCTACACTGGTATTTGTGATATATTAGTGTTTTTCTCTACTTTGGTATCTGTGATGTTATAGTGTATTATCTCAGTTCTGGTATCTGTAATACAATATTGTATCAGTTTATTTTCTCAGGTCTGGTATCTGTGATATAATATTGTAATAGTTCATTTTCTCAGGAATGGTATCTGTGATATAATATTGTAATAGTTTATTTTCCCTACTCTGGTATCTGTGATATAATACTGTAACAGTTTATTTTCCCTGCACTCGTATCTGTGATATATGTTTTATTTTTCTCTAATCTGGTATCTGTGATGCAATATTGTAATAGTTTATTTTCCCTACTCTGGTATCTGTGATATAATATTGTAACAGTTTATTTTCCCTACTCTGGTATCTGTAATGTAATAACCCTCAGTGTTTGTGTTTCTACAGGGTGCCTCTCCCTTGTGGTGGAATCACATGCATTACCAGCATCATGCTAAACCCAACATTGTAAGTCCTGTGCTATATTTATATTTACAACAGTCGTGTAATAAACCCAACATTATAAGTCATGTGCTATGTTTGTATATACCACAGTATTGTAATAAACCCAACATTGTAAGTCATGTGCTATATTTGTATCGACCACAGTAGTATAATATTTATAAGTGATGTGCTATATCTGTTTGTATATACCACAGTAGTATAATAAACCCAACACTGTAAGTCATGTGCTATACTTGTCTTTACCACGGTATTGTAATAAACCCAACATTGTAAGCCATGTGCTATATTTGTATCTACCACAGTAGTATAATATTTATAAGTGATGTGCTATATCTGTTTGTATATACCACAGTAGTATAATAAACCCAACACTGTAAGTCATGTGCTATACTTGTCTTTACCACAGTAGTGTAATAAACCCAACACTGTAAGTCATGTGCTATACTTGTCTTTACCACAGTAGTATAATAAACCCAACACCGTAAGTCATGTGCTATACTTGTCTTTACCACAGTAGTATAATAAACCCAACACTGTAAGTCATGTGCTATACTTGTCTTTACCACAGTAGTGTAATAAATCCAACATTGTACGTCATGTGCTATATTTGTATCTACCACAGTAGTATAATAAACCCAACATTATAAGCGATGTGCTATATCTGTTTGTATTTACCACAGTAATATAATAAACCCAAAATTATAAGCGATGTGCTATTTATTTGTATTTACCATAGTAGTGTAATAAACCCAACATTGTAAGTCATGTGCTATATCTGTTTGTATTTACCAAAGTAGTATAATTTAGCATGCTTGTCTGCCAATCCAATGATCATAGGTTCAAATCCCCTTAAAACTGGATGTTTTCATTGACCAGGACTCCCGCGTGGACTAAGCCTACAATGGATATCAGGAATACACCTGACAGGTCGTTGGCATAGATATTGACCACACCGCCCTTCAAGTGCCAGTTGGTCTATTACAAATATGGGGCTAGCACCATATACCCAATATGGCTGCTCGTGGTGTCAAAAGGGATCCTTGTCTTTAACTTGTGTGGCATTATCCATAACTATTGTCACAATCCCCTGCAACACATTAAGATTGGCCGTTGTCTAAGGTCCCGATAATTTCCAAATATCACGGAGTAGTGCAGGATAGCTCAGCCACAGGTATAACAACACACATCATTACTTGAATCAACAGCTATGAGTCACTGGAGAAAACTTATGTTGCGCACATACACTCGTTTAATCATAGATGAACACAGTACATGTAGAACATTATTCCAGGAAGTTTAGTATACATAATCCATCATCGTTAGGACTTGCTTTCTCTATAACATTGCCTTCTCGAGGCTTCCTTCAACTAGTGCACATAGACAGTTATGCTCGGCTCTCCAACAGCCAGCTAGAACCACTCAACAAAGTCCACTCCCTTGACTGGCGTCTCACACACTTCAGCCCAAGACTCAATACCCCAAGCTCAGACCTCTACTATCTGGCTCAAAAACTCAACTCCAACTCCCCGTTATTTTCCCAGCTGACACATATAGTATTATTTGGCACTCACAGAAGAAGAAGAAGAAGGAAATAGAGATTAGAAGACGCACTAGACAACATAAAATTTGAAAGCTATAATAGTTACCGACCGGGATCGAACCTGTCGCCTCCAAATGACGATGGCGCCTCGCTGAAGAAACAAGTATACTTCGACGCACGACCAACTAGACACTCCTGGAGTGTCTAGTTGGTCGTGCGTCGAAGTACACTTGAACATAATCCACATCCTATGATGTCACTCACACCCCTATGTCATCACCCACATCCCTATGACATCGCCAACAACCCTATGACATCACCCACACCCCTATGACATCACCCACACCCCTGAGACATCCACATCCCTTTAGCATTATAATCTTTTTGGCACATTTTAATTCTCTTTTATTACAAAAATGAGGGTTATCTTTGTACTTGTGCAATTAATGCATTGTCTCCTGTTCACAGATGGATAAAGATGAATATGTCTTCGTAGGTGTGCCATTAATGCATTGTCTCCTGTTCACAGATGGATAAAGATGAATATGTCTTCGTAGGTGTGCCATTAATGTATTGTCTCCTGTTCACAGATGGATAAAGATGAATATGTCTTTGTAGATGTGCCATTAATGTATTGTCTCCCTATTCACAGATGGATAAAGATCCAGATGTACGCATCGATGCCCTGTTTGTTGTAGGAGAGCACATGCCAGTCAAGGTTGCCAAGGAGAGAAAGAAGAGCATGCCCTACAATTGGCAGAACTATTACTTCTTTCTGCGTAAGTGTGGCTGTTGGTGTTCTCATGGCTGGCTTGGCAACAGGAAATGACCAAAGTGTATCAGTGAGGCTATATGGTATGGCACCAAATGGGGGTTCTCACATGGGGAGTCAAAAGAAAGAGTCTGTGAGAGCTACCTGTCTAATGTGTCATCATGTGCCCAGTCAGCTGGCGTAGATGTTCAAGATCTCCACGGATCTTAATTTGTGCTGTTCTCGATTGTCTCCTGTTATTCCCCGATGCCACCATCCCTGTACATGTAGCATTTCTCTTCATCTGCCTCTTCTACCATTGATGTTTCCAGTTGTCAGTTTTCCAAGGCCTTTCTTCTACCATTGATGTTTCCAGTTGTCAGTTTTCCAAGGCCGTTCTTCTACCATTGATGTTTCCAGTTGTCAGTTTTCCAAGGCCTTTATTCTACCATTGATGTTTCCAGTTGTCAGTTTTCCAAGGCCTTTCTTCTACCATTGATGTTTCCAGTTGTCAGTTTTCCAAGGCCTTTCTTCTACCATTGATGTTTCCAGTTGTCAGTTTTCCAAGGCCTTTCTTCTACCATTGATGTTTCCAGTTGTCAGTTTTCCAAGGCCTGTCTTCTACCATTGATGTTTCCAGTTGTCAGTTTTCCAAGCCTGTCTTCTACCATTGATGTTTCCAGTTGTCAGTTTTCCAAGGCCTCTCTTCTACCATTGATGTTTCCAGTTGTCAGTTTTCCAAGGCCTCTCTTCTACTCATAGGACCAAAGAACATTGTCTCCTTCATCTGTTCTACGATGTTAGCATTTTCCAGGCACTCGTTAGTTACCTTGGCAGTCCAATATATTTTTGTCTCATAAACCACATCTCTGCTGCCTCCAGGCTCTTCCTAATTTGTTTAACATTTAATGTTAAGGCCAGGCTAGCTGAGTGGTTAGAATGCTGGGCTGTCAGTGGGTAGACCTGGGTTTGAATCCTCATTGAGGTGCATTTTAATTTTGTCAGGGTTAAAAAGAAAACCCTAGCTTGCACAGTTTGTGGTGACTGCAATAGCCACGTGGCCTTAATTCTTAGACTCTTTCAAACATTCAATGAAAGTGACTTATTGCATAAAATACTTTTAGTTTTCTGAAATGCAGCTTTTGTTTGGCCCATGCTGCTATTAATCCTTATCAAATGTCCTCCATCTGATGTTACGATCGCCTCAACCCTACATTAGTGTTTATGAAATGAAGCCTGCAAGATATTTGACTCAGAAGTTGGAGTGGGCTTGCCTGATGGCCAGGGACACTTGTTATAGAGAAAGATAAAGGTGAAAAACAGGAATGTCCTGTACGCAAGCTGTGCATGTCAAACATCCCATGGCAGTTGGGAATCGTAGTAGGCCATCAGGCTGCAGCTCTAACAAAACTGTTGGAAAAGACAACCTGACCATGGGCACATAGATACTTTGTGTGAAATCAATCTAGAGGCAGCAAATCTGACACAAATGCCATGCCGAAGTTGCAGGTGTATAACTAGGTGTGATGTAATTCCCTCTAAAAAATCATCATCATCAAGTGCCATGTCAGCTGATATAGGTGATCATGTCTCTCCACATATCTCAGTCTTTGGTGTTCTGGATCAACTCTACTGCTGATATTCCTCAATGCCACCATCTCAATGACTATTCATGAAATCTTGGAAAGATAATGTAGTGGTTTCCCCTTGCTAAAAAAAAATAACAAAAAAAGTCACTCAGTGTTTATCATTTTTATGTTTGTGTCGCGGTTTTGGTCTTCCTTCTTTCTAATGTCCTTGTCTCTCTGTGCCAATTCTCCCTTGTCTTATTTGTTATATTAATTTATTTTATGCTGTCTGAACTATAAATACAAGTCAGCTGTCTTGTCAGTAAAAGCCCTGCACATACCTTACGGTGTTGTGGGCACATAAGGTTAGACCTGCATTTGTAGAGACCTGTTGTCACTGATTGGGTGACGTGGGCAGTATCGTGCTGTTCCCGGTTTCCAAGACATTTCCTGGTGCCCATGTTAGGCTGGATCGACGTGAGAGTGGCGGCCCCTGATATTGTCACATGATGAGACATGGAAGTCTGCTGTTGAAATCTCCCAAGGATCTTTATACCTCAGCCCTCCCAAGTAAGATCTTTATACCTCAGCCCCTCCCCAGCAAGGTCTTTATACCCTAGCCCCACAGCAAGGTCTTTATACCTCAGTTCTTCCAAGTAAGGTCTTTATACCTCAGCCCTCCCTAACAAGGTCTTTATACCTCAGCCCTCCCAAGTAAGATCTTTATACCTCAGCCCCTCCCCAGCAAGGTCTTTATACCTCAGCCCTCCCAAGCAAGGTCTTTATACCTCAGCTTCCCCCCCCCCCCCCCCCCCCCAGTAAGATTTTTATATTTCAGCCCCTCCCCAGCAAGGTCTTTATACCTCAGCCCCCCCCCCCCCCCCAGTAAGGTCTTTATACCTCAGGCACGCCACGCCCCCCCCCCCCCCCCCCCAACCACACACACACACAAGCAAGGCCTCTATACCTGAGCCCCCTCCTAAGAAAGATCTTTATACCTCAGCCCCTCCCAAGTAAGATCTTTATAGCGCAACCCTCAGAATCTCTTTAACCATCGCAGTTGTTGAAGCCAGTGCGTCTGTGTGTCATTGCCATTGAAATGTTGATAACCCAGTACATCTGTGTGTCATTGCCATTGAAATGTTGCTTTTCCAGTTGGACCACCACTGCTGTTTCCAGTCTACTTCCAGATCATGTTGTTCAAGTTCATCTATGTTAGAAAGGCATGGATGGTAAGTTGGCTTGTCTGTCAAGCTATCCTGACATTTGTCTTCTGTATGCATCAAGATTTACAATACAAAGAATGCATCACGATTTATGATACAAAGAATACATTGAAATTTACAGTACAAAGAATACATCAATATTTACAGTACAAAGAATACATCAATATTTACAGTACAAAGAATACATCAATATTTACAGTACAAAGAATACATTGAGATTTCCAATGCAAAGTATTTATGAAGATTTACAGTTCAAACAAATTTGTAAACAAAAGAGAAATACAACAAGATTTCCACTGGAAAGAATACAGTGATATTTCCAATGTAGAGAATACTTCAAGTTTCTTTGGAGAAAATTTATCGAGATTTCAAATGTAAAGAATACATTCAGATTTTCACTGCAAAGAATACATCATGATTTACAATTTCAACATTCTTAAACAAAAGAGAAATACATCAAGATTTCCATTACAAAAGGAGTTCCAAAGCAACAGAATTCTATCATCAAATGTAAAACAAGAATGTCTGTATCCTTTAAACTGTAATTAAAACCTGTGACAAGTACAGAGATGTTGAATCGTGTAAAATATTACAGTGAAAGGATGTTCACTTGTCTAGGAATGTGATACAAGAATGTTTTCTGTGTGAAATTAAGGCAAAAATAACCATTAATTTAATATCTAATGCAAAGGTGTCTGATTATCACATATAATCATACATGTGTATGGAACAGAAATGGAATAAGCCTGCAAACAAAGCTGAAAGTCTACAAAGCAGTTGTATTATCCACACTGTTTTATGCTTGTGAAACCTGGACTATTTATCAGCGACACGCTAGGAAATTAAACCACTTCCACACAGTCTGCCTTAGGAAGCTATAGAAGATTAAATGGCAAGACAGGATCCCAGACACTGAAGTTCTAGAAAGAGCGTCCATGCCCAGTGTCCACTCTCTACTAATGAAGAATCAGATTCGCTGGGCTGGTCACTTAACTTGCACACCAGATCACAGGCTCCCTAAACAAATTTTTTATGGCGAGTTGCGTTGTGGTAAAAGCTCCCAAGGCGGCCAGAGAAAACGCTTTAAAGACACTGAAAATCTCACTGAAAGCTTTTGGAATTCATCTTGACACCTGGGAGACTGCTGCCAAAGACTAAAATTTGTGGTGCACCATTACACAAGGGTGCAGTCACTTGTGAAGCAACCAGGACTGCAAGAGCTGTGAAGAAAAGGCTGGACAGAAAAACCACCGCAGGAGATCCTCCTCCTGGAACGTCAAGCATTCTTTGCCCACATTGTCAAAGAACATTTTGAGCCAAAATAGGCCTTATCAGCCATCTTAGAACTCACACTCCATACTTTCAACCCCAATGGATTAAATGAATTGCACCCCGGGAAGGTTAACCCGGTCAACAAATGCCCACAGAAGTCGGATGTGTCGGCCTAACGGCGCAAGAACGCAGTTCTGCTGTAAACAGGCACAACGCAGTCACATCCGGAAAAAAAAAATCCGGATGAACACAGAAGAAGAAATGAATTATCATCATTCTTGATGGACAAACAACAAATATAATCGTACAACATACATTGGAACACGAAGATAAATCCTTCAAGCTGAAATATGCAATACACATATTTCCACAGTAATTTAAATTGTCTACCATGGTAATTTTAAATTGACTATTATGTCTTTTTGTTTACACAAAGATGCTATGCTGCACGAATAGCAATGGCTTAATTAACTTTAACATTCCTCCTTTGTGTATGTTAATTTTTAATGTTAAATTCATTATTCACCTCATACATATATAATGCTGCAGTATGCTCCTGACATGTTGCAGCGAAATATGCCAGGCAATAAATTGTGCAACAAATTGTTTGTGGCTTCCAGCACTATGTAAAAGATTGTTTTGGATGATGATAATGTTGGTGAAACAATTTATTCATACCTTCTATACTGTGTTTAGTTTTGTATATTGGGAATTCATACAAATCTTCTCTCCCCTCAGGACCTGCTGATGGTTATGATCTTCTTTGTGAAGTTCTTCAGTCTATACACACCCATGTTGGGAATCTGGGGAGCCATTGCCTTCTATTTTAGCTTCAGGTACACCATATCTTTTAGTATCTGTTCAGAGAGAGAGAGAGAGAAAGCTGAGAGAAGTTAAGAGTGGGTTCATATGCGGTATGTGTATGTGTTAAACGGTATGTATCTATTGGGGTATGTGTGTATTGGAGTTTATATGTGTGCGCTAATTAGTATCTATGTGCTTTGAGGGAAAAGAATCTGGACATTTTGAAAACTGGGCAGATTTGAATTATGCTGACAGAGATCAACAAAGGGAGAGAAATGGTCATGAAGTTAAGTATATATTGAAATTTTGTTTTTACCACCTGGGCATTGTTTGGCAATAACAATTCTGAAACCTGTGGAGAAAGCATGACCAGCAAGGGTCTGATCCCAGTCTGTCTGTGTGTGGGTGCTGAATCATGACCTGGTGATATCCTTATATGCCTCTCTGCAGGTGTGTTTGAGCACTGATCTTTCCCACTCCTCTGAGTTTGGAGACGGGAACGTGAGCTGTGTGACATAGTACTTGAAGATGGTACCGGGTCAGGGGGTGAATCTATACACTGGCCTGATTCTAATACATACCCAAACACATCAGACATAAGAGTTCAGACTTAAGTCTTCCAGAAAATGCATCAGCCAATCATCTATCAGTAAGAGCATGAACATCAGACAGATATTGCCTGCTGACCTGGTGGTCATGAGTTCAGTGCACAACCAGGAGGACTCGGATTTGTAGAAACTGACCTCCCAGGTTGACCCAGCCTAAAATGGGTACCAGAAATATCTTGGGCAGTAAAGGTGGCCGGCCTGACCATGGCTACTTTAACCGAGTGGCAACTGATCTCTAGAAATATTGGTTTACCGCCATATGCCTGAAGCTCCTTAGGGGGATGTACAGGGATTTTTCTTTTTGACTTATGTACCATCAAACAGGGCAGTATTTCTAGATTGTTTGTGAACCTTCCTAGAGGTCATATAACATCAAACAAGGGCAGTATTCCTAATTTGTTTGTGAACCTCCCTAGCTGTCATATAACATCAAACAAGGGCAGTATTCCTAGATTGTTTGTGAACCTCCCTAGCGGTCATATGATGGGAAATGTTCAGAAGTGTTATTCATCCAATGAAGATATCTTGAAAGAAGTTAACACACAAAGAGAATTGGTTACTTGCATCAGAAAACAGCTCGTATTCTTTGGGCATGTCATGAGAAGAGGAAAGCTGAAGTATATCATCACAACGGGAAGATTGGAGGGACTTTGCATGGCGGAACACCAGTATCAGACATTGACAGAACATGGAACAGGAGGAGGTTGTGGACAGACATGATCACCAATGTCCCACAGCAAGAACTAAGAAAACACAGACAACTTATTAGAAATTGCTTTAGCCACAGGAGAAGGAAAAAACTGGAGGATATTGTAACAACTGAAAAGATTTATGAACAGAGAGAAAGGGAAACGAGAGAGATTTCAGCATAGCATGTATTATATTGTGTGAACTGATTCCTTTTGTTCATTGAGGCTAATACAAGTCTTTGATACAGAGAGTTTAAAAGTGACAGGATCGACTTCATTGCACCAGGTTTTATCTTTGATATATTTTAGCTCAGTTTCTTTCCACGGGACAGCTTGCTGAAAGTGTCATTCGCAGACTCTTTTTCTTCTTCTTTATTCATACAAAATGTTTGTTTCGGACATAATTACATTGTGTGTCTTTACAGCAGTGCTGTGATATTTGAATCTTTCAGTCATCCCTGCCGACTTCTTTTTGACACTCATGAACAAAATGAGAGTCTGGAACTGAACCCACAACCTTCAGAATGTGAGGCAGGTGGTGTAAACATTTTGCCAGAAACTCCTTAAAAGTCATTGTTAGCAGATGTGCTTATGACCTGATTGTTGTGTACACTGCACAGGTGTCTGGAGAGCCACTGGTTCACCTGGGTGGCCCAGTCCAACCACATCCCCATGGAGATAGACGAGGACTCTGCCCAGCCCTGGCTGCAGCTGCAGCTGAATGCAACCTGCAATGTTGAGCAGAGCTTCTTTAATGATTGGTTCACTGGACATCTCAACTTCCAGATTGAGCATCAGTAAGTTTGGATTTTTCTCTCTCAAATTATTCATGCCATATTTTTATTTATTTATTTTTTTTTGTTTTGGCGTTCGCTTGCTTTGAACTCAAGCGCCGTCTATACATGTGCTACTACTTCTAATGCACTGGACTGATATTTGCATGTGGATTAGCTTTCCCTATTACCACTGTCCCTCGCCATCAGGCGAACCCACTCCGACTCTGAGCGTCTGGCCACTACTCTAAGACACAGAGGTGTTTTTAAAATACTGAAGGGCATGAGATAAAGATATGCTAGAAGTAACTTTATTAATTGTGAAACTCTTTGAGGCTACTAAGACGGTTCATAAATAAACACACTTGTGTCATAGAAGTATAAGACAGAAGTAGAGGCATAAGGACGCACTAGACAACATACAAATTAAAAGCTGTAGTTACCAGCTGGGATTTGAACCTGTCTCCTCCAGAGGATGTTGGAACTTTGAGGCACAGACTTGAGCTGAGCTGAAGAGAGTTGCTCAAAGCTGGAGACTCGTGGTCAGGTGACTTCCCTTCTAGTCTTAACCCGTTTAGTGTGGAACAACATAGAGCCAAATTCAGCTTTCCCTCTGAAGAAGACGGAGTCATTGTTTTGGGGTACAGAAATGACTGAAGTGACAATTTTGTAAATTTAAAAAAAAATATTAGAACCCTATATAGGTATATAAATGTATATATTCTTAAAGGGATATACTAAAGTTTATTTCTGTGTATGACTGAAGTTGTTTTGTTCATGTTTATGCAAATTTGGTGACCTCATTTGCATTTTGTGAAAAATAAAATATTTCATACAATAATATATTTTTTGGTACTACATATTTTTAAAAAATGGTACTCACCTAAGATTTCCTCATTGAATACCTACACCACTTTAGAATAATTTCAAACACTTATGGTTAGAAAAACAACAATCATGAAGTCCCTTTTGACATTTGTTGCACATTGACCGGGCTCGCTTCCGCCCTCCAGGAGTTTTTCGGTCACTGCACACACAAGTCTTTCTCTTTTCCATCTGGAATGGAACGTATCCCTTTAGCTTCAGGGACTTCATCGCTTACTTGTGGGGTACAATATTCCTCACAAAGTGCTTCATTTGCTAATGTGGCGAATTTGTATCTAGCCATCACATTTACAGTCAGAATGAGCTTTGTACAAAATGTACGCATTCAGCATCATTCTTGAGAGAATATTGAAAGTTACTTTCTTCCAATACTTCAGTCCTCCTCTCATCCAGATAACAGTACAACATCATGTCATTCTGATCTATCCCACCCATGTGTTTGTTGTAATCCAGAACACTTCTTGGCTTCCTAACAGTTTGAGGAGCATCTCCACCTTCATGTTGACCACGTCTCCGCAGTGGCACTTCTCCAGTCTCTGCCTTGTTCAAAGTGGACAGTAGTAGAACAGCATTCTTTTGAGACTTCTTTTCCCTAAAGGCAGTGGCAAGAGTTTCTCCTTGTCTGAAGTTAATTATGTCTCCAGGGTTCATCTTCACTTTCAGTCCTTTTGGTATTCCTTTCCTATTGCGTCTCAGCATCCCAGTGAGGTGTGTCTGGTTGTCTCTCATCTCTTTGACAAGAGGCATGCTTGAAAAAAAAATTATCAACAAACAGATGGTATCCTATATTCAGATAGTTGCCCATTCTGGGCAGTATCTTCACAACTCTATGGGCTAATCCACCATTAGCTGCTTGTTGATCATCAGTGATATTATCACGCTTGCCTCTATAGACAAAGAAACCGAGAATGGATGCTGAATGAAAATCACATAACATAAAAAGCTGTATTCCCCAATTATGATGATGCTTATTTGGGAGATACTGGATTAGCTGTGTTCTGTTTTTAGTACCAGTCAAAGTCTCATCTATGCAGATCTCTCTCTGAGGGATGTAATAATGTTGGAACATGGTATTTGCATGTTCAACGAGAGGACTGAATCTTCCACAAGGATCATAATTGGGCTCCCCAGGATTGGCTAAACTAATATTATTCATCATGTGAAAGAATTTGAGAATAAGCTCAAACCTGTCCCTACTCATTAGCTCTGCGAACCAAGGTGTTCTTTGGGATGGGTCAGTTGACCAGTACGACTTTATCGTAGGCTTTTGAACCAAACCCATGTTGAGAATTATGGCTATGAAGGCCCTAATTTCATTCACAGTAACCTCAACCCAACTGTGAGCCACAGACCTTCTCTTGAGGACTGCACTATCTAGAAACTGCCTGGCATGTCTGTTTGTTTCTTTCACAAACAATGTAATAAGATTTAGTGTGAGAAACAACTCCAATTACATAATAGGTGGGCTATCATCTGGTGGCATGTGTTTTGGTCCGGACATCTCCATGAATGGATATGGATAAACACGATCCTCTTCAGATCCAATACACTTAAACTATGGGGACACAAGGTCTGAATCTTCATCTGCACTTTCAGTATCACCACTCATTATCTGACAGTCCTGAACTGCCAAAATCGCTACTGTCAGAGCTAATTGATGCTAACACATCTTTGGGTTCAAAGCTGGCCATTTAAAAACAATCAAAAATCAACTAAACACTGGGTTACTGCGCTAAGAAATCACAAAATAATATCCAGTTGGTTGAATTGCATTCAGCAAGCGGCCATTTGCAAACTCGAATGGCTGGGGATTACAAGGGAGCACTTGATTGGTCTGTACTATTAAAAGCAAACCAATCAAAGTAGTTCTTACAACAGGACCGAAATCTCGGCCGGTTGGGTTTCTGGCTAGTGACGCGTCGTAAAGTCATGGCCGAAATTTCGGCCCCTCCGTCCTGAGAGGGTTAAGACTGATTGGCCATACCATAATGGACACACTACCAGACTTCATCGATGAAACCACTAACAGACACCCAGTCCCATGGGAACATTGACAAACCTCCAACATCATCTCCACTACACCCACCATCTGTTGGCCTGTAAATCCTATTGTGACCAACTCGCCCCAAGCCCTCCTATCCCATGTGGCTCCATTCATGTTCTTCCCATATTAATTTAATTTGTTTCTACCTTTCTCTGTCTTCCTCTGTTGCTTCTGTGCTGTGGATCCCAGACTTAAGGCCTTTCTAGTTTATAGAGTTCCCAGGTTTCCTCAGTGCATGTCCTGTTCTAGTTATACTGTTCCCAGGTTTCCTCAGTGTATGTCCTGTTGTTATACTGTTCCCAGGTTTCCTCAGTGTATGTCCTGTTCTAGTTATACTGTTCCTAGGTTTCCTCAGTGTATGTCCTGTTCTAGTTATACTGTTCCTAGGTTTCCTCAGTGTATGTCCTGTTCTAGTTATACTGTTCCTAGGTTTCCTCAGTGTATGTCCTGTTGTTATACTGTTCTCAGGTTTCCTCAGTGTATGTCCTGTTCTAGTTATACTGTTGCTAGATTTCCTCAGTGTATGTCCTGTTGTTATACTGTTCCCAGGTTTCCTCAGTGTATGTCCTGTTGTTATACTGTTCCCAGGTTTCCTCAGTGTATGTCCTGTTGTTATACTGTTCCCATGTTTCCTCAGTGTATGTCCTGTTCTAGTTATACTGTTCCCAAGTTTCCTCAGTGTATGTCCTGTAGTTATACTGTTCCCAGGTTTCCTCAGTGTATGTCCTGTTCTAGTTATACTGTTCCAGTTTCCTCAGTGTAATGTCCTGTTGTTATACTGTTCCCAGGTTTCCTCAGTGTATGTCCTGTTCTAGTTATACTGTTCCCAAGTTTCCTCAGTGTATGTCCTGTTGTTATACTGTTCCCAAGTTTCCTCAGTGTATGTCCTGTTCTAGTTATACTGTTCCCAGTTTCCTCAGTGTATGTCCTGTTGTTATACTGTTCCCAGGTTTCCTCAGTGTATGTCCTGTTCTAGTTATACTGTTCCCAAGTTTCCTCAGTGTATGTCCTGTTGTTATACTGGTCCCAGGTTTCCTCAGTGTATTGTCCTGTTCTAGTTATACTGTTCCCAAGTTTCCTCAGTGTATGTCCTGTAGTTATACTGTTCCCAGGTTTCCTCAGTGTATGTCCTGTTCTAGTTATACTGTTCCCAGGTTTCCTCAGGTGTATGTCCTGTTCTAGTTATAGCTGTTCCTAGGGTGTTCCTCAGTGATAAGTCCTGTAGTTTATACTGTTCCAGGTTTTCCTCAGTGTATGTCCTGTTGTTATACTGGTCCCAGGTTTCCTCAGTGTATGTCCCTGTTGTATACCGTGTTCCCAGGTTTCCTCAGTGTATGCTCACTGTTTCTAGTTAGAACTGTTCCCAGGTTCCCTTCAGTGATAGTCCTGTAATTTATACTGTTCCCAGGTTTCCTCGTGTAATGTCCTGTTCAGTTATACTGTTCCCAGGTTTCCTCAGTGTAGGTCCCTGTTCTAGTTATACTGTTCCTCAGGTTCCTCAGTGTATGTCCTGTAGTTATACTGTTCCCAGGTTTCTCAGTGTACGTGTCCTGTTGTGAATACTGTTCCCAGGTTTCCTCAGTGTATGTCCCTGTTGTTATACTGTTCCCAGGTTTCCTCAGTGTATGTCCTGTTCCTAGTTATACTGTTCCCAAGTTTCCTCAGTGTATGTCCTGTTCTAGTTATACTGTTCCCAGGTTTCCTCAGTGTATGTCCTGTTCTAGTTATACTGTTCCTAGGTTTCCTCAGTGTATGTCCTGTTGTTATACTGTTCTCAGGTTTCCTCAGTGTATGTCCTGTTCTAGTTATACTGTTCCCAAGTTTCCTCAGTGTATGTCCTGTTCTAGTTATACTGTTTCCCAGGTTTCCTCAGTGTATGTCCTGTTCTAGTTATACTGTTCCCAGGTTTCCTCAGTGTATGTCCTCTTGTTCTATTAGTTATACTGTTCCCAGGTTTCCTCAGTGTATGTCCTGTTCTAGTTATACTGTTCCCAGGTTTCCTCAGTGTATGTCCTGTTCTAGTTATACTGTTCCCAGGTTTCCTCAGTGTATGTCCTGTCTAGTTATACTGTTCCCAAGTTTCCTCAGTGTATGTCCTGTTCTAGTTATACTGTTCCCAAGTTTCCTCAGTGTATGTCCTGTTCTAGTTATACTGTTCCCAGGTTTCCTCAGTGTATGTCCTGTTCTAGTTATACTGTTCCCAAGTTTCCTCAGTGTATGTCCTGTTGTTATACTGTTCCCAAGTTTCCTCAGTGTATGTCCTGTTCTAGTTATACTGTTCCCAGGTTTCCTCAGTGTATGTCCTGTTGTTATACTGTTCCCAGGTTTCCTCAGTGTATGTCCTGTTCTAGTTATACTGTTCCCAAGTTTCCTCAGTGTATGTCCTGTTGTTATACTGTTCCCAGGTTTCCTCAGTGTATGTCCTGTTCTAGTTATACTGTTCCCAGGTTTCCTCAGTGTATGTCCTGTAGTTATACTGTTCCCAGGTTTCCTCAGTGTATGTCCTGTTCTAGTTATACTGTTCCCAGGTTTCCTCAGTGTATGTCCTGTTCTAGTTATACTGTTCCTAGGTTTCCTCAGTGTATGTCCTGTAGTTATACTGTTCCCAGGTTTCCTCAGTGTATGTCCTGTTGTTATACTGTTCCCAGGTTTCCTCAGTGTATGTCCTGTTGTTATACTGTTCCCAGGTTTCCTCAGTGTATGTCCTGTTCTAGTTATACTGTTCCCAAGTTTCCTCAGTGTATGTCCTGTTCTAGTTATACTGTTCCCAGGTTTCCTCAGTGTATGTCCTGTTCTAGTTATACTGTTCCCAAGTTTCCTCAGTGTATGTCCTGTTCTAGTTATACTGTTCCCAGGTTTCCTCAGTGTATGTCCTGTTCTAGTTATACTGTTCCCAGGTTTCCTCAGTGTATGTCCTGTTAGTTATACTGTTCCCCAGGTTTCCTCAGTGTATGTCCTGTTCTAGTTATACTGTTCCCAGGTTTCCTCAGTGTATGTCCTGTTCTAGTTATACTGTTCCCAAGTTTCCTCAGTGTATGTCCTGTTAGTTATACTTTTCCCAGGTTCCTCAGTGTATGTCCTGTTCTAGTTATACTGTTCCCAGGTTTCCTCAGTGTATGTCCTGTTCTAGTTATACTGTTCCCTAGGTTTCCTCAGTGTATGTCCTGTTAGTTATACTGTTCCCAAGGTTCCTCAGTGTATGTCCTGTTCTAGTTATACTGTTCCAAGTTTCCTCAGTGTATGTCCTGTTCTAGTTATACTGTTTCCCAAGTTTCCTCAGTGTATGTCCTGTTCTAGTTATACTGTTCCCAGGTTTCCTCAGTGTATGTCCTGTTGTTATACTGTTCCCAGGTTTCCTCAGTGTATGTCCTGTTGTTATACTGTTCCCAGGTTTCCTCAGTGTATGTCCTGTTCTAGTTATACTGTTCCCAGGTTTCCTCAGTATATGTCCTGTTCTAGTTATACTGTTCCCAGGTTTCCTCAGTGTATGTCCTGTTCTAGTTGATAACTGTTCCCAAGTTTCCTCAGTGTATGTCCTGTTCTAGTTATACTGTTCCCAGGTTTCCTCAGTGTATGTCCTGTTCTAGTTATACTGTTCCCAGGTTTCCTCAGTGTATGTCCTGTTCTAGTTATACTGTTCCCAAGTTTCCTCAGTGTATGTCCTGTTCTAGTTATACTGTTCCCAAGTTTCCTCAGTGTATGTCCTGTTCTAGTTATACTGTTCCCAGGTTTCCTCAGTGTATGTCCTGTTGTTATACTGTTCCCAGGTTTCCTCAGTGTATGTCCTGTTCTAGTTATACTGTTCCCAGGTTTCCTCAGTGTATGTCCTGTTCTAGTTATACTGTTCCCAAGTTTCCTCAGTGTATGTCCTGTTGTTATACTGTTCCCAGGTTTCCTCAGTGTATGTCCTGTTCTAGTTATACTGTTCCCAAGTTTCCTCAGTGTATGTCCTGTTGTTATACTGTTCCCAGGTTTCCTCAGTGTATGTCCTGTTCTAGTTATACTGTTCCCAAGTTTCCTCAGTGTATGTCCTGTAGTTATACTGTTCCCAGGTTTCCTCAGTGTATGTCCTGTTCTAGTTATACTGTTCCCAGGTTTCCTCAGTGTATGTCCTGTTCTAGTTATACTGTTCCTAGGTTTCCTCAGTGTATGTCCTGTTAGTTATACTGTTCCCAGGTTTCCTCAGTGTATGTCCTGTTGTTATACTGTTCCCAGGTTTCCTCAGTGTATGTCCTGTTCTAGTTATACTGTTCCCAGGTTTCCTCAGTGTATGTCCTGTTCTAGTTATACTGTTCCCAGGTTTCCTCAGTGTATGTCCTGTAGTTATACTGTTCCCAGGTTTCCTCAGTGTATGTCCTGTTGTTATACTGTTCCCAGGTTTCCTCAGTGTATGTCCTGTAGTTATACTGTTCCCAGGTTTCCTCAGTGTATGTCCTGTTCTAGTTATACTGTTCCCAGGTTTCCTCAGTGTATGTCCTGTTCTAGTTATACTGTTCCCAGGTTTCCTCAGTGTATGTCCTGTAGTTATACTGTTCCCAGGTTTCCTCAGTGTATGTCCTGTTGTTATACTGTTCCCAGGTTTCCTCAGTGTATGTCCTGTTGTTATACTGTTCCCAGGTTTCCTCAGTGTATGTCCTGTTGTTATACTGTTCCCAGGTTTCCTCAGTGTATGTCCTGTTGTTATACTGTTCCCAGGTTTCCTCAGTGTATGTCCTGTTCTAGTTATACTGTTCCCAAGTTTCCTCAGTGTATGTCCTGTTGTTATACTGTTCCCAGGTTTCCTCAGTGTATATCCTGTTGTTATACTGTTCCCAGGTTTCCTCAGTGTATGTCCTGTTGTTATACTGTTCCCAGGTTTCCTCAGTGTATGTCCTGTTCTAGTTATACTGTTCCCAGTTTCCTCAGTGTATGTCCTGTTTGTTATACTGTTCCCAGGTTTCCTCAGTGTATGTCCTGTGTTATACTGTTCCCAGGTTTCCTCAGTGTATATCCTGTTGTTATACTGTTCCCAGGTTTCCTCAGTGTATGTCCTGTTGTTATACTGTTCCCAGGTTTCCTCAGTGTATGTCCTGTTTAGTTATACTGTTCCCAGTTTCCTCAGTGTATGTCCTGTTCTAGTTATACTGTTCCAAGTTTCCTCAGTGTATGTCCTGTAGTTATACTGTTCCCGAGGTTTCCTCAGTGTATGTCCTGTTCTAGTTATACTGTTCCCAGGTTTCCTCAGTGTATGTCCTGTAGTTATACTGTTCCCAGGTTTCCTCAGTGTATGTCCTGTTGTTATACTGTTCCCAGGTTTCCTCAGTGTATGTCCTGTAGTTATACTGTTCCCAGGTTTCCTCAGTGTATATCCTGTTGTTATACTGTTCCCAGGTTTCCTCAGTGTATGTCCTGTTGTTATACTGTTCCCAGGTTTCCTCAGTGTATGTCCTGTTCTAGTTATACTGTTCCCAAGTTTCCTCAGTGTATGTCCTGTTGTTATACTGTTCCCAGGTTTCCTCAGTGTATGTCCTGTTCTAGTTATACTGTTCCCAGGTTTCCTCAGTGTATGTCCTGTAGTTATACTGTTCCCAGCTTTCCTCAGTGTATGTCCTGTTCTAGTTATACTGTTCCCAGGTTTCCTCAGTGTATGTCCTGTTCTAGTTATACTGTTCCTAGGTTTCCTCAGTGTATGTCCTGTAGTTATACTGTTCCCAGGTTTCCTCAGTGTATGTCCTGTTGTTATACTGTTCCCAGGTTTCCTCAGTGTATGTCCTGTTGTTATACTGTTCCCAGGTTTCCTCAGTGTATGTCCTGTTCTAGTTATACTGTTCCCAGGTTTCCTCAGTGTATGTCCTGTTGTTATACTGTTCCCAGGTTTCCTCAGTGTATGTCCTGTTAGTTATACTGTTCCCAGGTTTCCTCAGTGTATGTCCTGTAGTTATACTGTTCCCAGGTTTCCTCAGTGTATGTCCTGTTCTAGTTATACTGTTCCCAGGTTTCCTCAGTGTATGTCCTGTTCTAGTTATACTGTTCCCAGGTTTCCTCAGTGTATGTCCTGTTCTAGTTATACTGTTCCCAGGTTTCCTCAGTGTATGTCCTGTTGTTATACTGTTCCCAGGTTTCCTCAGTGTATGTCCTGTTAGTTATACTGTTCCCAGGTTTCCTCAGTGTATGTCCTGTTGTTATACTGTTCCCAGGTTTCCTCAGTGTATGTCCTGTTGTTATACTGTTCCAGGTTTCCTCAGTGTATGTCCTGTTCTAGTTATACTGTTCCCAAGTTTCCTCAGTGTATGTCCTGTTAGTTATACTGTTCCCAGGTTTCCTCAGTGTATGTCCTGTCTAGTTATACTGTTCCCAGGTTTCCTCAGTGTAGTCCTGTTTAGTTATACTGTTCCAGGTTTTCCTCAGTGTATGTCCTGTTAGTTATACTGTTCCCAGGTTTCCTCAGTGTATGTCCTGTTAGTTATACTGTTCCCAGGTTTCCTCAGTGTATGTCCTGTTCTAGTTATACTGTTCCCAAGGTTTCCTCAGTGTATGTCCTGTTAGTTATACTGTTCCCTAGGTTTCCTCAGTGTATGTCCTGTTGTTATAACTGTTCCCAGGTTTCCTCAGTGTATGTCCTGTTAGTTATACTGTTCCCAGGTTTCCTCAGTGTATGTCCTGTTGTTATACTGTTCCCAGGTTTCCTCAGTGTATGTCCTGTTGTTATACTGTTCCCAGGTTCCTCAGTGTATGTCCTGTCTAGTTATACTGTTCCCAGGTTTCCTCAGTGTATGTCCTGTTCTAGTTATACTGTTCCCAGTTTCCTCAGTGTATGTCCTGTTTGTTATACTGGTTCCCAGGTTTCCTCAGTGTATGTCCTGTTAGTTATACTGTTCCCAGTTTCCTCAGTGTATGCTCCTTTCTAGTATACTGTTTCCCAAGGTTTCCTCAGTGTATGTCCTGTTGTAGTTATACTGTTCCCAGGTTTCCTCAGTGTATATCCTGTTGTTATACTGTTCCCAGGTTTCCTCAGTGTATGTCCTGTTGTTATACTGTTCCCAGGTTTCCTCAGTGTATGTCCTGTTAGTTATACTGTTCCAGGTTTCCTCAGTGTATGTCCTGTTGGTTATACTGTTCCCAGGTTTCCTCAGTGTATGTCCTGTTCTAGTTATACTGTTCCCAGTTTCCTCAGTGTATGTCCTGTTCTAGTTATACTGTTCCAAGGTTTCCTCAGTGTATGTCCTGTAGTTATACTGTTCCCAAGTTTCCTCAGTGTATGTCCTGTTGTTATACTGTTCCCAGGTTTCCTCAGTGTATGTCCTGTTCTAGTTATACTGTTCCCAGGTTTCCTCAGTGTATGTCCTGTTCTAGTTATACTGTTCCCAGGTTTCCTCAGTGTATGTCCTGTTCTAGTTATACTGTTCCCAGGTTTCCTCAGTGTATGTCCTGTTGTTATACTGTTCCCAGGTTTCCTCAGTGTATGTCCTGTTCTAGTTATACTGTTCCCAGGTTTCCTCAGTGTATGTCCTGTTGTTATACTGTTCCCAGGTTTCCTCAGTGTATGTCCTGTTCTAGTTATACTGTTCCCAGGTTTCCTCAGTGTATGTCCTGTTCTAGTTATACTGTTCCCAGGTTTCCTCAGTGTATGTCCTGTGTTTACTGTTCCCAGGTTTCCTCAGTGTATGTCCTGTACTGTTCCCAGGTTTCCTCAGTGTATGTCCTGTTCTAGTTATACTGTTCCTAGGTTTCCTCAGTGTATGTCCTGTAGTTATACTGTTCCCAGGTTTCCTCAGTGTATGTCCTGTTGTTATACTGTTCCCAGGTTTCCTCAGTGTATGTCCTGTTGTTATACTGTTCCCAGGTTTCCTCAGTGTATGTCCTGTTAGTTATACTGTTCCTAGGTTTCCTCAGTGTATGTCCTGTTGTTATACTGTTCCCAGGTTTCCTCAGTGTATGTCCTGTTCTAGTTATACTGTTCCCAGGTTTCCTCAGTGTATGTCCTGTGTTATACTGTTCCCAGGTTTCCTCAGTGTATGTCCTGTTCTAGTTATACTGTTCCAGTTTCCTCAGTGTATGTCCTGTTCTAGTTATACTGTTCCCAAGTTTCCTCAGTGTATGTCCTGTAGTTATACTGTTCCCAAGTTTCCTCAGTGTATGTCCTGTTCTAGTTATACTGTTCCCAGGTTTCCTCAGTGTATGTCCTGTTCTAGTTATACTGTTCCCAGGTTTCCTCAGTGTATGTCCTGTTGTTATACTGTTCCCAGGTTTCCTCAGTGTATGTCCTGTTCTGTTATACTGTTCCCAGTTTCCTCAGTGTATGTCCTGTTTTACTGTTCCCAGGTTCCTCAGTGTATGTCCTGTTTAGTTATACTGTTCCCAGTTTCCTCAGTGTATGTCCTGTAGTTATACTGTTCCCAGGTTTCCTCAGTGTATGTCCTGTTTAGTTATACTGTCCGGTTTCCTCAGTGTATGTCCTGTTCTAGTTATACTGTTCCCAGGTTTCCTCAGTGTATGTCCTTAGTTATACTGTTCCCAGGTTTCCTCAGTGTATGTCCTGTTGTTATACTGTTCCCAGGTTTCCTCAGTGTATGTCCTGTTGTTTATACTGTTCCCAAGGTTCTCCTCAGTGTATGTCCTGTTCTAGTTATACTGTTCCCAGGTTTCCTCAGTGTATGTCCTGTTGTTATACTGTTCCCAGGTTTCCTCAGTGTATGTCCTGTCTAGTTATACTGTTCCCAAGTTTCCTCAGTGTATGTCCTGTTAGTTATACTGTTCCCAGTTTCCTCAGTGTATGTCCTGTTCTAGTTATACTGTTCCCAGGTTTCCTCAGTGTTATTGTTCTAGTTATACTGTTCCCAGTTCCCAGTGTTGTCTGTCTGTTTATCAGTTTAGTCCTTAGTTATACTGTTCCCAGTTTCCTCAGTGTATGTCCTGTTAGTTATACTGTTCCAGGTTTCCTCAGTGTATGTCCTTTGTTATACTGTTCCCAGTTTCCTCAGTGTATGTCCTGTTGTTATACTGTTCCAGTTTCCTCAGTGTATGTCCTGTTGTTATACTGTTCCAGGTTTCCTCAGTGTATGTCCTGTTTAGTTATACTGTTCCCAGGTTTCCTCAGTGTATGTCCTGTTTGTTATACTGTTCCCAGGTTTCCTCAGTGTATGTCCTGTTCTAGTTATACTGTTCCAGTTTCCTCAGTGTATGTCCTGTTGTTATACTGTTCCCAGGTTTCCTCAGTGTATGTCCTGTTTGTTATACTGTTCCAGGTTTCCTCAGTGTATGTCCTGTTTAGTTATACTGTTCCCAGGTTTCCTCAGTGTATGTCTGTTCTAGTTATACTGTTCCAGGTTTCCTCAGTGTATGTCCTGTTTAGTTATACTGTTCCCAGGTTTCCTCAGTGTATGTCCTGTTCTGTTATACTGTTCCAGGTTTCCTCAGTGTATGTCCTGTCTAGTTATACTGTTCCCAGGTTTCCTCAGTGTATGTCCTGTTCTAGTTATACTGTTCCCAGGTTTCCTCAGTGTATGTCCTGTTCTAGTTATACTGTTCCCAGGTTTCCTCAGTGTATGTCCTGTTCTAGTTATACTGTTCCCAGGTTTCCTCAGTGTATGTCCTGTAGTTATACTGTTCCCAGGTTCCTCAGTGTATGTCCTGTCTAGTTATACTGTTCCCAGGTTTCCTCAGTGTATGTCCTGTTCTAGTTATACTGTTCCCAGGTTTCCTCAGTGTATGTCCTGTTTAGTTATACTGTTCCCAAGTTTCCTCAGTGTATGTCCTGTTCTAGTTATACTGTTCCCAGGTTTCCTCAGTGTATGTCCTGTTGTTATACTGTTCCCAGGTTTCCTCAGTGTATGTCCTGTTGTTATACTGTTCCCAGGTTTCCTCAGTGTATGTCCTGTTTGTTATACTGTTCCCAGGTTTCCTCAGTGTATGTCCTGTTCTAGTTATACTGTTCCCAGGTTTCCTCAGTGTATGTCCTGTTCTAGTTATACTGTTCCAGGTTTCCTCAGTGTATGTCCTGTTCTAGTTATACTGTTCCCAGGTTTCCTCAGTGTATGTCCTGTTAGTTATACTGTTCCCAGGTTTCCCAGTGTATGTCCTGTTCTAGTTATACTGTTCCCAGGTTTCCTCAGTGTATGTCCTGTTGTTATACTGTTCCCAGTTTCCTCAGTGTATGTCCTGTTCTAGTTATACTGTTCCCAAGTTTCCTCAGTGTATGTCCTGTTCTAGTTATACTGTTCCCAGGTTTCCTCAGTGTATGTCCTGTTCTAGTTATATTGTTCCCAAGTTTCCTCAGTGTATGTTCCTGTTCTAGTTATAATGTTCCCAGTTTCCTCAGTGTATGTCCTGTTGGTATACAGTTCCCAATTTTCCTCAGTGTATGTCCTGTTTTGTTTACTGTTCCCAGGTTTCCTCAGTGTATGTCTGTTCTAGTTATACTGTTTCCAGGTTTCCTCAGTTATGTCCTATTCTAATTATACAGTTCCCAGGTTTCCTCAGTGTATGTCCTATTCTAATTATACAGTTCCCAGGTTTCCTCAGTGTATGTCCTATTCTAATTATACAGTTCCCAGGTTTCCTCAGTGTATGTCCTATTCAAATTATACAGTTCCCAGGTTTCCTCAGTGTATGTCCTATTCTAATTATACAGTTCCCAGGTTTTCTCAGTGTATGTCCTATTTGATGCCAGCATTTTTTCACCACCTTTGCAGCATGTGAATGCTGGAAGAATTTACCCTAGAGATGCATACAAAACCATACTGGAAGGCATAGTTGATGACAAGTGAGCAAGAGGTAGACAAGATACAAATGGGAAGATAACATCAATAGATGGACGAACATCAGACAGAATATAAAATCAAGGCGAGAGACAGACAAGTGTTGGAGATCCATTGCAGCCAACCTACATTGTGGAGACGGCACCTGATTGATTGATTGATTGATTGATTTTCTAAACCTTGACATCCACTATGTTCTCTAAACATTTACACCCACACTGTTTTCTAAACATTTACACCCACATTGTTTTCTTAACATTTACACCCACACTGTTTTCTGAACATTTACACCCACACTGTTTTCTGAACATTTATACCCACACTGTTTTCTGAACATTTATACCCACACTGTTTTCTGAACATTTATACCCACACTGTTTTCTGAACATTTATACCCAAGCTGTTTTCTAAACATTTATATCCATGCTGTTTTCTAATCATTTATACAAATGCTGTTTTCTAAACATTTACGCCCACACTGTTTTCTACACATTTACACCCACGCTGTTTTTGAAACATTTACACCCACACTGTTTTCTAAACATAGACATCTGCACTGTTTCTCCAGTTTGTTTCCAACAATGCCCCGCCACAATTTGCACAAGATTGCCCCGCTGGTGAAGTCACTTTGTGAGAAACATGGCGTCTCATACCAGGTGAAGCACCTGAGCACAGCATTTGCTGACATTGTTAGGTAAGTTGTTATATCCTAGATGACATTGTTAGGCAAGTTGTTATATCATAGATGACATTGTTAAGTAAGTTGTTATATCATAGATGACATTGTTAGGTAAGTTGTTATATCCTAGATGACATTGTTAGGCAAGTTGTTATATCATAGATGACATTGTTAGGTAAGTTGTTATATCCTAGATGACATTGTTAGGTAAGTTGTTATATCCTAGATGACATTACTATTAGGTAAGTTGTTATATCCTAGATGACACTGTTAGGTTAGTTGTTATATCCTAGATGACACTGTTAGGTTAGTTGTTATATCCTAGATGATATTGTTAGGTAAGTTGTTATATTTTAGATGACACTGTTAGGTAAGTTGTTATACCCTAGATGACACTGTTAGGTAAGTTGTTATACCCTAGATGACACTGTTAGGTAAGTTGTTATACCCTAGATGACACTGTTAGGTTAGTTGTTATATCCTAGATGACACTGTTAGGTAAGTTGTTATACCCTAGATGACATTGTTAGGTAAAGTTGTTATATCCTAGATGACATTATTAGGTAAGTTGTTATATCCTAGATGACACTGTTAGGTAAGTTGTTATACCCTAGATGACATTGTTAGGTAAGTTGTTATATCCTAGATGACATTATTAGGTAAGTTGTTATATCCTAGATGACACTGTTAGGTTAGTTGTTATATCCTAGATGACATTGATTAGGTAAGTTGTTATATCCTAGATGACTATTATTAGGTAAGTTGTTATATCTTAGATGACATCTGTTAGGTAAGTTGTTATACCCTAGATGACACTTGTTAGGTAAGTTGTTATATCCTAGATGACACTGTTAGGTAAGTTGTTATACCCTAGATGACACTGTTAGGTTAGTTGTTATATCCTAGATGACACTGTTAGGTAAGTTGTTATATCCTAGATGACATTGTTAGGTTAGTTGTTATATCCTAGATGACACTGTTAGGTTAGTTGTTATATCCTAGATGACATTATTAGGTAAGTTGTTATACCCTAGATGACACTGTTAGGTTAGTTGTTATATCCTAGATGACATTGTTAGGTTAGTTGTTATACCCTAGATGACACTGTTAGGTAAGTTGTTATATCCTAGATGACACTGTTAGGTTAGTTGTTATACCCTAGATGACACTGTTAGGTAAGTTGTTATATCCTAGATGACATTGTTAGGTTAGTTGTTATATCCTAGATGACATTGTTAGGTTAGTTGTTATATCCTAGATGACACTGTTAGGTTAGTTGTTATATCCTAGATGACACTGTTAGGTTAGTTGTTATATCCTAGATGACACTGTTAGGTTAGTTGTTATATCCTAGATGACACTGTTAGGTTAATTGTTATATCCTAGATGACATTGTTAGGTTAGTTTTTATATATTAGATGACATTGTTAGGTTAGTTGTTATATCCTAGATGACACTGTTAGGTTAGTTGTTATATCCTAGATGACACTGTTAGGTAAGTTGTTATACCCTAGATGACACTGTTAGGTTAGTTGTTATATCCTAGATGACACTGTTAGGTTAGTTGTTATATCCTAGATGAAACTGTTAGGTTAGTTGTTATATCCTAGATGACATTGTTAGGTTAGTTGTTATATCCTAGATGACATTGTTAGGTTAGTTGTTATATCCTAGATGACATTGTTAGGTTAGTTGTTTTATCCTAGATGACATTATTAGGTAAGTTGTTATATCCTAGATGACACTGTTAGGTTAGTTGTTATATCCTAGATGACATTGTTAGGTAAGTTGTTATATCCTAGATGACATTGTTAGGTTAGTTGTTATATCCTAGATGACATTGTTAGGTTAGTTGTTATATCCTAGATGACATTATTAGGTAAGTTGTTATACCCTAGATGACACTGTTAGGTTAGTTGTTATATCCTAGATGACACTATTAGGTAAGTTGTTATATCCTAGATGACACTGTTAGGTTAGTTGTTATACCCTAGATGACACTGTTAGGTAAGTTGTTATATCCTAGATGACACTGTTAGGTTAGTTGTTATACCCTAGATGACACTGTTAAGTAAGTTGTTATATCCTAGATGACATTATTAGGTTAGTTGTTATATCCTAGATGACATTGTTAGGTTAGTTGTTATATCCTAGATGACACTGTTAGGTTAGTTGTTATATCCTAGATGACACTGTTAGGTTAGTTGTTATATCCTAGATGACACTGTTAGGTTAGTTGTTATATCCTAGATGACACTGTTAGGTTAATTGTTATATCCTAGATGACATTGTTAGGTTAGTTGTTATATATTAGATGCCATTGTTAGGTTAGTTGTTATATCCTAGATGACACTGTTAGGTTAGTTGTTATATCCTAGATGACACTGTTAGGTAAGTTGTTATACCCTAGATGACACTGTTAGGTTAGTTGTTATATCCTAGATGACACTGTTAGGTTAGTTGTTATATCCTAGATGAAACTGTTAGGTTAGTTGTTATATCCTAGATGACATTGTTAGGTTAGTTGTTATATCCTAGATGACATTGTTAGGTTAGTTGTTATATCCTAGATGACACTGTTAGGTTAGTTGTTATATCCTAGATGACACTGTTAGGTTAGTTGTTATATCCTAGATGACACTGTTAGGTTAGTTGTTATATTATTGTAGAGAAAGACATTGACCATGTGATTGTAAATGACCCCAGCGTAACACCCAGATACTTATCTCTATCTCACAGGTCCCTCAAGCACTCCGGAGAGCTGTGGTACTCGACGTATCAGGCCTACCATGCCACCACCTCTTGATGTGTCTTCTTGTTGTCTATGAGGTTTGGAGATCATTGACTGAGCATGTGATGCTGTTGTATTTTGTCAAGGGTAATGTCATCGAGATCATAAACTTGGATATTGAAGCAGAATGAGTGTGGCCATCCGAGTACATGTGCTAATGACTTTCTACTCTCTAGTGTCCATACATGTAGCAGCTCATGACAGATAGGATCATTGTTATTGAAGGATAAGATCGTTACTGAAGGATAAGATCATTGTTATTAAAGGATATAATAGTTGTTATTGAAGGATATGATAGTTGTTATTGAAGGATATGATAGTTGTTATTGAAGGATAAGATCATTGTTGTTGAAGGATGGGATCATTGTTACTGAAGGGTAAGATAGTTATTGAAGCTTAGGATAATTTTTGAAGGATAAAATCATTGTTATTGAAGGATCATGTCATTGTTATTTAAAGATAAGATTGTTAATAAAGGATAGGATCTTTGTTATTGAAGTATAAGATCGTTGTTATTAAACATAGGATAATTTTTGAAGGATAAGATCATTGTTAGTGAAGGATAGGATCATTGTTATTGGAAGATAAGATTGTTAATAAAGGATAGGATCATTGTTACTGAAGGATAAGATAATTGTTATTGAAGCATAGGATAATTTTTGAAAAATAAGATCATGGTTGTTGAAGGATAGGTTCATTGTTATTGAAAGATAAGTTTGTTAATAAAGGATAGGATCATAGTTATTTAAATATATTGTTATTGAATGATAGGATAATTGTTATTGAAGGATAAGATCATTGCTTTGAAGAATAGGATTATTGTTATTGAAGGATGGGATCATTGTTATTGAAGGATAGGATAATTTTTGAGGGACGAAATCGTTATTATTGAAGGATATGATCATTGTTATTGAATGCTGGGATAATTGTTAGTGAAGGATAGGATCTTTGTTATTGAAGGGATAGGATAATTGTTAAGGATAAGATCATTGTTGTTTAGGGATAAGATAATTGTTATTGAAGAACTATTGAAATTGTTAGGGTTACTGTTTTCTATTATTGTATACAATATTATAAACAATGTTTTTCTGTTGTGAATTTGAATGATGAAACAAACAATATATAGCATACCTCGTCAGGTGAAATTTACGCCAGGCAATAAATTGTGCAATATATTGTTTGTGTCTTCATTTCAAATATACAGTATTGTTTATGATAATATCAAGTGTTTGTTGATGGATTTATCTTTTTGATGTTGATAATGCAGTGTTTTCAAATCTTACATGAGCAACCAAAAAAAAACACATTACAAAGTAGATTATCATTGCTAAAAAAGAATTGATTACAATAAGTGGTTTCTATTTCTTGTTCTTTTTCAAAGTTTGTTGTATGTTTCAGTATTGTCATCAAGACATATAAGCAGACTTTTTGCAGCTAGAATTTGTTTGTTTGGTTGTTACATGTTGTGGACTGGCATACAGTTTGCCTTCTTTAGTCACACATTTTTCTTTATTTAATGAAACAATTTTTTTTCTGTACATTTTTGTGAAGAAAGACATGTTTATTCTTTGCTCTTTATGATTGATCTTGTAACAACCGCTTTATGTAGATTGTTGCATGATTTCAAAAGAATGAATGGGAACAGAATGTCTTGTGAAAACCATTCGTAACAAGTTAATGACTGTGTCAGATCTGTATGATCGACCATATGGATGTCAGAGTGCACAATGATTGAAGATTGACAGTAATTCTGAAAACATGTCATACTGAAACTTAGTCAGTTTCAAATCGGAGTCAGATAATGCCTTTAGTATAAGTGCATGTTGTAATTTTGTATGTGGAAATACTTAAAATCTTAATAATTTATTTACAGTAATTGTATTTAAATTGATGTGTGAATGACTCAACGATTCAGATACTAGCTTCCCAATCCAGAAACCCAGGTTCTATTCCCAGTTGCGCAAAGGATTTGTATATATCCAAATGAAAATACACATCTCAGCATCTACACCAAGAGAGGACTGCTGTACGACAAGTAACCTTGATTCTTCAGCCCTTCCAAAATCTTGCCTACAACACGAGTTTTGATACTAGCATTATTAAAATAAAGAATTGGAGGCACTTAGTTTGCAGCATTGTTTTATGGTTGTTAATTTTATGTTACTTACGTTATTGTGAAGCTACAACTACTAGCTAGAGAATATTTGAGTACTTAAATCATATTTATTGCTGTTGCAATAAATGGTTCGCTGTGTGTATGTGTAGGAACTATTCTGACTGATTTAGTCAGATGTCGAAAACATGAATACAACATGTGACTTGGTATCTTGATAAAAGATTGACCACGTCAGGAGTCTTGGCAGAATTAAAGTTACTTGTTGTTGTGTAACTTTGCTTGACATTGTTATAATAGAGATGGGTCCTGACTGATCCATCTTGGGGTAATGCTGGGATTCGTGTTCCCCAAATCTCATGGCTCGATTGTTCCATCATGCACCCATGTCCCTTTCTCTTCAGAAGGCTAATACTACTGGCATTGGACTTCAGTTTCCATTGTACAAACCCTTGATCAGGTTCTCTCCTCCATCATGTTTTAACAAACCTTCGGTGAGTTTAAACAGTCAGGTTCTCTCCTCCATCAAATTTTGTATACATGTCTTTATAAATACACAGTTGATGAAATAAGTACACAGTGAGCTGTTGCATTTAATAGCTTATTCTTAAATCTTTTTGGCCAAAGCCCGGCCCACCATTATTCTCCACCTTATTCTTTTCCATTCCTTTGTGGAGGAGAGTGCATCATATCTAGTGATACATCACTCAGGTCAGTGTGTCCTGCATGCATTTACTTACAATTTGTTTCCTCTAGACAGATTCTGTCCAAGGTCATGGACTCTGTCAACCCACGGATAGGTTTTACTTTTCCTAATAATTGTGCCAGGGCAGTTGTCTTACAGCGTACTCTTTACCATTTCCAGCCTCTGGGATTTTTAGTGTGCACAACTTACACCATTGAACCTCCCATTTTATCCACCCATACCAGCAAGGCTAGGTATCCGGTCTCACTACCCGAGATGTCCGGGGGACAAGTAATATCATTAGGTAACCAATGGTTAATAGAATTTGACCTCCATAGCTCCGTCGACGACTGCCAGGAATCAATAAGAAAATTGCACTCATTAACTGAATGATGTAGTCTGGAATCGAACCCACAATGTTCGGAGTGTGAGGCAGACAGCATAACCACTTCACCGCAGACACGCCTTAGATAGTTTTTTAAAGCTGGGTATTTGGGTGGTGGGTGTTGTCTTTTCCGAGAGACAGTCAGGTGGAGTTTTCAACCTAGTGTCGCCTTGTCATATATGCCACACCGACATGGAACTAGAAGTTATAATAAAATAGTAAGCTCATTTTGGTATGATTGAAGTTTTTGTTGAGTTGGTTGTTGTGTAGCATGTCCTTTACATAAAGTCACTCTCAACACAGCACAGCTGAAAAGCTGTCACCTGTGCTCTGTAATCATATTCAGGGTTTCTGTGATGTCCTGTGTTTACTGTTGTCTTGGTCAGCCCCTGCCTCCTGTCTTCCAGGAACCATGCCTTCAGTTACTATTCTTTCTGTGAAGTTTGATGTGGCCGTAGTATTTCCAGTTTTTGTGGTACCTGTTTATGGGTCAGTGCCATGGGCCTCTGTGCTGGGTTGCCCTGGGATTAGATATGTATTCCTTCTATTGGCACACTGTAGGTTTGACAGGTGAGTCCTCAACGATGTCACAAGTCTATGGTCTGTCTTGTTGTTGAATAATACTTTTGAGTTGTCAGTGGTAACACTTTCACATTGGTTTGATTGGTTTACTCAGCCGTGATATTATATTTGGACTACATTTTGGTGTCATTAAGTAAGTGGCTGGTTAGAGAGTTACAGAGTAAGACATAAATTGTAATATCTTCACAAAACACCGCAGTTTTCCATCATCTATTCTTACGTCTACACTTCACAGTCACACTATTTTCAAAACCATGTTTTCACTTCACATTCAACTTCATCATTCGCGAAATGTCTCCCACCAAGGTGGGTTTTCAGTGGACCAAAAAAAGGTGGAAATTGGATGTTGCAGAACTTCCCACCTTGGTTAATTTTCTCCTGAGTTAATAGAGCCGTATGTGGTGCAGCATTGTCATGAAGAAGCAACACGCCTCTAGTCAACAGTCCTGGACGTTTTCTTCGAATTGCATCATGAAGCATCAATAGAATGTCACAGTACAATTTAGAATTCACATTGTCACCTTTCTTCTTGAAATTGGTTAAAAGCAATCCTTGACAATCCCAGAACACCAGCATAACCTTCCCTCCTGATGGCGTAACCTTGAATTTTTGGACACAAGGTGAAGGAGGATGTGTCCATTGCATTGAAGCACGCTTTGATTTGGGCTGGTGGTGATGCACCCTTGATTCGTCCCCAGTAACAATCCTGTTCAGCATGTCTTCTCCTTCATCTTTGTATCGACAGAGATGATGCAAGAATAGGCCAAATTGGTTCATTTTGTGTTCCTCCTTCAATTGTCTGGGTACCCACCTTAAGCACACTTTCTTAAATTTTAGTCGATCATGCATTATGCTGTATGCTGAACCATGTGAGCACCCTATTTGCAGATGCTACAGTCTATCGTTACTCGCCTGTCACCTCTAATCATCTCCTCCATCCGCTGCACAGATGCTTCTGTTGCAATCTCAACAGGATGACCAGATCAGATTTCATCAACAATTTTAGAGCATCCTTGAGGAAATTTTTCTACCCAGCTATGCACCGCTTTACGGGACAAACATTTGTCAGTATAAACAGGAAGCATTTCCTTATGAATGTCCTTTGCAGGCAGTCCTTTTGCCCACAAAAAACGCACAACAGCACTTTGGTTGTACACTCCATAAGTACAGTCGACATTTTGTTTATGCGCTGCACATGCACATGAGACACCTAGCGCCACCTGACGAACTGGAATATAAAGTTCAATGTTGCTGTCACCTAATGACACCTGTAGAAAACACCAACTACATTTACCTACCATCCCACAAAACTGTGTGACTTACTTATTGATTCGCCCTCGTAACATAGAAACAGGTATAAAGGAATGAAGAATAGGTATGTTCCACATGGAATGGCTTGAATAGCTTAAAAAGATGGTCATGTGCATATAAGATTTTCTGCCCAGGGCAATAGAGTGTGGGAGAAAATAAATAGGCTGATTGACTGCTGCTGCAGTGGAAGGTGAGCTAGCTTGTGACAAAGCTGAAGTGGGAAGTTAGCAAAACTCAAGACCCAAATAAGGAGAGGATGATTCAGCAGAGGTAACTCGCTATCTAGAGGGAAACTCTGGCGAACGTTCGATCAGAGGGTCTGTAGGACACTCACTGCCTAGAGGGAAACTCCGGCGAACGTTCGATCAGAGGGTCTGTAGGACACTCACTGCCTAGAGGGAAACTCTGGCGAGCGTTTGATCAGAGGGTCTGTAGGACACTTACTGCCTAGAGGGAAACTCTGGCGAGCGTTTGATCAGAGGGTCTGTAGGACACTCACTGCCTAGAGGGAAACTCCGGCGAACGTTCGATCAGAGAGTCTGTAGGACACTCACTGCCTAGAGGGAAACTCTGGCGAGCGTTTGATCAGAGGGTCTGTAGGACACTCACTGCCTAGAGGGAAACTCTGGCGAGCGTTCAATCAGAGAGTTTGGAAGGCATCTTTCCCCTTTCTAAGGATATGTCCAATTGATCCAAATTGGTCAGTGTTTTATTTTACTTTATTGTTGCAGGAGCATGATGTCTCTACATTCAGGAAGCCAGGAGTGTGAATTGTTTATACACGTTAATGTTGGTATTAAAATTGTTTTCTTCGGATCAAAATCCCAGTCAAATTTTATTTGGAGGTGTTTGCATTTATGAAGATTTACTGTCTCAGGATTGTAGAGTTTTTTTTAAATTCTCGTATTTAGTTACATTTTGTGAATGAAGAATAGTTATTCCGAACAGTATCAGAAATAGTTGGCAAAGGCTGTGGACAGACATGATCATCAATGCCAGACAACATGGATATTACAAAAAAGAAATGTGTGATTGGGTGCGTAAATGTAATTTATTGAAAAACTTTTAAATTTGGCAACATTAAAGATTAAGTACATTATGCAGTTTCTGTAATAAATAGTTAGTACTTAGTTACTTAGTCGACAGATCATCCTCACTGCACATTGAACCATTCAGTCCATAAATGCTCGGATACCCTCAGTAAATCCCACAGCATGTAAAAGCTCATGACACCAGTTCTGTGTTGGTTTATTAATCTTCTTTGGCTTCCTACTTAGTGTTCTTGTTTGGCTACATCTCTTTTAACTTGCTGTTCTCACAGTCTGACCATGGTTGTAGATTCAGTCAAAACTTGGTTCTCGTAAACGACTTACTTCTCGAAGAGCATTCAGTTTATCAGCTTGTCCGTCCTCCACAGTAGCCTTACCTGCAAGCCTGTCAGCCTGCTCATTTCCCCGGACACTCGCATGCCCTGGCATGAAAATGAAACTAATCTTTGCCAGCCGTGACTGCTCCAGAGACAACAACCACTGTCTTCGGACCCACCCCATTTCTATCTTCCAGAGCACACTCATTGAGTCACTAAGGAAACATGCCAGAGTGAAGGCCTGTGTTATTTAATACTTAACAATCTATATGTAGTTGATGTCTAACAATACTTAACTAAAGGAGGCAGTATAATGCTTGCCATCCAGTGTGAATTGACTCAAAACAGTGAATGTACAGTTGCCAAAGACAATGTCCATGACCGTCAGTGCCAGTTTGTGCACATGTGTGTTGTACCAGCGTGGACACCGGCAGCTATTTTTAGAATGTTTGTGACAATAATACTTCACTGTAGTATGCACACCTGCAACCATTTGTAGAATGTTTGTGACAATACTGTGTGGACACCTGCAGTTATTTGTAGAATGTTTGTGACAATAATACTTCAGTACAGTGTGGGAATCTGCAGCTATTTGTAGAGTGTGATAATAATACTTACAGTACAGCATGAACACATTTACAGTTGTTTGTAAAAATGTTTCACAGTGATGATATAGAGTTGACTATTTTGTTCTTTTTGTCTATTCTCTTGTTTCCATTAAAAGTGTGTGTTACTATAATTTATGGTCTTTGTGACAGATAAATGATCCTATTTACATGTCATTAGCTAGTGCGTTTTTATTTAAGTCCCAGAAGACCAAAGCAGCTGTCCATGCAGGAACCAATGACAGTAGCAAAATCAAAGGTATGTTACTTTCACAGTGGCTAAATATAAACATCTTGTGAAAATTTTTAAAAGAGGCAAATGCATTGTCAGATTTCTTAAATATGCACTGACTAAACGGGAAAAGTGCAATCAGATATGCCACATTGGTTGCTACCCTGAAAGAATTCATGCTTATTATCTTCACAGATATTTTGGGCGCCTCATTTTGTGAGACTGAATTAACCCTAAAACCAGTATATTGGCAAGCCTGTGTACTACCCACCCAGGACATTTTTGGCTATTGTATCATCTGTTATTTGTCAAATTGCATTTATTTCTACTGTAGCAGTTGTCTTCTACATCCCTATGTTATTCCCTGAACGTCCAGCCTTTGCCAGGATCTGAATTCCCTGTCTTTGCCAGGCTCTGAATTCTCTGTCTATTATAATCTCTGAATTCCCTGTCTTTGCCAGGCTCTGAATTCTCTGTCTATTATAATCTCTTAATTCCCTGTCTTTGCCAGTATCTTAATTCTCTGTTTACACTAGTTTGAATTCTCTGTCTATGCTAGACTCTGAAATCCCAGTCTACATTAATCCCTGCATTGCCTGTCTATTATATTCTATGAACTCCAAATAAACTTAACAACTAAGTGACCACTAGCAAAATTGGTTGGACAAGAGCAAGGGGGAAAACAGATAAATACCTAGATGACTTGGCAGCATAGCATATTTGAGAGAAGAACACGGAGACTCGGTGATTGTGTGAAATGGTGAATCATGACCACCCATGCCTGTTGGCATGGCACATGATGATGATGATAACAGACCTTAAACATAGGATTGGCTTCACGTGTTGAATGAAGCATTTCATGTATGATGGAAGAAGACAGGCTGTAGCCAGTGTGACAGAAAATGTGACATAGTAGATACTGGTCTAGTGACAATCACAATAAAATTCCTTGAAACCTGCAGGTGATGACTCGTGTTAATCTTGTCATGTCATGTCAAGTTATTCAGTATGAAGATTCCACATGTCATTCCTCCATTCCATACTTATGACCTGCTGACACATTGTTGATATGAAGATAATGTGGTTTCCAGTTGACCTTCACATGTCACTCCTCCAATCCAAACTTGTGTCCTGCCCATAAACTAAACAATTAAAGATAATGTTGTTTGTCCCTTGACTTCTGCAGTTTGCCACTCCTCCATTTCATACATGTAACCTCCTCTATTTCTGCCCCTGACACACATCCCCCCTCTCATTATAGCACAGGCCCTCAGCCAACACATGCCAAGCTGTTTTATCTGGTACTGTCTACAACAGTCCCCTCTCTGTCCCCTCCATGTTATTCAACTCTTGTCTTTAATTATTGTCACACGTCGTTCTTGATGATAATATCAATGTTCTTGATGATCTTTGCTTGATATTGTCGTGTGATGGTCGTTGTCTAGGTAACGATGTTCATGGTGTGTCAATTGAGATATCTAACTGTCTCTTAATCCAACTCACCCCAGAAGTGCACCTTCACCAGTCATGAAACAAGATTGAGTTGGCGCACATAATCATTTATTCCAGAAATAAGACGGACAGACGGAACATGTTTATACATCCAGAAAATAATGTAATCCATAGAATACAAATATCCTCTTCACAATTTAACCAGCACACATCAATGCCTTCTCACGGCCTGCTTCTTATCAAATCCACAAAACAGGTAATCCAGCTACTATCCACGGCTGGAAATCCTACAATACAACCCACACATTGGGTCGGAGCCACTGCTCAACTATATAACCCACTCTGGGTTTTAGGCCCTCACTCCCTATAGAACCCACTCGGGTTCAGGCCTGTCTTCATAACTCGGAGAACAACACAACACGGAGATCTCTAACTCCGCTTCTCCTTAGACTACCGATCAGTTCGGCATCTACACATCAACTGCCCTGAAGTCCCTTGACTTCACACAAAACTACAGTATCTCTCCCCCCATCCCTCCTAGGGGTTTTTTCCTCTACCCTCACTATTTTATTTCTCAGGACTGGCTGTTTTCTCATAGCCAGGTCAGTCACTTTACTGCCTCCCACTCTCACCTCCATTCTTCCTCATGCCCGGTCACTCACCTCAATGTCAATGACCCAGGCTTATGTCATCACCCCCCTCTTAAAAGAAAACTTCGTTTTCAAATATTGGGAGACTAAAACTTACTAAACATGTGACTCAGACATATTGCCTGGGTATCCCTAAGTATGGCTCCACCTCACTTCAGCTACCATCCTAAATACTACATCAAATGCTCGTAGTACCCTCACATAAATAGAAACAACCATCTTTCTATCTTGTGTACCAATGCATGAACTAATACATCACATAATAATAATACATCATAGAAAAGCATTATACTTCTGTAACTCTTTACCTTTCAGGCCTATTCGTTCACCTGCTTCAATATATTCCATTAAAGTAGGCATCTTGTACTTGTGGACACGTTGCTGTCTGTCAGCCAACTATAAATGTGATGACTCTGCTGTTAGTCTTTGTGTCACTTACCTAAGTACACCCGCACTCCCTGTGTACGTCAATTCGTAGTGCTAACATATCACTCTGTACTCACCCAGTCACTCTATAAGCACTAGGTAGTGAGGGGGGAAGTATCACCTATACTCCCTCGTATATATATCTATGACCACAAGTTCATAAAGTCCCTGGAAATATTGTTAAACATACATATAAATACATATACAAACAAATGGATGATAACACTAAGTGATGACTATCCAACGCTAGACTTCACAAGCTGAGTACACGGAGACGATGATCACACAGAAATAAACCACAGTAACACCCACAAGCTTGTGTAGGGACATCCACAGTGCGCGTAATATATAAATATAAATTGACAAAGACCACTAGACAGTAGAAATGACGAAAGATCACAATAAAAACATATATCCGAACACAACAAATATCATATGTAAATATAACGAAAAGAAGAAAGAGAAAAGAAAAATTATAGCGTAACAATATACACAAATCTGACGTGAAACAACTCGGCTCTAGATATTGGTTAGGACTATTCCAATGCCACTGCACGACACGTTAACTCATTAACGTTTTCCTTACAAAAAATATCTTAAGCACCAGAAAGAAAAATAAATTTTTGTGCTGTATCCCGACTCTCGAGAAACACCCCAAAAATCCCCTACACCTGACAAACACCGGACCACATACAAGTAATAGCTTAACAACCGAAAACAATATTTATAAGACAATGAGCAGCAAACAAAATGTCCAACTCGTTGGCCGACAAATATGTGCCTATTAATCCGTCGCCACAAGTTCTTTTTATTCAGTCACTAAAGTTTTTGTTCGATTTAATAGTTATTCGCAAACCGCTGGGAATGTCTACGACACTAGATTCCAAAACGACTTATTGATTCGTTGATTGGTTACTGAATTTCACGTTTAAATCACAAGTTCCAACTGTCGACAAAGCTGAAGATGATAGTGATTATCCAACATGTTCAGCCTTGACACAGTCTGTAACGTTATTTACTTTCTCTGTACGTGGTAACACAAAAGTAATAATCCAAAATGTTCTTTTTAGCTTAGTTGCTGAAATGGTTCTATTTGTATCCTATATGTTGTAGATTCACAAGAGAAAAGACCAAAATGATGGCAGGAAATGTTCAACATTTTAATTTTGTAGTGTCAGTTCTTTCTTTTTTTTTTTGCTACTGTATGCAACTATGTTCGCGGAGATGCCACGTCATCAATCGTTGACAAAATGTTTGCTGATTATAAGGTAATGAACACAAAGGGCTTTTAACAAAGCCGAACATAAAGTCTTGTTTCACACAAAAACAGCTTGTTTATCCAGTTCCACTATGGAACATCTCAGTAACTTTCCACTGTCCCCAGCCTTGACCTTGCCGGACACCTCAAGTCAGTACCTCAGTCTTCTTTGTCACAATAATCCACACTGACTGTCTGTAAAATGACCGGACACTTTTCCGTCATACAAAAAACACTTTCCACCCAACCTCTCAGCCCCGACACGGCTGCTATTTTTAACTTCGTGGAAAATACACTTTACACCATTAACCCTCCCCAACTCTGGCGGTAGGGTTCTTGTTGCCACCCGTCCTATTAACTGCGTCAATAAATCTTGACCAGTCAACTTGCGACAACACAGTGCGTTTCCTCAGCACACACACACACACACTTCTCCCCACACACAGGATGTTGCGACGAAATTGCTCGCTGTCTTCAATCTTTGGTTCAATCCTGTCCTTATCAAACACACACTAGGGCTGACCTCACTTGTTGCAAACCCCTCACTGTCCACGCGACATTTCCTCTGTGCTGTCCGTGACCAAACACCCCTGCTACTGCAATCGACTCTCCCGGTCGATTTGTGCTGCGTTAATTCTCCTGGCGCCCTGCCTCGTCTGTTTACGTGTACTGACCGTCGTTAATTTACCTGTAGTAAACCTGACGTGAACTGACTGCTCGCCTGTGACCTCCGCCGCGCATTTTCCCCGCGCGCTGACAGTTTTTCTTCGATGTGGCGTCTTACACACACAAAAAGAGTTGCTGTTAATCTCTTGACGCAGTACTGTCTAAATTGATGGAACGAAGTCACCCGATAATAACTCCTCTCTCAGCGAAGAGCCCACAGATATCTCCGAATGACAACAATGTCTATAATGCTCTTGACCGTACGTAGCCTTCCAGATACTCCTCACTAAGCGACGAGCGCCCAGATTGTCACACGTCGTTCTTGATGATAATATCAATGTTCTTGATGATCTTTGCTTGATATTGTCGTGTGATGGTCGTTGTCTAGGTAACGATGTTCATGGTGTGTCAATTGAGATATCTAACTGTCTCTTAATCCAACTCACCCCAGAAGTGCACCTTCACCAGTCATGAAACAAGATTGAGTTGGCGCACATAATCATTTATTCCAGAAATAAGACGGACAGACGGAACATGTTTATACATCCAGAAAATAATGTAACCCATAGAATATAAATATCCTCCTCACAATTTAACCAGCACACATCAATGCCATCTCACGGCCTGCTTCTTATCAAATCCACAAAACAGGTAATCCAGCTACTATCCACGGCTGGAAATCCTACAATACAACCCACACATTGGGTCGGAGCCACTGCTCAACTATATAACCCACTCTGGGTTTTAGGCCCTCACTCCCTATAGAACCCACTCTGGTTCAGGCCTGTCTTCATAACTCGGAGAACAACACAACACGGAGATCTCTAACTCCGCTTCTCCTTAGACTACCGATCAGTTCGGCATCTACACATCAACTGCCCTGAAGTCCCTTGACTTCACACAAAACTACAGTATCTCTCCCCCCATCCCTCCTAGTGTTTTTTTCCTCTACCCTCACTATTTTATTTCTCAGGACTGGCTGTTTTCTCATAGCCAGGTCAGTCACTTTACTGTCTCCCACTCTCACCTCCATTCTTCCTCATGCCCGGTCACTCACCTCAATGTCAATGACCCAGGCTTATGTCAATTATCTTCTGCTTTTTTTTTTTTTTTGGTGTTTTAAATGTTGCTGTTACTATACTCACTATTTCCCACTCTATTAATGCTTTCTCTGTCTCTTTACATGCAATTACTCAAAGCAAGCATGAAATACGCATTGCAATTATGCGATTACGCATAGCAAACACGAAAATCGCTTTGTAAACACGAAAACGCATTGCTTACACGCATACACACATTTCAAATTGCAAACACGTAATTACGCATTGCGAGCACACAATTACTCATTGCAATTACGCATTGCAAACAAGCAATTATGCACTGCAAACACGAAATACGAACTGTAAACATGCACAATTGTAAATATGAAATTTGCATTGTAAAAATGAAATTCCACATTGCAAACACATATGCCCACTCCAAGCAGGCATTGCAGTCACGCAATTACGCATTGCAAATGGTAGTAATAATTGCAAACACGAAATAACACGTTGCAAACTCACAATTAGTATTACACATTGGAAACACAGTTACCCATTGTAATCACGCCATTACACATTGAAAATGCGATTACGCATAGCAAACACGAAGATTCTTTGTTTCTTGAAGCAATTACACTTGCTTTTTCTTGGTCCAAGACGTTTTCTAGGTCTGTTTTTTTTTTTTTTTTGCTGACTACCTCCGCATTCCAGTGCATTATTTTTAGATTATTTTTTTTGGGTATTGCCAGACGCTGTATTCTCAGGTCCCCTGGCTCCACAGGACATCTGAGAAGGACCTCCAGTTGTTTTGGTTGGGCTTTTACGAGGCATAGGGCCTGGCACTGCATCTGCCTGGGGGTCCAAAACAGGCGAGCACCAAATCTTTTAGCAGTAATCGACATATTTCATGGTGTAATTGCGTGCAATCTTGATTTCTGTGGTGCGCCTCCTGGCTGGTTGCCTCCGTCTTCAACACGCACGCACATGTCTGCGCATGCATGTACGTGCATACACATCTACAGCGTTCTGATTATTTTTCGACGCTAGAGACTCGCCGCCGCCCCTTCTCCTGTTAAAACGCCACGAGAAGGCCAGGAGTTGGACTTTTGCTGTACAGGTGGTGAATGCACGAGCCATGGGGTATTTATGCAAGGTTGGGCACTCACCCCAACTCTGCTTCCCCGGATCTAACAGTAACATTTGAAACTCGATACAGGTGCTAATCTCCTCTATTGGAGTAATTTTATGAAGAAAATTGATAGATCAAAACTGTGAAATTTCAACATATCGTTGGTCCTTCCTCCCCCCCCCCCCCCCCCCCCCCCCCAAAAAAAGTTGTTGGATCAGTAGGAAATTCGTCTAAAACAATGTGCTAACACGAGATATGACCATACACAATGACAGCTGGACTAAAATGTTGACTTCTCGTCTTTGACTCGGGTACGTAAATTACAAGTACTTGAGAAGTCGTAGTGGGTTTCGTCTGTTGGCGAGATATACTGGTAATAGGGAAAGCTAATCCACACCCAAAAATCAGTCTAGTGCACTAGAAGTAATAGCATAAATATGGGCTAGACTTGAGTTCAAAGCGGACGAGCGCCCAAAACATGGCAAGCACCGACATGACGTCATACTTGTTTCCCGTGTAATACCGTATATCGTCATAGTAGTCTAGAGGTATGGTTTCCCATGTAATACCATATATCGTCATAGTAGTCTAGAGGTATGGTTTCCCATGTAATACCATATATCGTCATACGTGGCGAAGTGGTCAAACTTTGACTTGTGCTCCGAAGGTTGTGGGTTCGATTCCGGGCCGCGTCCTTCGGTTTACGAGTTAAATGTTTCGGAGACTCCTGTGGGTCGTCGCTAAAAGCTACGGAGTTCGTGCTTTGTGCGACGCTTTCCGTGCTGCGGAAAGAGACCGAGCCATATGGTATAAAACCCGGTGCAATGAAGTCGACCCTGTCGACTTTTAAGCGACTTTAAGTAGTCTAGAGGTATGGTTTCCAATGTAATACCGTATATCGTCATAGTAGTATAGAGGCAATGAATGAATCACCCAAAAAAACGAGAAGTAGATTGTGAGCTTAACTAAAACACGACTACAAGAGACAAATTGGACGTTGCGGCCAAAGCCTTCGTCAGCACAGGACAAACAAATACAAACCAACACAAACCAACATGAAACACACTATGACAATATTAAACTATTAAACTAATTAAAATTAAATGTACTCATCTGAATTGTGTCCTGGCTTGGAAAGACTTTCAGATGAGTACATTTAATATTGTCATAGTGTGTTTCATGTAGGTTTGTGTTGGTTTGTATTTGTTTGTCCTGTGCTGACGAAGGCTTTGGCCGCAACGTCCAATTTGTCTCTTGTAGTCGTGTTTTAGTAAAGCTCACAATCTACTTCTAATTTTTTTGGGTGATTCATTCATTGCCTTCTTAAGCTTTACTGCAGTTCCCCTCATTCTTGTTTACTAGTAGTCTAGAGGTATGGTTGTCGCTTCCGATGAGAAATGTTCCGGTTTGGAATGTCTGCAATGCTCACCTATTTTAATTTCTTGATTGCTAGAATATCTTGATGTGCTAGAACGGTTCCAGTGGCCCTTAAAGCTAACCGACAGTAGGATACCTTACTGTTAGGGTTGGTTGGGTTAGGTCAAGTCAAGGGATAGGAACCAGACGAAGCGAGACACAACCTGCTACGTTGTAAGTAGGATACTCTGGCTAGGGAAAACAAACCCACAAACAATGTTTGTTGAATTCTGATGTACTGAACCACTGGTTAGACGAAACAGTGGATCTCTTTAATTTAAGTTGACACACCTTCTTCAAGTGGTTCCGTCGCCCTGCTACTGAGTTTAGTGCGTAGAGCAACATTGTGAGCTGTGAATTTATGTGAACTGCAAGCTTAGAATAATGACGGGCTGCCGTTCGCTGAACTAACTGGGTTGCCTTATACAGTAATGTGTAGCTGCTGGTTTTCAAGTGACTGCCGCCTCCATCGACGATGAACTGTATTTTTCGTTTAGGACCGTTGTTTTGGCATTATGGGCAGCGGCATTGTGTATAGTATACCTGTGCAGGCTGTTGCTTTGTTGGGACTTCTGTCTGTTCCACTTGTCATAGGGGCAGTGAGAAACATTTTGTGTGATATTCACTGGCACAGGAACAGAGCATAATGGGGCGACCTTTTGCCGCAAAGTTGTAACCGCGACTAACGACTACCAAACACCGTGTTCAACCTTTAAGTCTCAAGGGTGATCTGTAGGGGTCAGGCGAAATTTCCATTCGCGGACCTTACTTCCAGCAGATATAAGCTCTATTCGGCGCTCAGACACTCTGAACGTCTACGCACTATATCTGCCCCTAGCAGTAAGTACTCAGCTATTGTGTGTGCGCGTGCGCGCGTGTGTGTGTAATGCAGGGCCGTGCGGTAGATTTTCTCAGTATGGTGCAAGTCTTTGAAATGCCGCCCCTTAAATATTTTTTTTTCTTTTCTAAATGCCGCTCCTTAAAGATTTTTAATTATTCAGTGGTTTAAATTGTATTTTGATCTCTCTGCTTATGCCTCCCCCTTACGGTGTCGCCTGATGTGGTCGCCTCCCTGTATCATAGCACGGCACAGCCCTGGTATAATGTATAGTATGTTGTTATAACTTTAGATTGTGGCCTGAGAATGCTAAAGAAATCTGGATAGATATAACACTCAGCAACAATATATGTTGCATTTGTTAAAGTAATACGCTCATACGATGGTTGAACAAAGTGGCGTGCCTTGTGCAGCAATGGCTGTTGCTTCCATCAACGATGAACAGTAATTCTAGTGATGGACTGATGGTGTTGGCATTCTGGTATCGGCTTCTTGCATAATTGCGTGTGTGTGTGTGTGTGTGTGCTGTTGGTTTTGTGGGGATTGCTGTCTATGCCATAATTCGCATGGGACAGGTGCATTTTGTGTGATATTCGCTGACGCAGGAACGGAGCTTTACAGGTGACCCGTTGCCGTGATGTCGGAACTGCGACTAACGACAAATGGTTATGTTTGTTTCATTGTGGTTATATTCCCTCGCGATATTTGCTGCAAAACTTTCCGGGACCAAAAGAGTTGAAGTTAAAGCTCATTCTTCCAGGGTATGTTCAACTAACCAACCATTAAATAAACCCTCATTTATAGTTGCATGAAGTCATTTTCCTATCACACCGCAGTATATTTGGCAGTGATGTGTGTGTAACTGCTGGTTTTATAGCGATAGCCGCTTCCTTCGACAGACTGTAATTTTAGGGTCGGACTATTATTATGTTGACATTTTTAAAATTGTGTTGTCATTCTGGCCGCGACCTTATGCATTTATGTCTGTGCGTGCCGTTGGTTTATCGGGACTGCTGTCTGTTCCAGTTTTCTCATGAGAAGTATTTTATGTGATAGTCCACTGGCACAGGAACAGAGCATTATGAGGTGACCTTTTCAGTGAAGTTAGAACCACGACTAACCGTAATACATTTTAGTGCGTTTAGGCGTTTAGGGGTTTCCCTACAATATTTAAAAAAATAGTCATAGCTTTGTCACACCTCTATTAAAGAAATCTCGTGCAATGGGTTGTGAACATCGCGCAATTATTTTGAATCATGTGACTAAAATACTAATGCAAATAAAATAAGAAGGAGAAATAAATAAAACCAACAATTTGAGGTTATGAGTATGAATTTGTGGAAGGTAAAGGTAAAAACAACACCATGTGCACCTTGAGCACATTAACAGAAAGAATGATTGAAATGTCTGACGTCATTGCATGGAAGAACAGAAATAATTGACAGCACACGAGACACAAGGCTGTGGATAGACATAATCGTCAACGCCACGCGGCGTGGACTATAAGATAAGAAGAAGAATGTACACTGCAGTAGAGTTTAGGAAAATCGAGTTTCTCTACAGAAAAAACAAACCCAAAGCAATCAATATCGTGATAATATTGCTCTCTTCTGTATTCTATTTAGAGTCAATAGCACTCGAGCAAACCGCTCCAGGTAAATGTATATTTGGTTTAAAATTATAAATACAGATTTTAGACACTCCGCCGATTCATCGTGGAGAACAATGCTAGATAAGTGCAAGGACAATACCATTTGTTCAAACGCAGCCAATGCCATAACCGCATTCTTGTCGCGTGAGACCAGCCTATAGCCTAGTATATGCACATCAATGGTATGCTATGTATTTTGTCATGCGTCGTTTGCAAATTGATCTACCAGTTTTAGACTTTACATGGGAATTTTCCCGTGGCCCGGCACACACTCTTGCAGCCATGGGCAAGTCGAAGTTCTGTGCAGAAACACTGAACAATTTATGTAGTTGATCATTACTCTTTGCATTTACACAAGGAAACGGGGAATTTTCGACGCCGCCAAAGTAAATAGGGTTGGAAATATTTAGGTATTGGCTGACTTTAGAGTACGAGTTGAAAACAATAGATATTAGAGGACACAACCCATCTTGCATGTCATAATCACTGTTAAGTGCCTTGGGCCAGTGTTTTGGCGAAGGCTTTACGAACTCAATAAGCAATACCGCATACACAGCTGTGGGCGATTTGAAGCAGACCGACTTCTTTAGTTGGTTTCTCATACAATGCTATGAGTGCCGGTCGATCAAAAAGCAATAGCAAACTACTGAACGTAAACTTGCCAAGAAATCACAAATAGGAAATTATGCTAGGGTTGACTGCGACGCCCTGTAAAAGATATGCGAGTCACTTTTAACAAGTGCCTTGCGGTCGAGGGGGGAGGAAGGGGGAAGGTTCCGTGGCATAGAGGTTCAGTGGCCGAGAGTTTCCGTGACTGGGAGGTTCTGCGGCCTGAGAGGATTCCAGGTGTTCGCCTCAGACTCAGAAGGTTTAGGGTTTGAACCCAGCATAGGGCTGGTGTATTGTACCAGAACCACCGGTATCTGATGTCATACACGTGCCTCTGATCGTTTAGGTAGTGAGATCGTATGCCTAGCCTGCTTGGATATGGGCGACCAACAGGATGTGCCGTGTGCAAGTTAGTGCCCGTTAAAAATCTCACAACAGTTAAAATCGCAAAGATTAGACCGTAAGGCCACTGATCTGACACAACCGTTAGGACAGATAAACCTACCCACGGGTAGATTCTTCCGGTCCAACATGGCAGATAGGCGGTTGAGCTATTGAGGCCTCTGTGGTGTTTTCGCTTCTGGCTACGGATTGCTGGTGCATGTTCCTCATGTCGGACGGGTAGTACATGGTTCCGTCGCCCCGCCTATGAGTTGATTGCTTGGAGCGACACTGTGAGTTGTGGATTTTCTATGGAGTGCTTTTACCTCAGTCCGCGGTTGTTTGTTTTTGTGAACTGCATGTTTAGAAAGTGGCGATGACCGGTTGCTTAACTAGCTAGTTTTTGCATTATGCAGTAATGTGTGTGAAGCTGCTGTATTTCTAGTGACTGCCACTACCACCGACAATGAACTGTAATTTTTCGCCTGTGGGCTGTTGTGTTAGCATTCTGGTACTAGCGGCCTTATGCCTGTGTGTGCTGTTGGGTTGTCGGTACTGCTGTCTGTTTCATTCTTCACATGGGACAGTGGGGAGGGGGGGGGGGTAATTTTGGGATATTCACTGGCACAGGAATTGAGCATTTTGAGGCTAACCCTCTGCTTTGAAGTTGGAATCGGGACTAACTAACTATAGATCCTACCTACGGTGGATACAGACCTTTAGCTTGGATGGAATTTGTTTAGATGGAGCAAAGATTTAACACGTACGTCGGAGTGGGACTTACCGATCTTTGTGGTGTATAACTGTTGCACACGCCTCTCAATATAAGTGCTTTGCCAGTTGGTACGTACGATAACGCTTCTGCTCATCTAGCGATCTCAAATTCATGCTCTGATATTGTTGTTAGTATAGGATCACTTTCGCTGCACTCACTTTTCCAAACGCGATCTAATATTCTCCCATCTATTCACAGAGAATCTCATCTCAGAGCACGAATTTCATAGCTCCGGCAGGGATCCTAACGTGTTAATAATATGTTACAGGATGTAGTTCGACATGCATCATCACCAACATGATTGATGAAGCAAATCTTATACAAATGCACACACCAAGCGGGGAAATCCCAACCTTTGCGGTGCATACCTATAGTCCATTCACATTTGCTTGCCTAATATAAAAATCCATATCTCAGTAACCAACTGAGGGGAAATGATGAGATTTAGTACATAACGTTATCATTATGTCCACCCAACAAAAAATGTGTTGTTCTGGAGATTGTACAGCAGATTTAAATGTTTGTTTATATGCGGTATATAATTTACGGGTCAGAGATGAAGTGCATATTATAAAATGTATTACACCTTCACGCAAAAACATCAGGGCTCAATAGTTAATTTTCTGGTGGTACACGAGAATGACCTTATGACAAAAACTTTGCTTTTTGGAACACTCCCTGTTCAGAGGTGTCATCAGTAATGTAGGTGCTTTTATGTAACGTAATTATTTCATAAATCTTACCATTTATCGCTACCATCTGAATGTGTGAATATTGTTGAATGGGATTAAATGTGAAATTGTGTACATTTCAAAGCATCGCTATGAAGTTGTACGCATATTTTTTTTTTTTAAATCAAGAAACTAATCCCAGGAAACTGTTTCATACTATTACTATTACAAATCCCGAGAAAAGAACAGTACATCCACGGGTTTGAGTAAACAGTCATTTCGTCGATGGGTGCAAGAATCTGGAATGAAACCACCACGCAATAAGCAAACGGTAGGTAGAAAGGCAACAGTAGACATCTTTGAGAAGGATGCCATAAGGCGAGCTATTATAAAAATGCTGCATACCAAAGAAACAGTGACTGCAAGAGAACTAAGGGTTTGGTTGAGAAAGAACAATGACAACTTTGTGGAACATTATAAAGACATTAGGCTTCACGTTTAGAAAGTACAAGGCAGGTAGAAATATCATTTACGAGCAACCGCATTTAGAATCTATGAGAAGCAAATACCTACGAGAAATAAGGGAAATGCGCAAAGAAAATTATGACATAGAGAATTTGGATGAAACCTGGATCAATGCGCAACACACAAATGAAAAGGAATGGCAATCAGTGGATGGAAAGATAAAGCGATATGTGCCCAGTAGTAAAGGACAGCGTTTGGTCATAGCCCGTGCTGGTAGTACACATAATGGCTTACGACAGAATGCTGGACTCGTGTTCGTATCAAAGCATACAGACAATGGGGATGATCATAATGAATGGTAATGGTAATGCATTTAGAGATTAGCTCGAGAATACAGTACTTCCATCTCTAAATAGACCGTATTGTCTAATTATGGACTATGCATCATATTACAATGTAGTTGCCCTAGAAGACAAAATACCTACGGCATCGAGTACAAAGGAAGCAATAAAGATATGGCTCCGAAAGGAAAACACAATTTCCAGAAATGTATTTCAAGCTAGAATTTTTGTCCCTTGTAAAACAGTCGCCAAAAACCAAGAAATATCAAATCGAAAAGTTGATAGAAGAGCATGGCCATGGGTGCTTGAGACTTCCGCCATACCATTCTCACTTTTAACCCTATAGAACTTGTGTGGGCTAAAATTAAAGGACAGGTGCAGCTGACAATACTATACTCAAATTGTCTGACGTCAAGATACTAACCCAGTCCGCGCTATTAAATATTGATAAAAGTTAGTGGGAAAAATGTGAGGACCATGTGTTGAAAGAGGAAAATGACTATTGGAGAGAGGATTGATTGAATTTTTTTAAGCAACCCAGAACAGTCATCAACCTCTGGAATCGTCCGACACAGATTAAGGTATGAGCAGATCGCAGACATTAATCCACATACACACCTGCTGGGATATTTTTGCTCCAACTATTCAGAAGAATTGCAGGCCCTTAACATGACAGCATCGGCACAAACAATACAACTTGTCAATGGCAACAGTTTGTATTTCACAGTGATGAATTTTCAGTTCAGTAAGCTCTCAACGGTGACAAACATTGAATACCAACAGAAGAGTAATATTGCGGTGGAAACTGACATATTGTGGCATAACAAGAAACGTGAAAACAAACAATTTGTCAAATGAGGGGACAACACACAAACATACAAATCAATCTATAAACTTCAATGAAAATAGAACCAACATCTTGACCGTTAGGAGGAAGCCCACTACATAGACATTCGCAGTATATTCGTCGTGCAAAACAGGTAATCATGTTCCGTCTCAGCAGAGTAGACATTGCACCCACTTCATTACGAATGTGGATACACCTTGTGTCGACACCCGAATAGAAGGGCATTACTGTAAAACAAGTATTTTTAGCGTGAATTCACTATTGTTTCGCCAAAACATCAAAGAAATGTCGCCGCTTTCCGTGATTTAAGTTGCCTTTGGACATATCAAAGACATATTCCTTGGGTGGGGGTAAATATAAGACGGCAGGAAAAATTTCATAACGATGCAACAGACATTTTCACAAAAATTGACCGTGAATGCGGGCAATCATTTTTCAAGGGACTATAGTTGTTTTTTCTCCTCGAAAGAGAAACGAAGTGTCACCTTACCATTTGACCTGTGCAACAACGTTTCTCCGCATCTGGCGATCTTCATTAGAACTTGTCAATGCGTGTGCTGGACCTTGCCCATGTCAAATAGTTTTAATTGTTTCTCTTGACCAGTTAAGTAGTGGTATATGCTTATTTGCCACACCAAATGTGGATTCAATCCACAAGAATCCGCCAAATATATTCTTATATAAGCTATGTAACGTCATAATGGGATTAGCCCAAATGGAATCCACATTGTCAATGAGGATTCGGAAGGACAATTCCCGACGTGTGTTAAATTATTATTTTTTTTTTAAATTGAAAATTAATATGACGGTTCCTTGTTAATTACCGTCTTAAAAATTAAATTGATAAGTTAAATATGGCTGAGTGGTGGGAAATAAAGCGGGTTTGCAGACGGTCGGTCTGTCAGGCGTGGATTCGAACACGCTACCTTTCGTCACCAGGGCTATGTGTTCTGATATAAACAATTCTTTATACACAAATAATGACACCACAAAAACAGGAATGTGCTAGTTAGAAAAGTGCATAATTAACCCACGGATACTTTTCATACTACGTGGTTATGACAATCAGATAACCTTTATCGAATGTCACAAATGTCCCATTATGACAGGCCTGGCCTGTTGTCCTAATCTAATTAGTGAACCGGTTATCAAAACAATACGCAGCGTCGTCTTGTTGTGCATATGTTTTGTGCGTGCATGTGTATGTTTGCATGTGTTTGCATGTGCGTGTTCGAGTTAGGGAGTTGCAATAATTCCGTGGCTAACATGCTTGCATATCTGAGTTGGGGAGCTGCAAAACTCCGTGGCTAACACGCTTGTCTGTATGAGTTGCGGAGGTGCAATAACTTCATAGCTAACACGCTTGCCTATATGAGTAGGGAAGGTGCAATAACTCAGTGGCTAACACGCTTGTCTGTATGAGTTGGGGAGGTGCAATAACTTCATAGCTAACACGCTTGCCTATATGAGTTGGGAAGGTGCAATAGCTCAGTGGCTAACACGCTTGTCTGTATGAGTTGGGGAGGTGCAATAACTCAGTGGCTAACACGCTTGTCTGTATGAGTTGGGGAGGTGCAATAACTCAGTGGCTAACACGCTTGTCTGTATGAGTTGGGGAGGTGCAATAACTTCATAGCTAACACGCTTGCCTATATGAGTTGGGAAGGTGCAATAGCTCAGTGGCTAACACGCTTGTCTGTATGAGTTGGGGAGGTGCAATAACTCAGTGGCTAACACGCTTGTCTGTATGAGTTGGGGAGGTGCAATAACTCAGTGGCTAACACGCTTGTCTGTATGAGTTGGGGAGGTGCAATAACTCAGTGGCTAACACGCTTGTCTGTATGAGTTGGGGAGGTGCAATAACTTCATAGCTAACACGCTTGTCTGTATGAGTTGGGGAGGTGCAATAACTCAGTGGCTAACACGCTTGTCTGTATGAGTTGGGGAGGTGCAATAACTTCATAGCTAACACGCTTGCCTATATAAGTTGGGAAGGTGCAATAGCTCAGTGGCTAACACGCTTGCCTATATAAGTTGGGAAGGTGCAATAACTCAGTGGCTAACACGCTTGCCTATATAAGTTGGGAAGGTGCAATAGCTCAGTGGCTAACACGCTTGCCTATATAAGTTGGGAAGGTGCAATAGCTCAGTGGCTAACACGCTTGCCCATATAAGTTGGGAAGGTGCAATAGCTCAGTGGCTAACACGCTTGTCTGTATGAGTTGGGAAGGTGCAATAGCTCAGTGGCTAACACGCTTGCCTATATAAGTTGGGAAGGTGCAATAGCTCAGTGGCTAACACGCTTGCCTATATAAGTTGGGAAGGTGCAATAGCTCAGTGGCTAACACGCTTGTCTGTATGAGTTGGGGAGGTGCAATAACTCCGTGGCTAACACGCTTGTCTGTATGAGTTGGGAAGGTGCAATAGCTCAGTGGCTAACACGCTTGTCTGTATGAGTTGGGGAGGTGCAATAACTTCATAGCTAACACGCTTGCCTATATGAGTTGGGAAGGTGCAATAGCTCAGTGGCTAACACGCTTGTCTGTATGAGTTGGGGAGGTGCAATAACTCCGTGGCTAACACGCTTGTCTGTATGAGTTGGGGAGGTGCAATAACTCCGTGGCTAACACGCTTGTCTGTATGAGTTAGGGAGTTGCAATAGCTTAAAGGTTAACAGGCTTGCCTGCCGGCCCACTTGTCATGTAGTCGAATCCTCAAGGAGGTGGTTTTTTGTGGGGGGGGGGGGGTCCATCTCCTAGGTCTGCCGAGCCAAGATTTGAGTAGTAGGAATTGTTGTGGAAAGTAACGGTGGCTGACCTGATTCTAACCACATCATCCACGTGTCTAGCACATATACCCAATATATAAATAAGGCCCCATAACTGTACATTTTACTATGTGGAAACATATCATTAAACATTGCACTAAATGGTCCGGGAATGGAAAAAAATATGTGATGTCAGTCAAGAATGTTGACGAAAGCAACTCGGCTTTTGCTACTTTGTCCTCAAACGTGATTTAGAGAGTGGGGAGATGTGTGATGTGCAAAGTCTTGTTGGGAGTGGAGACATCGGTGATGGTCAATGTTTTGTTGGGAGTGGAGCTAGGTGTGGTGTTCAATGTCTTGTTGGGAGTGGAGCTAGGTGTGATGTTCAATGTCTTGTTGGGAGTGGAGCTAGGTGTGATGTGCAAAGTCTTGTTGGGAGTGGAGACATCGGTGATGTTCAATGTCTTGTTAGGAGTGGAGACATTGGTAATGGCCAAGGTCTTGTTGGAAGTGGAGACATCGGTGATGTTCAAAGTCTTGTTGAGAGTGGAGACATCGGTGATGTTGGGGTCTTGTTGGGAGTGGAGACATCGGTGATGTTCGGGGTCTTGTTGGGAGTGGAGACATCGGTGATGTTCAGTGTCTTGTTGGGAGTGGAGACATCGGTGATGTTGAGTGTCTTGTTGGGAGTGGAGACATCGGTGATGTTCAGTGTCTTGTTGGGAGTGGAGACATCGGTGATGTTCGGGGTCTTGTTGGGAGTGGAGACATCGGTGATGTTCGGGGTCTTGTTGGGAGTGGAGACATCGGTGATGGTTCAATGTCTTGTTGGGAGTGGAGACATCGGTGATGTGCAAGTGTCTTGTTGGGAGTGGAGACATCGGTGATGTTCAGTGTCTTGTTGGGAGTGGAGACATCGGTGATGTTCAAGGCCTTGTTGAGTTGAATCTAGAAACGACATGACAACACTCGGGACATTCCTATACGTGTTCCTTCTTCCTCTGCAACTTTTATTTACATACCAAAATTGTTGTTTCCTTGATAACTTGTGAGACGTTACCGCAGATGTGTTTGTATTAGTAAGGCTGACGTCACACATTACATTAGGCGATATATTATCCATCGGCACTGAATCAGTTACATATGCTATGCCTTTGTGTTGTTGTTTTTTTGCGGCGCGTTAGTGTAGTTGATAGGGAGCTTCGCTGTCGTCATCAGCGCGGCCGGACGAGGGTTTGACGTTTGCGTGCTTCATCAACAAACAGAGAGAAAGACTGACCACCTTATTTCCCCATGTATCCATGTCTTATAAAATGTCTTAAAAGTCGAGAGGATCGAAGTCATTGCACCGGGTTTTATCCTATATGGCTCGGTCTCTTTCTACAGGGCTACCTGCCGAAAACGCCGCACAAAGCACGAACTCCATAGTTCCAGCGACGACCCCCAGGAGTCTCCGAGAAAAACGCACTCATGAACCGACATATGTAGCCCGGAATCAAACCCACAACCTTCGGAGCGAGAGGCAGACGGCTTGAACACTTCGCAATGGAGACTCTCTGTCTATAAAATGTCATGGCCCTATCACAACACAGATCCATAGGATTTAAAAATTTAAAAAAAAAAATAAAAAAACAATGTTTGACTCATTGGGCAAGGCCTAAGTGATGATGAAAATGATGGCATTTGCCGCCCAAGGCTTAGAGCCTGGTCTGTCCTGCCATGACATGTAATCTTTAGGTTGTATTTCCTTGCACTAGGATTAAGTCCTGTACCCTCCCAATTGCGCTCTCCCCGCCCGAAGCCGTTGGCACAACGTGGGATGTCGGGTTTGGTGAGCGCGGCCCAACAATCCCCGTTAACAGAAATCAGGTATGACCGTCTACTACCATACAGTGGCTCAGTTATATCTGACTAAGACCCGACATAACAAGTATTGCTCTCTTGATAATGATGATGACTCCTATATGGTCCCATTGTATCGTTTCACAAAACAGAACACCATGTAGCAGTAACATTCTGTGAGTATGTTGTGCTGGGCTAGATCCATCACATTGTTCAGGCTCAGAGCACGCAGGAATAGGTAGCCATTCTGACCAGCCAGCGGCTAGTCTAGGTATCGGACCCTCGTCCAACCTCGCTCATGCTTTTGTCAACACAACGTCCTAACCGTTCCATCAACGCGCCCACTACATTGTACAGGATGTATATTTAATGACTTTGCAGTGTTTGAAAATATTGCCGGTCCAAATTTTGTAATTACCTATTATGTTGCATGAACTTTACAGAGGGTGAACACAAAACTTGGACCGGCAATATTTTCAAACACTGCACAGACATTAAAAACACATCCTATATTGTAGGGTAAAGCTTAATTTGCTTAAATAAACAACAGAATTGTGAAATTTGCTGTTTAAGTAGGATTAAACAGGTTTGACATGACAGCTGCACTGATGAAAATGATAAATTCTCGTCTGACTTTCCGAATTACAATTAGTTGTAGGCCTAAATAGATTTAAAGTCGACTGACTGAAGTATCGAGGATGAAATAATCCGTCCGGAAGTCAACAATTTGACAATCTGAACTCATGACCACAGCACAGCACTGGCAAGCAACCGATTACAAAATGAAAGTTATAATTACCGAAACAAATATTCAACTGTCAGCGTCCTCTTTTAGCTAATCTTGTTGGGTGGCGGGTGTGTGTGTGTGTGTGTGGGGTGGGTGTGTGGGGAGGGAAGGGGTGGTGTGTGGTGTGTGTTGGGGGGGTGGGGGGGGGGGTAATCCCTTATAAAAAAGTCCCTTCCTTCCACTGGCCTACGGGACTTAAGCAATGTGGAGTACCCGTTTCTCTTCTCTCTCCCCCCCTCCCCCAACACACACATATCCCCTAAAAAGTAACCAGACATCTACATAGCATGTGGATTAAGTTTGAGAACAGATGGCATTTAGTTCATCTCTTGTGCTCAAGTTCAGACGGTAGGCAGAGGATCTCTTTATAGAGACAATGGCAACGGCCACAGACCAGTATGACACTGCCAAGAAAGATCACAACCACAAACTACCTGCTTTACAGAATATCATAGCAGTGAAATGAATTATGGAAATATCGAAAGACCGTTAGCGATTAAGTTATGGGCAGGACAAGTTTCCTGGTTGTTAAATGTTGTAAAGCTGCCCAGTTTGTTCAGCATGTAGTTTTCAACTGTTTTCACCGTGGAAATCTGGCACTCCATTTTACAAAACTCGCATAAATTAGCATTCGTAAACAGGGGTTCTGAGTGCGGCTTGTAAATGTTGTTATCCTTGGCAGTTTCTGCATAAACAGAATAGAAGCGCTGCTGATGTTCACACCACTCGGAAATACGACGGACAGGATGTTCCCACCAGCTGAGGACTTGCAAACATGTGGGAATCAGGAAATGGTGTAGCCTGCTTTAAGGACAGGTGAATCACATAATACACTACACGTGTGGCGATGACTGGTTGTGCGATTTCTCGCCCAATACTGTTGACACCTTTTCATATTCTGCTTAATATGGTACCTGCCGCATGCTGTCTGTCTCTATTTCTCTCTCTCTTCTCTCTTCTCTCTCTCCCCTCCCTCTCTCTCTCTCTCTCTCTCTCTCTCTCTCTCTCTCTCTCTCTCTCTCTCTCTCTCTCTTCTCTCTATCGATGCGGAGATGGGACCTGATGATGATAATGAGGTGATTCCCAACTATTTATTGTCCATAAATAACTTCTGATTATTAGAAATGAACGGGAGTCTCCGTTGCGAAGTGGTCGAGCCGACTGACTCGGGCTCCGAAGGTTGTGTTTTCGATTCCGGGCCACGTTTTATGGGATATAACCCGGTGCAATGAAGTCGACCCTGTCGATTGTTAAGCGACAGTTAGAAATGACGATTCCAGACAAATCCATCATGTGCCATGCAGATAAGCGTGGGCGGTCATGTTCTGCCATCTCACTCGATAACCAGAGTCATGGATCAGCTCTGTGTTCCTGTCTCGACCATGCCACGTGGCCAAGCCATCCAGGTATTTGCTTCTAGGTCTTCCCCTTGGTCTCTTCCCTTCGATCTTGCCAGTTGTCACCAAGTTCTCCAATTCATTTTTTCTCATAACATGCCCAAAACATTTTGACTGTCTACGTCTAATGACTCTAATCAGTTTACGACCTTCATTTGTGTCTTGAAGGACTTGTTCGTTGGTTTCTCTATCTGTCCATGGTATTCTTTGCATTTTCCTCAGAAACCACATTTCCACAGCCATCAGCTGTTTTTCAGCTTGGCTACTCATTGTACACGCTTGACACCCATACAAAAGTATAGGTTCTATGTAGCATCTCAACAGTCTTTTTCTCGTTTCAATTGATATCTGATTGATGCCTGTCTCGTTTTACTATTCTCGGGTGTTCCCAATGAATGTTGTATCTAGCGCCAGTCTTTTCTTCACCATTTAGTTTACTGGTGTTAGTATAGTTCTTCGAATGAGCTCCACATTGGTGATTCTGTCATACCATTTTAGTTCAATTTTGCACAAACACCCATTAGTGAATGTTTGTAGTTTATTTGTAATCACTTTAGTCGTTCTGCATATTTCTGACCCATACAATTAAACCACAATGGTTCCGTCGACCTCATACTGAGTTGAGTGCGTGGAGCGACACTGTGAGCTGTGAATTTCGCATGGAGTGCTTTTATTTCTGTCCGAGTTTGTTGGTAGCATGAACTGCATGTTCAGAAAAATGGCGACTGTCCGGTCACTGAACTGACAGGGTTGCCTTATGCAGTAATGTGTGGCTGCTGGTTTTCTTGTGACTGCTCTTCCATCGACGATGAACTGTATTTTTCGTGGTGGACTTTTGTGTTGGCATTCTGGCAGCGGCCTTATACATAGTATACATGTGCGGGCTGTTGGTTTGTCGAGACTCCTGTCTGTTTCCACTTTTCACATGGGCAGTGAGGAGCATTTTGTGTAATATTCACTGGCACAGGGACGGAGCATTATGGGGGTGACCCTTTGCCGTGAAATTGGAACCGCGACCAACTAACGACTAACAGTTATACCGATTTAACGTTAGAGTTGAATATTGTAAGCAGCATTGCTCAGTTTAATCAAATTGCTACTGAAATAATCTAATGAAATTGAGCACCGAATTTAGAATAATTAGGGTCGAGCTGGCCAAGGGGTTTGTTGCACTCGCGCTTGAACTTCCTTTTTGGGGTAGTGGGTCCATTCCATGCACTGGTCAGTTGGACTGCAATGTTGACTTCTCGTGCAGAAAGCAATGGCAAACTACCGAACGTAAAATTGCCAAGAAAATCAAATCAACAAGTGGTTGGTTGCAGGAACCTTCAAAGGACAAGCATTTAATTTGTTGAAATAATTAGCAAAGAAACTCATCAATTGCTTTTGAAAAGGGTGTCCTTGTTCCGGCAACAAGGGGCTGTCGTCATTTGGAGGTGACAGGTTTGAATCCCGGTCGGTAACTTATCTATCAATTATGTACTCTAATACCTACTTCTTTCGTCTACTTCTATTAGCGCCAAACAATACGTGTGTGTGTTTGTTTTTAAAGAGGGGTGGACCATGCGTGGGAATTTCCCCAGTGCGGTGATGTCGATTCTGAAATTCAGCACATTTTGAACCGAGTCACACACGTTCCGCGCGGTTTTTTGGGCGCGGTGTGATAGTCTAAGACTCAACCACCGACCGAGAGAAAACCCTGAGGTTGGCAAACACTTGCCGTGTTTGAGGTGTTGCTAACCTTTTGACTGATTATTTGACTAGGGTCCGACACGGTGTACTTTAGCTGAAAGACCTGGTCCAGGAGCAACACTCCTCCTCAATGAGCCGACTTGGAGAGTTCAATGGGACTTTATACGTTCACACGATGGCCGGACCTGGACGTCTTTTTGCTGCCGTGGTAAACTAGGCCACGACGATATGTACATTTATTAGGAGAAACTACCAGTGGGTATTGAGCGACACTTATAGAAGTCACAGGAAAATAACAAATCTAGCAGATAGCTGTACAAGTGTATTTCACGGCAAACAGTGAGAAACAAGCTTCCCCTGGGCATAAGCATCATCATCATGTGGCTTACGGAAAGCCTATGTCGTCATGGTTGACTGGTTCACACGGTCATCAGTCTCGGATTAAGTCAGCGCTGTGGTATAGTAAACAAGGATATACATCTTTGCTTTATTGACTACACAAAGGCTTTTGATAGAGTTAGACATGTCAACATTGTGGATATGCTTGCAGATCTACAAATTGATGGGAAAGACATTAGACTTATAAAAAACATATATTGGAAACAACAAGCTGCCATAAGGATTGATAATGAAGTAGGACAATATCAACCTATTAAGAGAGGTGTTAGGCAGGGATGTGTAATGTCTCCAGATCTTTTTTCCCTATACAGTGAAAATATTTTCAGAAATGTAGAAGGCCTAAATGGAATCAGCATTGGAGGACGAAACATAAATAATATTAGATATGCAGATGATACAGTATTGATTGCAGACAATGCACAGGATCTGCAACAGTTAGTAGACGCTGTTGTTGTACACAGTGAGCAGCTGGGGTTGGAATTAAATTGTAGAAAGACACAGGTTATGGTCGTCACTAGGAAGAACGAAGCACCACAATGTAATATACAAGTAAATGGGAATATTCTTCAACAAGTGAATCGGTTCAATTATCTCGGAACAGTCATAACATCTGATGGCAGATGCCTTGAAGAGATTAGAACAAGAATCGCCATTGCGAAAGTAGCCTTTAGCAAGATGAAAAACATTCTGACCAATAAAATGATGTCAATTGAAACGAGAAAAAGAGTGTTGAGGGGATACATAGAGCCTGTTCTTTTGTATGGATGTGAAACTTGGACAATGAGCAGTCAAGCTGAAAAACATCTGATGGCTGCAGAAATGTGGTTTCTGAGGAAAATGCAAAGAATACCATGGACAGACAGAAAAAACCAATGACCAAGTACTACAAGAGACAAATGAAAATCGTAGATTGATTAGAGAAATTAGACGTAGACAGTCAAAATTTTTTGGACATGTTATGAGAAGAAATGGACTGGAGAACTTAGTGACAACTGGCAAGATCGAAGGGAACAGACCAAGAGGAAGACAGAGAGGAAAATACCTGGATGGCTTGGCCACATGGCATGGACGAGACAGGAACACTGAGCTGATCCACGACTCTGGTGATCGAGTGAAATGGCGAATCATGACCGCCCACGCTTTCCGGCATGGCACATGATTGATTGATTGATTGTGGTATTCCATGTGCCTTCTTTGTATTTGTTTGTATTCCTCTTACTCTTTTCATACGAATAATCTACGTAGTTGTCACAAAGTTGTTCAGTTGATTTCATTATAACTTTATAACACATCCAACTATACTAGAAGTATGCTAGCTGTCACTCAGTGTTTTTAGTGTACTCTTTATAACTTTATAATTCCCAAGCAACTTTGACTGCCCACGTCTAATTTCTCCAATCACTCTCCGGTTTTCGTGTTTCATGAAGCATGTACTCATTCGCTTTTCTGTCCATCGTAGTATTCCTTGCTTCTTTTGGTGGATAGGTAAGTATGTCTGTACGATGTTAATAGCTAAGTAGACAAAGTAACCGGCGGACGGTAGGATGCTTCAGAGAGACAGGCAGGTGAATAGGTAGGTAAGTATAGAAAGCATGTAGCTAGATACACAAAGAAACAGTAAGGTCGGTAGATAGGTAGCAATTGTATGTAAATAAATAAACACATAGGTAGATAGATCTATGGTAAGTATGTAGCTAAATAAACAGCCAGATAGATGGATAGTTCTATAGTAAGTATGTAACTAAATAAACAGTCAGATAGATGGATAGTTCTATAGTAAGTATGTATCTAAATAAACAGTCAGATAGATGGATAGTTCTATAGTAAGTATGCAGCGATGTAAACAAAGAAACAGCCAGGTGCGTGGATAGGTCTATAGTCTGTAGCTAAATAAACAACCAGATAAGTGGATGGGTCTATAGTAAGTATTAGCTAAATAAACAGCCAATTAGGTGGATGGGTCTATAGTAACTGTCGTGCTAAAATAAACAGCCAGATAGGTGGATAGGTCTATAGTAAGTATGTAGCTAGATAAACAGCCAGAGAGGTGGATGGGTCTATTGCAACTATCTAGCTAAATAAACAGCTAGATAGGTGGAAGGGTCTATAGTAAGTATATTATTGACACCTTGCCGTCTTAACAGACGATAGAGTGTTACATTATACTTCAAAAAGGCTTAATAACTACTACCCATGGCGTTATCGAATGTTACTGTTAAGGTCAATTCGCGCTGTAAATGTTCGTCCACAGTGGATGCATGTGAACATATGGTCATTTTCACCATGATGCACTTTCTTACGTCTCACACGCTCGGTGTGTGACTTATCTGCAATAATTTTCTCCTTTGTCTTTATTCCATTTCTGATCCTTGCCCTCCAAGCAACACGTTCAGCGGCGACTTGCTCCCAATGTGCATTATCAATGCCTGAATCAATCATGTCCCGCTTACACACATCTTTGTATCGTAGTAGAGGCCGACCCTGAGATCTCTTACCCATCTGTAATTCACCAAAAAAAAAGATGTCCTTTGGTATTCTACCATCATCCAACCTCTTAACGTGTCCTATCCATATATTTCCTGCTTACGACACT
>JACEFZ010020035.1:0-25240 GCA_014155875.1 Cepaea nemoralis
CGGCCCGCTATTGTACTGGTCTATTTCCTAAACAGGGTCCACTATTTCTTCTGGTCTATTTCCTAACACTGTTCTCTATTACACACGTCTATTTCTTAACATTACTCCCTATTCTACTGGTTTATTTCTTAATACGGTTATCTACTGCACTAGTCTATTTCCCAACACTCTTCTCTATGGCACTGGCCTATTTCCTAACAAGGTTCTTTATGGAACTGGTCTATTTCCTAACACGCAGGCACATGAAGCAGTAAACAGCAAGGATATGCTGGTAGTGTGCTATATGTTTTTATTACTATAAAGGAAGGCAAGAGGATTGACTTCATCGCACCAGGTTTTATCCCATAGAGCTCGGTCTCTTTCCTTAAGGTGACCTGCCGAAAGCGTCGCATGAATCACGAACTCCATAGCTCCAATGACGACTCCAGGAGTCTCCGAGAAAATTGCACTCATAAACTGAATGATGTAGCCCGGAATCGAACCCACAACCTTCGGAGGCAGGCGGCGTAACCACTTGGCCACGAAGACGTCGTTTTGCAGTAAGTAAACACTAAAAGTGATGGACCAACAAGTCTTGGAAAAGAGAGTCCGGCATATGAGACTACAAACTCCAGCATGAGAATTGAGGTGGAAGCAGTAACCGCGGCATTCCGTTGGTTAGAGGAGACTGCTGCAACACAAGTTGTCTTCATCGCGGACTCAAGGAGTATGCTTAGTAAGGAGAAAGGAATGTTTCGTGTGGAAAAGCTATCCTCGCTTCAGAGGTTACAGATTGTGAGAACTGTATGGATATATTGCCCTGGCTATGCGGGGGTATGGGGGAATGAAAAGACAGATAGGCTAGCAGGAAATGCACCTCTTGATGGTAGAATACCTTTGGACAAGGGAGAGGTGGCTGTGCGCTTGTGGGACCAGGTGGATAAGATGGAGTAACAGATTCAGAAACCGTATGTGGAAAATCAATGAGATTGCTGTAAGATCGGCAGGGGTTCTGGAAGAATCTCAAAACTGTGAGGAAAGATAAGGAGAACGTTGAATGAGATAGCAACTCTTCGCTGGCTGTTGAACGAGGGGACGGAGGACGTATGGGAATTTCCTAAGTGCAGTGATGTCGCTCTTTAGCTCATCTCAACTCAATAACGGACCCATCTCGAATGTCGTGAGATGTATAGGACATATGGCATTATCACTCATCCGTTTCTAGACCAATCGGCCCTCGACGCCTTTACTTCCTCACACATTTCATGGTATCTACTGTAGGTGGTAGCGTAGTGGCCTGACGCCCCTCGCCGGCCAGAATGGCAGGAGTTTGATCCGTATTAAACATGTGCCACTTATTTAAGTATTTCCCTTGTATTTTAATTTCACATTCTGGTGTACCATTTTTATTTTGATATCACCATTAGTTAGTTAGTTAGTTAGTTAGTCGCAGTTCCAACTTCACAGCAACGGGTCGTCCCCATTATGCTCTGTTCCTGTGCCAGTGAATATCATACAAAACGCTCCCCACTGCCCAATGTGAAAAGTGGAAAAGACAGGGGTCTCGACAAACAACAGCCCGCACAGATACACTGTTCATAATGCCGCCACCAGAATGTCAACACAATAGTCCCCCACAAAACACCCAGTTCATTTCTGATGGAATCGGCAGTCATTTTCCCATCTGGATGTTTCCTAGATGTTCACCCACAGTCCAAGAAATACAGTTCATCGTCGATGGCAGTGGCAGTCAACCAGAAGCCCAGCAGCCACGCATTCTGCATAAGGCAAAAACCGGTCAACTCTGGGACATAGCCATCCGCCATCGCTCCGAACATGCAGTCACGTTCCAATAAACCTCGGGCAGAATTCAAAAGCATTTCACATGAAACTCACAGCTCACAGTGTCGCGCCACGCACTCACTCAGTAGCAGGGCGACGGAACCATCAAGCCTCCTTAGTCGCCTCTTACGACATTTGTGGTAGGCTGCAGTGTTGCTATTCTTTGCTTCCCTTATGGGCCCCGGCAACACACGGGATGATGATATCACCATTGTTACTGTTTTAGTGATGCTCAAGGAGAGTGCTTTCTTGACACTCTCTGGTAATACAATGTCCAACAATTATTATAGATCATTTGCATTATTCGCCACCGATTCTGTGTCATCTGCATAAAGTATATTCTTTATATTGTAACCTCCGATTAGTGTTCCTATCTTCTCTTTGATCTCTCTCGGTATTATTTCGCTATATATCGAGCGTCCATGCCCAGATTTTTATTTTAGTTTTGGTTTGTCCTATAGAAGTTTGATGACTGTCCCCACCGAACGAGAACATCCTAAGAAGGTCATTAATATCTACTGGCTCTAAACTGCGGATACGCATGCAATATTGGGAAGATAATGTGATGGTTTTCCCTTGACTTCCACATCCACATGGGGTTATTTATACCTCTGCCTTTGGCAGCCATTTCCGACAGTCAGGACAAGAGAGTGTCCTGTTCTGCTCAGCTGCAGAGTTGTCCACTTATCTCGGTGAATGTTCTTTCCCCTCGATCTTTCCAGTTGTCACGATGTTCTCCAATGTCTCTCTTCTCATCATATGACCGAAAAAAGCTGTTTGCCTCTTTCTCATTGTTGTATATAATGTTCTAGTTTCATGAGCCTCTTTCAAGCATTCGTTGTTAGTTACTTTGGCAGTCCAAGGAATTCGCAACATTCGTCTCAGAAACCACATCTCTGTTGCTTCCATCTCTTCCTAATATTTCATTTACATTCCAAGATTAACAGCCATGCAGCAAAACAGGTTCTATATAGCATCTTAGCACTCTCTTTTTTACATTCAATGATAAGAACTTATTGCATAAGATATTCTTCATTTTCTGAAATGCAGCCTTTGCTTGCCGTATTCTGCTCTTAATTCAATTTTCTTGCACTGTTCATTTAACAAACTTTCTTTTGCCTTCACACAATTATTATTTCTTATTTATTTATTTATCTCATTATATTCACGTTTATTATTTTTACTCTGTTTTCTATTGGCCATCAACTTTAATATTTCTTCAGTCATCCATTTTTACTGAGCCTTTTGGCTTATCTCCGGTAATATTTCTTCGCTCGTTTGATGAATGGAGTCCCTTATCATTTCCCATTATTTATCTCATTATATTCACGTTTATCATTTTACTCTGTTTCCTATTGGCCATCAACTTTAATATTTCTTCAGTCATCCATGTTTACTTAGCCTTTTGGCTTATCTCCGGTAATATTTCTTCGCTCTTTTGATGAATGGAGTCCCTTATCATTTCCCATTGTTCGCTTATATTCTGTATTTTAGCTAATGCATAATACCTTTTTTTAACAATCACTCTGTATTGTTCTTGAATTTCTTTAACTACATTCAAAACCTCTTTATTAAGTCTCATGTTCATATCCACTGTTTTTCTTCTCTTCAGTCTTACTTTTATCATTCCACATAGTGGTACATGATCACTATTACAGTCAGCACGCGGCATTGTCTTTACATTAATTAACGCATTTCGAAACCTTTTATTAAAATGTATATAGTCAATATGGTTGAGTATTTTCTTATCAGGGCTTTTCCATATGTAAAGCCGTCTTTTATGGTGTGTAAACCAGGTGTTTCCAATTACCATATCATTGATATTTGCCCATTCTATTAGTTGTTCTTCACACAGACACACACACACACCCACACACACACACACACACACACGCACGCACGCACGCACGCACCCACGCACGCACGCACGCACACACTCACTCACTCACTCACTCACTCACGCACGCACGCACACACACACACACACACTCACTCACTCACTCACTCACTCACTCACACACACACACACGCACGCACGCACTCACTCACTCACTCACTCACACACACAGACACACAGACACACAGACACACAGACACACACACACATACACACACACACACACATACACACACACACACACATCTCATTTCATTATGTTCCTCTTGTACCTTGCGGTGTCGAGGTGAAGTATAAACAGCTGGAGAGTGGCCTCTTATGGGCTTCATGTATCGATATTCCCATGGACTCTATTATTCCCTGCGTAAACGAGTGGTCGACCTCTTCCTATGCTTCCATCTGGTCTGTACATCATTGCTTTTTGTGGTATACTGTTAGTTGGTAACCTACTTGCATGACCAAACCATTGGACTTCTTGTCTTCCAATAAAATCTAGCGCAGCTATAACCCCCACTTTAGTCCTGATTTCTTCATTTTTGATATTATCTCTTCTTGATTCATTGGGTATTCTCAGGAATCACGTTTCTGTTGTGATTTTTCTTTTCTCTTTTTCTGCCGTTGTCCAGGTTTGGCATTGATAACATAGAGTTGGTAGGAAGATTGTGTTGTAAAGTGCTTTCTTAGTAGTTATTGATACGTGTTTGTTCTTTATTATTGGTGTCATTTATCCAATAGCAAATTATCCCTAGATCAGGAAATCAATATCCAGATTGGTAAGGCAGCAACAACAATGGACAGGTTAAGAAAAAGAGTCTGGGAGAACAGGAAGCTTACTGCCAAAACAAAAGTCCTTGTCTATCAAGCCTATGTCCTTAGTACTCTTCTTTATGGCAGTGAAACCTGGACAACTTACTCACACCAAGAGAAACTTTTAAACAGCTTTCATATGCGGTGTCTGCGAAGAATTCTTGGTATTAAGTGGCAAGACAAAATCACAATTACTGAAGTATTGGAAAGATCAGGTTGTGTGACGGTTTATTCCATGCTCAGTCTTCGTAGACTTAGATGGATAGGACATCTTAGGAGGATGGATGATGGTAGAATACCAAAGGATATCTTTTTTGGTGAATTACAGATGGGTAAGAGATCTCAGGGTCGTCCTCTACTACGATACAAAGATGTGTGTAAGCGGGACATGATTGATACAGGCATTGATAATGCACATTGGGAGCAAGTCGCCGCTGAACGTGTTGCATGGAGGACAAACATCAGAAATGGAATAAAGACAAAGGAGAAAATTATTGCAGATAAGTCACACACCGAGCGTGTGAGACGTAAGATGGTGCATGATGGTGGAAATGACCACGTGTTCACATGCACCTACTGTGAACAATCATTTACAGCGCAAATTGGCCTTATCAGTCACATTCGCTACCGCCATGGGTAAAAGTTATTATGCCTTTATGAAGCACAAATTATCGTCTGTCAAGACGGCAAGGTGCCAATGGAATGGATGTCCAATGAGATGGTTTGCCTTATTGCATCTATTTTCGATCTCGTCTTCTGATTTGCCATTTCATTATATTATACTTCCTAGGTACTTGAAACTCTTTACTTGTTTCAAGGGATGTTCATTTGAATTGTTGTTATTTTCCTATTTAGTCATAGTCATTATCTCTGTTTTACTTGTGCTAATTTTCATGTTATGTTTCCCTACACATTTCGTTTAGACTATTCACGTGGTCTTGTAATTCAGCTTCTGATTTTGCTATTAGTGCTTGGTCGTCCGCAAAACAGGAGTTCTCTAATGGTTAGATTTGCAGATGGTTCTTCCTCTGTGTTCTCGTCATGCGGTATTCTTGCGGTCTCTGTTTGGCTGGTTTCTTTACATATGTTGTCTATATATGTTATGAAGAAGAGAGTAGACATGATACAACCTTGTCGTTTTTTTAAATGTTGCTAATCCCTTTGCAGGACTTTGCAGTCAACACCAGAATTTTTCATGCTACTGATGATGTTCTAGGCAAATTTTACGCTCAGTAGTTTGCCATTGCATTCTGAAAGACCGGCTCCCATACCAACACGTTATAACACAACGCGACACGGTCTGCTGCACAAGTCGGTCGCGGCTGCGATTCGAACGCCTGGTAAGCGGTCCATGAACCGCGTTCGCAAGACTTTGGCCACGGAGACCGGCTGTCGTACTTAGTATATTATGGTAAAGGGTTCTGAGTGTCCTCCAGTTGCTCTCACTGTGCATTCACTGTTGTTGTATAAGCTTCTACAAAGGATTGTTAGATGTTTACTCACTCCACATTGTTTAAGGATTTCTATCTACTCTGTCAATGCACTTTCTTGGTTGACAAAGGCTAAGTAGAGTGTTTCATTGAATTCAATTGATTTTTCTATAAGTTGTCTAAGGGCAAAAATGGCGTCTGTGTAACCGTTGTTTTTCCAAAATCCAAGATGTATTTCGCTTAGCTGGAGTTCTATAGTAGTTCGTAACCTGTTCTCAAGAATTTTGCAAAATATTTTCCCAGTATGACTCAACAGGGAAATGTCTCTGTATTGTGTGCAATCTCTTTTGCTGCCTTTGAGTTTCCAAATTGGGATAATTATGGTGTTTCCCCAGTCTCGTTGGGTCTGTTGTTCTACCCAACATGATTGAATAGGCTATGTAGCAATGCTGTTCCTACTTCTCTTGCTGCTTTAATTAGTTCATTTGGTATTTCATCTTGTCCCGGTGATTTGCTCAATGGGGCTAATCTTACGGCTTCTCTTATTTCTTCTTTCAGTATGTCTGGTTCTAGTTCTTCGGTGGCATCTGTGTCGGCTTCTTGAATTCCTGTGACATCTGATATGAAGTAGAAATAATGAATGAAGATATATGAATGAAGTGGAAAACAATAAATGAAGTGATTTGAACGAAGCATAAATGAATGAATGAACTGATATGAAATCGTCAAACAAAGGAAGTCTGGGATTGCTTTGGTTTGTTTCCGGGAATCATGTTTATTTAAAATAAATACCGTTGTCACATTGGGGAAAAGTCGCAGTGGGTATCCAGAATAATATTGTGTCACTCCCCCTCCCCCCTTCCCCCTACACACACCTCCCCATAAATTTTAACAGCATATTTCCAGTCAATCTCTGATATTATATGTTCATCCAAACAACTGTTTTCCTTTTGTCTGTCCGTCGTTCGCCTTTCCCCTTTATACTGATTTAAGATTAGGATTAAATATTCTATTTGTCGAAACTTAATCTTCACTCGTAATTCTCTTTCCGTGTCCTAGTTTATTCGGGACATCTTTAATTCTCGTTTGAAAAGAAATCACGACTTCAGCAGGATATGAGATAAAATTAATGAAATAGCCGTGTTTAGCTTCTGCGCGCGCGCGCGCGCACGAGAGAGAGAGAGAGAGAGAGAGAGAGAGAGAGAGAGAGAGAGAGAGAGAGAGAGAGAGAGAGAGAGAGAGAGAGAGAGAAATACAAAGAGAGATAACAAATACAAAATCAGTATTCATACCTGACAACAAATTCCGTGCTAGTTAACAGAAACTATAGTGGTGGAATGAATAGGAGGAATAAACAACTATAAATTATGTAATGGTTGAATCCAACGGTTTGATCCTAGTGATCTTCTTTAGGAACATCACAAACAGAGCTAACGAAAAAATATAATTGTATGTAACAACGCACACAAATATAAACGAATTAAAGTATAAATAAGAAATGCTAACGCACGAGTGCGCAACTTCTGTGTGCAGGAAAGGTGCGAGGGTATTTGGTGCCAAATCATAGAATGTAAAGACAGAATGGTGCACATTCTAACCGCGAAAACAAAGTTAGATATATTTTTTATGGTGAGTATGATATGCAAGTGACTAAACATAATTAAACAGTGGCATCTCTAACATTATTTGTTCCAATTGGATGACACATTCCAAAGTGTTAAGGGGCTCCCTAATTTGCGGTGATTAGGTAGCTGAGCTGTCGAATGACACGACCTTCTGCCACGAACACACGCATTTTTGACAACTCCGTGATCGGGAGAATCGAAATGATAGGAGACGGACTTGTAGGAACGTTGTGTGGTGTCTCTAATGTGTTCTCGAAAGCCGCAGGCCTATACTAACTATTACATTTATGTAATCCAATTAAAACTTGATGTACAAGAGATCTTACCCATGGATACAAGATATCACGTTTTAGGATGCTACATGCTGACTATACTACTGTATGTGTGTGAATCGTGGACCCTGACAAACGAGATTTAAAGGAGACCAGGCAAATGTAATCTCCCCATAAACTGTTAAGAATCCTATTTACTCCGAAGTTTAGCATCTAAGAGCAGTAGGAGACAAATTAAAAGACAGATAGCTACCCACGTCAAAGCAAGGAAATCACAATTTCTAAACTAGTATGAGTAGAGAGGATTGTGAGAACGTTGTGAAAACTGCAAAGTCTAAGTGTATTTGAACCAGAAGTAGACAGGAATAGAAAATGTGTTTAGATTGGAATGGAATACAGTGGGCTGTCCAAGATATCAATAATATAGAAGATAGCTGGTTGCTGGGGGCACATCATCACCTGTATTGCATGACAAGACAGGCATGTATTGATAAGGAGTAGTAAACAAGAACGAACGGCCCAGAGAAAACAAACACACTAATGATACAAAAATAATTCAAGTGAACTTGTGGTTGATATTTCAAGATGATGGCATGAGATTGAGATCCGAGAACCAATATGGAAACTAGTGACAGAAAAACACATATAATGGACTGAAAGATAAATGTATACCGTCTGTTCTCGACGGGTAATTGCCCCGTCTCTGATGACACTTGTCTCGACATTTGTCCGTGTCCGTTAACCTTCGATTGAGCTCGTGATAATGAACAACACAAGTACTCCAGACCAGGAGATGGATCCATTTGTAGACAGAAGGACGCTTGGTTAAGCAGACTGGATGGGACGTAACTAGGGGTCAGATAGACCTGGAGTTGTGTGGATGGTTGAGCTGTCAGGGGAATAGAGAGTATTCAAAGGGAAGGTAGAGAGGGAAGGGGCTGGGGAACAGAGATAGGCAGGTGTGCAATCAGGCAGATGAGAATATGCTAGAGAGGTGACAGTTTGACTAGACGCCATCAAAACTGATGGGTGGAACAAATAAGAAAAACGACAATTGATATATGGAGAGGTAGACAGACGAGCGGGTGTACACATGGTCGTATATGTTGGGTGGGGTAGGTTGGGATGTGCGTTAGGAAAAGTTGAGGAATAAATGGAACAAATGAGCAGAAGGATGCAGGAGCGAAATTTATGAATTTACGGACAAACAATTAATGGTGAAAGAGACAAAAACACATGCAGGCAGGCAGGCGGACAGACGAGCGGAAGGGCTGGAGGACAGACAGACAGACCGACGACCCACTGACTGCCGCCCGCCCGCCCACTCAACCAACCAACCGACCGACCCACCGACCGACCGACCGACCACCCGACAGACCGACCAACCGACCGACCGACCGACCGACCGACCGACCGACCGACCGACCGACCGACCGACCGGCCGACCGACCGACCGATCGACCGACCGACCGACCGACCGACCGACCGACCCACCCACCCACCCACCGACCCACCGACCCACCGACCGACCCACCGACCGACCGACCCACCTACCGACCGACCCACCGACCGACCGACCGACCGACTGTATAACTAGTTTTTTGTTGTGTGTTGTTTTATTAGTTTTCTGTGAACTCAAGCGTAGTCCATACATAAGCTTCTACTTTTAGTGTACTGGAGTAATTTTCACATGTAGATTAGCTTTCCTGATGACCAGTGTCTCTCGCCATCAGTCGAACACATTCCGACTTCTATGGTTCTTATAATTTACGTCTCTAAGTCAAGGGGGAGATGTCACCATTTTAGTCCAACTAAGCCTTGTAGATGTTGAACCCTCTGCATCGGCATCAGCACACCGGCAGTTTAAGATCAATGGCTCTTATCCATTCGGCCATGCTGGCCACCATATAACTAGTTAATTTCTAGATTCCCTACTTGACTGTTTCATTACTGGTCCCTTGTTTGTGCTTCTGCGCCATGAGTGAGTGGCATCTTGCCGTCTTGACAGGGAAAGTATTTGGATTGGAATTTAGCCAAAATCCTAACGCACAATGCCTGGGCATGGATTCAGAGAAGAGGACATGTGTAGCCCATGCAGCATGATCCCTCTCTCGGCCTTGCCTTGTTTACTCCAGAGGAAAGGATAACCAGTACGTCTGGAACAAGGTAGGCTGCAGACGCTGGCGGCTCAGCATCAAACCTCCAAGAGCCAGAGGTGAGTCTCGCCCCCAAGAGTCAGGAGGTGAGTGGTGGCCACACCCTCACAACCGTGGGACTTGGCTTAGAGGCGTTCAGCCATATCCCACAGCAGATGGCCTTAAAGCAAGAGTCTGGACTTGTATGAGAGCGCACACCTCTCATTCATAAGTGTCCGGACCAATGTAAGCGTGTGCTACCGTCAGACTCCCTGCCTGACTCTGCGGATCCCGACACTGGTTGTAAAGCTAGACTAACCTCGGGTTTAAGTCACTCGTGATATTTTTATATGAAGATTTCGTCTTCGTGCTCTTGTGTGTATCTTTACCCATTTGTATTCCTTTTTTTTCTCATATATATTTTCCTTGAGCCACCATATTTTATTACATACCCAAGACATGAGAACCTTTTTACTTGTTTTGATATATATCACCGCAGATCAATGGAAGGAAGATACGTAGGCAAGCAGACAGACAGACTGGTAGGCAGAGAGACAATGTTTACATGTTAACATGTCTACTTCGTTCCCAATTGTGTGCCGTTTAGTGTAAGATTAAAACACGATTTCTCAACAAAGTCATTCTTGTGTGGGCACAGTCTTCGTTGTTTGTGATATCCCGATGGCCTTCGCAGTGTGCCTAGCGTTCTGTTACCGCCCTGTGTTTAAAAAAAAAATAAAAATAAGAAGAATCTAAATAGACAGGTCTGCTTGGGTGGAGTGTCGTTGCTAGATGACCCACCCATCTAGCATGCGTATATTCTCGGTAACTACTTTGCTGAAAGTGTCCCCTTTATTTCCTGATCTCACCACTTCTGATTTTGTCTCAGGGCATACATACTCCTGCAGATGTCAGTTCAGAACTTGACTTCCCTGTCAAAGAAGGTGTATTTCCTTTCTCTCTGTGTTGTTGTAGTGAGAAGTGGCTAACGTTAGGTTCTTGCCCATGTAGCAACATAATGACCTCGTTGTAGTGAGAAGTGGCTGGCGCTAGGTTCTTGCCCATGTAGCAACATAATGACCTCGTTGTAGTGAGAAGTGGCTGGCGCTAGGTTCTGGCCCATGTAGCAACGTAATGAGGTCGTTCTGGTGATAGTCAGCGCATGTGCCTTAGGGCTGCAGAATGCAGTTTCACAATCCCAACATACTCGGTTTGAAGTCTGCTGCGGATGATTTAGGAGCATATCGTTTTACTTTGATTTTCACAATAATATTAGCTTCGAACCACAAACGTCGGAGACAGCTTATCACAAACATAAGAAAGAGGCTGTCATCGTTTTTTGGCCACGTTATAAGAAGACAAAAAATGTAATATGTTGTGACAACTTGAAAGATTTGCGGAAAGAGAGATAGAGGAAGATAGCGCGAGAAGATTCTTGACGATCTTGCGTCATGGCACAGTAAGGAGTCAACAAACGAATTGATCCATGACGTCGGAGATCGTAATTTGTAGAAAGGCATGATCGCCCACGCCAGCCGACAATGTAGTGGGTGATGATGATTAGCTTCCGTCTTTCAGACAACAATAACAAACTCAACTTCAACAGCATCTAGTACCATGCCGATAAGCGTGGGCGGTCATGGTTCGTCACTTCAAACGATCACCACAGTCGTGAGTCAGGTCCATATTCTTGTCCTGATTCCAGCATATGACCAAGTCATTATTGCATTTGTCTGTCTGTCTTCCCCTTGCTATTTGCTCATCAATTTCTCCAGTTGCCACTAAGATTGAGGAGCGACTGGTCGAGTGGCTAGAATGCTGGGTTCTCCTTCGGGAGACCCGGGTTCGAATCATCGGTCTTTTTTCTGTCGGGGGTGGGGGGGGGAGAGAAAACCCTAACCTGCACAGTTCGCGGCGACTGCACTAGCTAACCAGGTGGCCTTAATCCATCAGACTCAAACCCCCCCCCCTCCCCACACACACACACACCCTCTCTCCTTGTCCTACACCGCAAGTTACTAAAGGCAGCAGATGGTAGTTTGACAGTCACTAAGATTTCATGTACTTTTCTCCTTACAGAGCGCAAACTGCGTAAAATTGCCTAGAAAATGATCAACAGGTAATTCAAAAAAATGTAGGGTTTGATTGTGACGTTCTGTAAAGACATGCGCCTAACTTTATCGTGATAAACTGACTCCCATAAATGGGAAATTCCACATGTCGGGAAGGGCTTGGGAGGAAGGATAAATATTGTCAAGTGTCATGGGCAAGTTTACGTTCAGTAGTTTGCCATTGCTTACTGAACTACCAGCACTCATACCATTTTATAAAAACCAACGCCGGCTGTCTGTTGCCAAATAGCACGCAGCTGTATTTCGAAAGCCGTATGCGGGATTACGATATGAATCCGTAGGACCTACGCCATGGAGACGGCCAAAAGTGAGATCAAAGGAAATAACATGCAAACATCAAGGGATACAACCCAATAAATATATTTCCGAAAACGTTAAACGTGTAGGATCCCTTGTACTTGTCCATGTATTGATTACCTCCTCGTATGATGTGAGTGGCCGGCTTCCTGGCCTAGAGGTTAGCGACTTTTCTCCGTAATCTCGTATACTCTCGTAAGTAACGTGACGAGGGTGAGAATCAGCAAGGGTTCGAATCGCGTCGGTAACTGACGGGGTATGTGAGCCGGCCGCTCAGAAATCAATGGCAAACTACTGAGCGTAATCTTGCCAAGAAATCAACAGTCAGTTGAAAGATGCTGATGTTGACAGCAATGTCCTGTAAAGGATGTGCAAAAATTAAATTAAAATTAAATGATGTGAGTGGGACGCGCGTGATATGAGGTGGCTAGATAAGCCGGCCAGGTGAATATGGGTTCAAATCCGCATCGAGTCGAGTTTTTAAAACTGATATAGGCTGCCAGGTGCACCCGGCCTAACATGGGTTTTAAAAAAATCCTGTCATTTACTGCCCAAATAGGTGTACCTTGCAAGGGAACTGTGCAGGGTTGAATTTTCTGTTTGTCCCTGACAGAAAAAAAACCCACAACTTATCGAGGATTCGAAACCCCGTCTCCAGAAGGAGAATCCAACATTCTAGACACTCTCCAGCCGCTACCCAAAAATGAGTACCAGGATATATCTTGGAAAGTAAAGCCAGGTTGGGTGACACATACCACACCACCCACCGAGTGCCGGATTGTCTGTACATATAAATGTCAAGCACCATATACCGGATGTTCAGTACAATGTGTAAAAGGGTGCAGCATTTCTTAGATGTCACAATACAAAGTGATTTGCAAGAGTAAAGGGAATTAAACGGCTTGGTCAAGGGACATAACCTGGAAAATATATTTTCCAATGTTATCTGTGTTGGTTCCCTTGTTTATTTTAATTGTATTGTTTACTTTCACATCGGAATAGAATAAGAGACAATTGTATGTGTGGGAGAGAGTGTGTGTGTTGTGTGTGTTGTGTGTGTGTGTGTGTGTGTGTGTGTGTGTGTGTGTGCGCACGCGCGCAAGTATATATGTGTGTTTACTTTAAATTGTGAACCCGATGTTCATCAATTCGCTCCTGCCCTTCTCCCACTGAAGATATCGTGCAACAATCCCGGACTACGAAAGTCTAGTATACCATAATTACTTTTTGTTTTTCTCGCTGTTCCCCAGGGGCTAGTCAGTCCCATAAGGTTCCGCGTCCCTGTGTGTCATTTGGATGAGTGCCCCTACTGGTGGTCCTGGCAAGATCACGTGCAGACATTACACTTTGATGTTAGGAAGAAAAATATAGGCGCTTTTGTTCTCAGCCTTTTAACGAAGATCAAAGTGTAATTATCTTCGATTTATCTAGACTAGGTCAAAAGCAGAGGCGGTCATCTACACAGTAACAAGGAACTTTTGGCAGAATACCGGTAAGCTAACCAAGGTTACATCTCTGTGAAAACTGATTTTAGAAAACGGAAAAAGCAAGATAAAATAATAACAATAATAATATAATTATCATCAGCATCGAGTGCCTTGTTAGCTGGCATAGGCGTTCACGTCTCTCCACAGATCTCGGTCTTTGGTGTTCTGAATCAACTCTGCTGCTGATATTTCTTCATGCCACCGTCTCAATCCATCCATCATCATTTCTCTGCTTATCTTCTCCTTGATGTTTCTAAGTGTCATGATGTTCTCAAATGCCTCTCTTCTCATCCCATGACCAAGAAAAAGATATTTGTCTCTTTGTTATTGTTATATATAATATTATAGTTTTATTAGCCTCTTTCAGCAACCGTTGTTAGTTACTCTGTCATTTCAAGAAACGCGCAACATTTTAAACCACTCCGTTGCTTCTAAGTTCTTCTTATTTGTTCATTTACATTTCAAGATTCACTGCCACACAGCAAAACAAGTTCTATATAGCACTTCAGCCCTCTCTTTCTTACATTCAATGACAGTAACTTTTGCATAAGATAATTTTCATTTTCTGAAATGTAGCTTTTGCTTGCCCTAGTCTGCTCTTAATCTCTGTTGTTCATTCTCCCCCATATATGAATTACTTTAACTCATTCTGTCACATATATCACTTAACGCCAATACCACTCTCCGCCATATATCAATTACAATACAACTTCGGTTTTCCTCGATAATCCGTCCCAAAACAATCGGCGAAATCAGAAACAGACGAAAACCGAGGCAATTATTTCCATATGAATTAGTGAAAATCCATTTAGTTCGATCTAGACACTCCAACATAAATACAAACAACACATTGTATAGAGAATGCATATAGTGGTTATTACTACAAACGATAAGAAAATAGCAGCGAGGTCACGTGGACAATGAGATTTGAGTACATGTGGTTTTATCTTACGTACGTTAACATTTTGAAACATAAAAATGCAAATTAAACATATTATACCGAATACTGCATACGCAATAATCACTTACGTGTAATTGTAGTACTAGCGCTCGTAATAAATAACAAAAGCACAAAAGATTAGCAACGAAGTCACGTGGGCACGCCGACGAAATCAGAGACAATCGATGAAAACCGAGACAAATTGTTCGCGAAAAACATCCACGAAAACCGAAACCGAAACTCATTCTGTTCCATAATTACCATAACGCATGCTTTCCCAGACATCAATTACTGTCGCTTTTCCTGTTCTATACTTCAACTACTTTAATTTATTCTTCCAATCCAGCTGATACTTTAACGCCTACTCTTTCAGATATCTATTACTCTAACTCTATACGTCCCAGACATATATTACTTTTCTCCTCTCGCTCCAGACATATATTACTTTTCTCCTCTCGCCCCAGACATATATTACTTTTCTCCTCTCGCCCCAGACATATATTACTTATCTGCTCCCGCTTCAGATATATATTACTTTAATTCATCTTGTCCCAGATATATATTACTTTAACTCCTCTTGTCCCAGACATTACTTGTCTGCTCTCGTCCCAGAGATATATAACTTAACTCCGCTTGTCCCAGACATTTATTACTTTCTCTTATCTTGCCCCACACATATATTACTTTTACTCCTCTCGCTCCAGACATATATTACTTTAACTGCTCTCGAATCAGACATATATTACTTTATCTCCTCTTGCCCCTACATATATTACTTTAACTCCTCTTGCCACATACATATATTACTTTAACTCATCTCTCCTTAAACGTATGCTACTTTAACTCCTCTAGCCCCTACTACTTTAATTCTTCTTGTCCCAGACATATATTACTTATCTGCTCTCGCCCCTGACATCTATTACTTCAGTGGTTCTCAACCGTAGTTGGCCCATGCCCCCCCCCCCCCCCTTTACCATATGTTCAGAACGTCACCCCCCCCCCCCCCGCCTCCTTTCCAATTTCCTCCCTATAAATCGCCCCCACACCCTTACACAGTATACATGCAAATGGAAGCTAAATTTAATAACACATACTAGAACAAGTCTAGATATCTACATAAAAAGTGATTTGCGGGTCTACTTACGTTATAAAACGAATTTCATTAGAGCGAGAAGTATAGAACCGTAAAATTTAGAGTGAAAAACAATATCAAGTAACTGTTTCTTGTATTAATGCGATCTTGAAATAATCTTAATCCCCCCTACCCCCGAAACCCTAAAATCCCCCCCCCGCCCCTGGGGAGGGGGGGGGGGAGAATCCCAAACCGGTTGAGAACCACTGTTTTAACTTCTCTCACCCCAGACACAGATTGCTTTAACTCCTCCTGTCGCAGACATATATTACTTTAACTCCTTCTGTCGCAGACATATATTACTTTAACTCTTCCTGTCGCAGACATATATCACCTTAACTTCTCCAGTCGCAGACATATATTACTTTAACTCCTCCAGTCGCAGACATATATTACTGTAACTCCTCCAGTCGCAGACATATATCACCTTAACTCCTCCAGTCGCAGACATATATTACTTTAACTCCTCCTGTCGCAGACATATATCACCTTAACTCCTCCAGTCGCAGACATATATTACTTTAACTCCTCCAGTCGCAGACATATATTACTGTAACTCCTCCTGTCGCAGACATATATTACTTTAACTCCTCCAGTCGCAGACATATATTACTGTAACTCCTCCTGTCGCAGACATATATCACCTTAACTCCTCCAGTCGCAGACATATATTACTTTAACTCCTCCAGTCGCAGACATATATTACTGTAACTCCTCCTTTCGCAGACATATATTACTTTAACTCCTCCTGTCGCAGAAATATATTACCGTAACTCCTTCTGTCGTAGACATACATTACTTTAACTCCACCTGCCGCAGACAACAGTTTATTTAAAATTATATATTTTGTTTTAAAACATCGATTTGAGAGTCAGTTTTGCAGTGTGTTCTAATTCTCTATTAAAAGCATATCTGCGAGTATTTTGGTTTTGTTTACTGAGGGCTCCCAGGTAGCCACAGCTGAAACCGATTTAAGAACATGCGCTGGGAAGTAAAGGCACACCGCGTGGCATTGGCCTCATGACCCATCGAGTGCGATTAGTATAAATGTATGGGGCTAACAACATACACCCAAAACGTTTCATGACATGAAACGGAGTCCTTTAGACACGTCCTTTCCAGTTTAAAAGAAGGGGAAAATAGAGTACGTAGTTAACTTATATTCCCCGCCCCACCCACGCACTGCTTAACATGTGATTAAACAACAGTTAGGGGTTAACGACTTTCTCCGTAATCCCGTATATCCACGTGAGGAACGCAACTGCGCGAGATTCGGCAGCGGATCGCCCCGCGTTGGTTACTTACGGGGTATGTGAGCAGGTCGCTCAGAAAGCAATGGCAAACTACTGAGCATGATCTTGCCAAGAACGTTAACAGCAGCTGAAAAATGCTGATGTTGACTGCAGTGTCCTGTAAGGGATATGCAACTTTAAAAAAAAAAAAAAAAGACAACAACAGTTACATAGCTCAACTGTGCCTCTCACATTCACCAGCTGCTGAGATCAATTGTGTCCCTTTAATTCTCCATTTTCTTAGCACAATTGTTTCCCTTTCTTTCTGGAACAAATGGCGTTCCTGTGATCTTGACGACTTGTGCTCTTGATCAGGTGGGAGATCTGGAGGACGCTCCGTGGATTCTTGTTTGTACCTACCAGACCTGATGTGAGAACCGGTGAATGGTATATGCTGAGGCAGGCTTATGTGTGTGAGTGTGTATCTGGTTGCCTGTGTATGGTATTTATTTGACAACCGCTGGACATCATCTGGGTCGTGTGGTGATGCCCTCGTGTGGTGGTTTGTGATTTAGAGAGAGAGAGAGAGAGAGAGAGAGAGAGAGAGAGAGAGAGATGGAGGGAGGGAGAGAGATGGAGGGAGAGAGAGGGAGAGAGACACAGAGAGAAACGTACAGAGAGAGAGAGAGAGAGATGACAGAGAGATTTAGACAGGGAAGTAAAGACAAGGGGCAGAAACATTTAGACAGAGAAAGAGATAGGGAGAACGAACGAACGAACGAACGAACAAAAAACTTTATTTTCAAAGGTTAAAGAATTTGGTACGCCGGCCCGTCTGACATTCTGCCCTTCTTCTCTCTTTCCTCTCAGACGTTACTTCAGAGAGACAGAGAGACAGAGAGAGAGAGAGGGGGAGAGAGAGAGAGGGAGAGAGAGGGGGGCAGGGAGACACTGCAATTACTATAGCACAAGTGAGAGAATTTGTGATTTATAGAGTTGCTGCGACTGAGTGAGTGAGCGAGAGAGAGAGAGAGAGAGAGAGAGAGAGAGAGAGAGAGAGAGAGAGAGATGAGAGAGTGAGAAGGAGAGACGTAGAGACAGAGAGAGAAACAGACAGAGAGAGAGAAAGAGCCAGAGAGAGAAATAGACAGAGAGACAGGCAGAGAGTAAGCCAGAGAGAAAGAAAGAGAGTATGAGATAGACACACAGAGTTATGCAATCGCTGGAGTACATTTGGGAGAATTTGTCATTTATAGAATTGCTGCGGCTGAGTGAGCGAGCGAGAGACAAAGATGGTGAGAGAGAGAGAGACATAGAGACAGAGAGAAAAAGAGACAGATAGACAGACAGACAGACAGACAGACAGACAGACAGACAGACAGAAGAACAGACAGACAGAGCGAAAGAGGTGAAGTAAATATATTACATGTGTTATGTCTGAGCATGATGTTTAACAGGATGTTTTGAGTGTGAGAATTAGTGTGTGGCGGAAAGTGTTATGTGTGAGAATTGGTGTGTGGCGGGGTGTGTTATGTGTGGGAATTGGTGTGGCGGGGTGTGTTATGTGTGAGAATTGGTGTGTGGCGGGGTGTGTTATGTGTGAGAATTGGTGTTTAGTGGGGTGTTGTGCACATTATGAGAAAAAATAAACTGGAGAACGCGGTGACAACTGGCAAGAGTCAGGAGGAAAGAACTCGGGGAAAGCAGAGAAGTAAATATATGGATGGCCTGACAACATGGCTTAGTAGGGATAATAATTCATAGTTGGTCCTGTCTCTCAGGAATTTGGTGATCATGTGAGATGGCTAAACATGATCGCCCACGCTTATCGGCATGGCACATGAAGATAAAGATGATGATGATGATGATGATGATGATGATGATGATGATGATGATGATGATGATGATGATGATGATGATGATGATGATGATGATGTTGATGATGCAGTTGTTCGAAAACTTGATGTGCTGCCTGGCATTTTCAACTGTCTTTGCTGGTTCAGCTTCAGTGGCAGCGATTTATTTTGTAAATAGTAGGACTTCCCTAAATTTTGACTCAAGCGAAATCTCGATTCAAGCGAAATCTGGATAAATGAACATCACACATGTGAAGTGAAACAGAAACACAATCTAAAGAAAAGTCGCTTAAAAGTCGACAGATTGGCTGCGTCTACACCCCTTGGTGGGCATTGGTGCATGATAAGGCAGATGTTGTCGGGGCCCTTTGGAATCATGTGCTTAGTGCAGAAGAACGGGTAGATGATCATGGCTTGAAGAGAATGACACTGCAGGGGGTAACCGAAGGATCTGGACCAGGAAAGTCCAGCCGGACATATATGCAGACTGCTATTGGTGTCATTAGTATTGGACGCTTCACTGGCTTTTGCGGATGAGGATGCGGATAAATAAAGGCCATGTTTCTATGATCTGTTTCAAAATTCTGCAACACGCTCATCTTGTTGCCCTGCAACTGAGTGGTATTTTCTGCATTTACCTAGTGTTACGCAGTTGAAAATGCTCCCATTGTAACAATTCCCTTTAAATAACTTGATATTTTAAAATCGCGGGCTACATGATAGTTCTGATTGTAAAGCAATAAAGCAAGAATTTCTTTGTTAGAATATTTCACATTCATTTTCTACTTTTAATTTCTGATTTATGTCGTTTGTCTGTAGTTAACTGGTGATTGAGAAATTCCATGCGTACTTGATTGTTTTGAGCGTTAACACAAGGGAGCATGCGTCATAACCCTTGGTACCCACATAATGTTTTTATTTACAGGACATCGCTGTTAACATCAGAATCTTTAAGCTGATTGTTGATTTCTTGGCAAGATTACGCTCAATAGTTTGCCATTGCTTTCTGAGCGGCCGGCTCACATACCCCGTAAGTTACCGACGTGATTCGAACCACTGCTGATTCCCTACGAGAGTATACGAGATTACGGAGAAAAGTCGCTAACCTCTAGGCCAGGAAGCCGGCACCCATAGAATAGTCTGATATAATTAAGACTGGCGATAAAATATTACCCAAAATCCACCGACTGCGTGCAGTAACAACACACCCTTTCAAATAGCCTCTACTGAGAAACTAACATTTACAGTCTTACCCGCACAATTGAGGAGGCCGGGTCCATCATGTCGATGAGATGGCTATCAATGGTATATTTCTCAGTCAATTTCCTGATCCTTGTCTGTTTCTTGTGAAAAGTGGCCCTTGTCTCTTCCTAATATTTCCAGTAAAAGTAGAGACATAGTCATTGTCTGTTGCTAGTTCTGTGTTATTTCGCCAAATGTTAAAGAAATAAAGCACCCATCCCATTACATTATATTGTTTGGTTTTATTTGAGCGTTGAGCGGATGGGGACCTCTTACTATAGCGGGTTTTATATCCTCTTACCCAGGGTGTACTTTGCTAAGTTCATTTCCCTTATTATCTCTGGTTATCTCAGTCTATTAGTGTCCCTAATCTCTCTCTCTCTCTCTCTCTCTCTCTCTCTCTCTCTCTCTCTCTCTCTCTCTCTGTCTGGGTGGGGAGATGGTATATGTGGGTGTGTGTGTGTGTGTGTGGGTTGAGGTGGATGGATGGGGTCATGCATGTGCCTGTGGGTATGTGTGTGGTTGGGTAGATGTGTGTGTGGGAGACACGCGGATGGATAGGGGATGGGTTGGTGCGTGGGGGATTTGTCTCATAACATGGTAACATGCATTCTTTATGCTTACAACATTCATTTGACAATGTTTATTTCCTATGTGTATGCACTATGCACTGATGAACGAAAGATGAGAGATTGGAAGGGCCGAATGTAAGACGGGCCTGCGTGCCCAATTTGTTACCCTTCGAAAATAAAGTTTGTTCGTTCGTTCGTTCGTTCGTTCGTTCGTTCGTTCTCTCTATCTATCTCAATCAATCATGTGCCATGCCGGAAAGCGTGGGCGGTCATGACTCGCCATTTCACTCGATCACCAGAGTCGTGGATCAGCTCAGTGTTCCTATCTCGTCCATGCCACGTGGCCAAGCCATCCAGGTATTTTCCATCTCGGTCTTCCTCTTGGTCTGTTCCCCTCGATCTTGCCAGTTGTCAATAAGTTCTCCAATCCATTTCTTCTCATAACATGTCCAAAAAATTTTGACTGTCTTCGTCTAATTTCTCTAATCAGTCTACGATTTTCATTTGTCTCCTGTAGTACTTGGTCATTGGTTTTTCTATCTGTCCATGGTACTCTTTGCATTTTCCTCAGAAACCACATTTCATGTAGCCATCAAATGTTTTTCAGCTTGACTGCACATTGTCCAAGTTTCACATCCATACAAAAGAACAGGCTCTATGTACCCCCTCAACACTCTATTTCTCGTTTCAATTGACATCTTTTTATTGGTCATAATGTTTTTCATCTTGCTAAAGGCTACTTTCGCCATGGCGATTCTTGTTCTAATCTCTTCAAGGCATCTCCCATCAGATGTTATGACTGTTCCGAGATAATTGTATCGATTCACTTGATTGAAGAATATTCCCATTTACTTCTATATGACATTGTGGTACTTACATTCTTCATAGGGACGACCATAACCTGTGTCTTCTTACAATTTAATTCCAACCCCAGCTGCTCACTGTGTACAACAACCGCGTCTACTAATTGTTGCAGATCGTGTGCATTGTCTGCAATCAATACTGTATCATCTGCATATCTAATGTTATTGATGTTTCTTCCTCCAATGCTGATTCCATTTATATCTTCTACATTTCTGAAAATATTTTCACTGTATAGGGAAAAAAGATCTGGAGACATTACACATCCCTGCCTAACACCTCTCTTAAAAGGTTGATATTGTCCCACTTCATTATCAATCCTTATGGCAGCTTGTTGTTTCCAATATATGTTTTTTATAAGTCTAATGCCTTTCCCATCAATTTGTAGATCTGCAAGCATATCTACCATGTTGACATGTCTAACTCTATCAAAAGCCTTTGTATAGTCAATAAAGCAAAGATGTATATCCTTGTTTACTTCTCTAGCACGTTCAATAACTGTTCGCAGCATATACACAGCATTTACTGTACCCTTTCCTTCTACAAACCCACATTGTTCTTCCCCTATTTCAGGTTGTATTTTCTTCCTCACTCTTTGCATCAATCTACGCACACACAACCATACATGCACATATATAAATATATCTTTCTCTTTATATGTCTCTGTCTCTCTGTATGTGTTGTTTGTCTCTATCTCTATGTCCCTCTGTTTGTGTACTCTGTCTATCTGTCTCTCTGTCTGTTTGCCCCTCCGTGTGTGTATTCTGTCGGTGTGTCCGTCTGTTAATCTGTCTGTCTGTCTGTCTGTCTGTCTGCCTGCCTGCCTGCCTGCCTGCCTGCCTGCCTGCCTGCCTGTCTGTCTGTCTGTCTGTCTGTCTGTCTGTCTGTCTGCCTGCCTTATGTGTGTATGTATGTGTGCTTGTGTGTGTGAGTAGAGTATTAGGGCGTCCAGACACACATTATGCAACCAAAACCTGGCGGGTAATGGCGGCTGATGGTTTTATGAAGGAAAATATGAGGTATTTTTTGGGAAAATTGCCGACTCGGTAAAAAAAAATTTCGCGGCGTGTGGGAACGGGTCTATTTTTTTGACGGGTAAGTTTCTGTGTAAGTAATTAAGGTAAAAGTAGTCGTGTCTATGATGGTGGGATGTCTGGAAAGATAGGGTGTGAGTACGGATGAGGGAGGGCTGTAAGTTATATATGTTGGATGTCGTTACGTAGGGTATATGAATGTATTAGTATGCATGGTGTAGTGATGTATAAACTGCCAAGGGTGTGATGGGTCGTGGTTTCTACTCATGGGTTGGATATATGGTGGTGGCGTAGACATAATGTGTCTGTTCGTGGTGAGTAATGTATAAAAGGTCAAGGGTGTGATGGGTCGTGGTTTCTACTCATGGGTTGGATATATGGTGGTTACGTATATGAATGTATTAGTATGCGTGGTGTAGTGATGTATAAACTGCCATGGGTGTGATGGGTCGTGGTTTCTACTCATGGGTTGGATATATGGTGGTGGCATAGACATAATGTGTCTGTTCATGGTGAGTAATGTATAAAAGGTCAAGGGTGTGATGGGTCGTGGTTTCTACTCATGGGTTGGCTATATGGTGGTTACGTATATGAATGTATTAGTATGCGTGGTGTAGTGATGTATAAACTGCCAAGGGTGTGATGGGTCGTGGTTTCTACTCATGGGTTGTATATATGGTGGTGGCGTAGACATCTCATAATGTGTCTGTTCGTGGTGTAGTAATGTATAAACTGCCAAGGGTGTGATGGGTCGTGGTTATACTCGACGAAGTAAGAGGTGTAGATGGTTACTATCATCTGAACAGTGTGCTAGTAGTGTCTAAGTGAAAGTAAAGGGTGGTATGTAGCTTATTCACTACCATCATTACAAAGGAAATCTTATAAAGTTATAATGGGTGTCATTTGACGGTAAGGAGTGGGTATTAGTGGTCAAGTAGGAGTGGTCGATATAGGGGTGGTCATAAATGTAATAAGAGGTGTTATGTTCGCAGTTACACACTGGGCAACCAGTGGTCAAGTAAGGGTCAAGTAGTCAAGTGAGGAAATTTTAGGGAAAAGTTGTAATGATATGGTGGTGATTAAAGAGTGATAAATTAGTGGTCAAGTAGTGGTCAAGCAGTGGTCAAGTGGTCAAGTAAGGAAAATTTTAGGAGAAAATTGGTCGTAGTGACATGGTAATGCTTAAATTAGTGGTAAATTAGTGGTCAAGTAGTGGTCAAGCAGGGGTCAAGCGGTGGGAAAGTGAGGAAAATTTTAGGGAAATTTTAGGGAAAAGTGATTGTAACGATATGGTTATGATTAAAGAGTGGTAAATTAGTGGTCAAGCAGTGGTCAAGCAGTGGTCAAGTAAGGAAAATTTTAGGAAAATTTTTGGGAAAAGTAATTGTAATGATATGGTGATGCTTAAAGGATGGTAAATTAGTGGTCAAGCAGTGGTCAAGCAGTGGTCAAGTGAATAAATTTTAGCGGAAAGTAGTTGTAGCGACATGGTGATGCTTAAAGGGTGGTAAATTAGTGGTCAAGTAGTGGTCAAGTAGTGGTCAAGTAGTGATCAAGTGGTCGAGTGACCACTTAAATTGTAGAGGACGATGTGCCTAAGGTTATGGTAGTGATTAAAGTGATCGATGACGTGGTCAAGCAGTGGTCAAGCAGTGGTCAAGTAGTCGAGTGACAACTTAAATTGTAGGGGAAAGTACGTATAGTGCAATGGTGGTGGGTAAAGTGAAGAAGAATCAATAGTAGTGATAATAGTACTACCAATATTATCGACAAGAATATTAGCTGGTGCGTTGTTAGAGATACAAGTATCTTTTTTATGTCGGGTGGTTAAAAATCATACAAAGAGGGTCATACAACCACAAAGACAACCAAGTACACACGCACACACAACCACAAAGACAGACAAGTACACACACATACAGACACAGAAGTACAGACAAACCATTCCATTACTACTGTCATCACAACTATACACAAGTACACACCCATAAACAAATACACAAAGAGGGTCACACAAACACACATACAAACACAAAGACAACCATACACAGACAACCCATACCATTACTACTGTCACATCAACAGCTATACACATGTGCAGAGACACCACAGACACACTCGTACCATTACTACTCTCACCACAACTATACACAAATACAGACACACAGACATCAACTACACAAATACACACCTACAAACAAAAACACACAAAGACACAGACACACTTGTACATACAGACATTAACACTGACAAGTACCCATACCCATCTCCTACCATTACTATTGTCATCACAACTATACACAACCACGTACAGACACATCTGCACGTACACACAGACATCAACTACACAAATACACACCCAAAGACAGACACACATCCATAATTTAACCCCAACAAGACACAAAACACAAACAAAACCAAGACTAATACACCATACAACGACAAACAACATCCATTTCACTAAAACA